>CM028129.1:816800000-816865000 GCA_016271365.2 Neoceratodus forsteri | reverse complement strand
CCAGAGTTCCCTCTTCACCTTTGGCTATCTCACCTTCCTGATCGCTGACTTTGTTTCCTCCAGGTACTATCCCTATTTTTCTCCCTTTGGCTTCCCTTATACTTTAAATATGCCCTCCTTTTGGCTCTTACCACCGTCTTTCCTTCAGCCATGAATCACATTGGATTCCTTGCACTTTTTTCCCTTTGATACCTTCGCAGTCGAGCTTCTGCTGCTTCTATCATTGCATTTTTAAATTCTTCCTATACTTCTTCTGCCCCCCTGTACCTTCTCATACTCTTTATGCTTTTTTCCAACTGTTCCCACTTCCTTCTTGTTGCAGAAATCTGCTTTTTAAAAGTCCCATATTCTTTCTGTGTTTGTCATGTTGGTGGTCCCTGTCTGGATCTCTCCAGCATCACTGTTCCAGGGTCAGTAGAACAGAGTTGTCCCAAGGCTGCTACATTTTGTATCCTCTCACTGTTGGTGAATAGCAGATCTAGCAGAGTCCCTTCCCTTATCTGGCCCTGAACTAGCTGAACTAGGAAAGCCTCTTGGCATGCATCCAGCGGGCAGCGATTTCTAGTACTTGCCTTAATTGGCACTTTCCAGTTCACATCCAGTATATTACCTCCACTGCCTGTAAATTGACTGCCATTTTAAGTATATGTCCCAGTTCCTTGTCTGCCTCCTGATTCTAAACCAATGGTCTTTAGACCACCCCATTCCTGATTTGTTTCCCATTTCCTTTTGCTGCTTGCACCCACAGAGTTTCTAGTTTGCACGACTACCCCAGGCTGTCCTTTTTTTTAGTCACATATAGTCCCTCTTTTACATAGCACTATTCCCCCTCCCCTGCCCTTTGCTTTTCTCTTCCTGAACAGTGAGTGGTTTGAGGTTACCCACATCTCTAAACCTCCACCAGCTCTGTGCTACCTTCTGTAACCATCACCTGAAGTTCTGGCATTTTGTTGGTAAGCCTCCTTTCAGGAGTTCACAACATCTTCCTGCATTTATCCCTTGCCCCCTCTTTTTCCTTTACTTGGACTTGCCTAAGGTCACATATTGAGTATTTTGCTCTAGCAGGCTTTAAACCTGTGATTTTTTTGGTTCCAAAGCTGGTGCTCTAACCACTAGACTACACTGCCTAGCTGCTAGCTCACGTCCTGCCCAGGGAAAGGTTCAGGACAGACTTTTCTGGCAGAACTCCTTTCTACTCTCACTTATGACTCTGCACCTACCACTGGCCATGCTGTATCATCTCCGATATTGTCCTGTGGAAACCTTTGAAGTTTTTTTTCTTCCCCTTGAAAGTACAGCAGTTGTGATTATTCCCTCTTGTTGGGGATTATGAACTTGGCCATGGGGGTGCAGTTATTTTTTGTTTCAGATATACAACTACATAATGTATAATGGGTATTAAATTACCAAGGAGGAATGTATGCAGAATAGACATTGGCCTTAATCAGGAATCTACAGTGCCAATAGGCCACACACTGTGAAGATGAAAACTGCAAACCATAGATATCTCTCCCCACCCCGTTTGTGGCTTCTCAGTGTGGGATAGCCATTCCTTTAGCCAAACAATAGTAAGTCACCATGTGTATTTAAAGCAGCAGTGCAATCAAGCTTTTTTCTCTTATTCCTAATCGCGTTTGTAAACATTTGAGGGGACCTCTTATTTAATAAATCTTTGTATAGTACTTAAGCTCTTTTTTTTGCATTTTTGCCATGCTCTCCTCCCGCTCCGCACAAACCCTCACCAGGCTCTCCATCTTGATTAATAATGCAACGTGGTTATTTTGCTACTCCATGCTGCTACCATGATGCCTTTTGATGTATCCCATGATGTAGTTCAATATTTATGCTTCCTTTTGTGCGTGTTCACTTCGTATCACTATTGACTTTAAAAATGACAGAGCAGGCAGTAGTTTGAGTAGCGCAACTTCTACTTGCTCAGATTCTGAGTGAGTGCATAGTCTTCAAACACGCTTTAAGCAAAGTAGGGGTTAGCCCTGGAGGGGGAAGGGGGAGAAAAATGAAACGGGTGGATCGGTGATCAGACAGTATCCTATCTGGACCAAAAAAAAGCTGATGGGCTGTTGTACCGGGCCATACCTGCATGTGTGCGAAGCTGTGGGAGAGAGAAAAGTATGGAGCTCACTTTCTGTGGACAACCTCAAACTGACAGCTTCACTGCCACTACCAAAATCATGTAAAATGCAGTAAAAATGACACTAACACAGCTTTTAGGGTTACCCAATTTTGTTGCTAACAACAGCAGAGGCAGAAAACAGTGTCCCCATCTCCTCTCTTCTCTGTTAATCTGTCATGAATGAGCACGCAGACGTCAGCAGAACAGTGTCCTGAATGTATCACGGGAAGAAAACACTGATGATGCAGGATGGCGGGTGGGATTTTCTTTTCACGAACTAATAAGGTATTTTATTAAAAATAATTGTGGGCCACTACCAAAGGATTACAGATTCAGAAACCGGAATGTCCATTCTATAAACAGACATACATGTGTTTATAGTGTTCCATGTTGGACAAATGTTCTTTGCAGTGCTGCTTTAAGCAGTAAGGCATGAGAGGGCATGGGTTGCGGGAGGATTTATCCACTTTTCATGTGGTATGTCGTGAGGCGAAGCTGAGTGACTTAAACACACAAGAAGTGAGTATTCCCCCAATTATCCACATCCCGAATTACCTTATTGCAATTGTGCAGCGGACCTATGTAGGGATGTCATGGTATACTGGTTTTATGGTATACCATGGTGTCAGAACCAACTGTTTTGATATGGGCAATTTCTGATAGCGCAGTAACCAAGATTCATGGTATACTGCAGTATTAAGACCTTTCAACCAATTTGTTTTGTATTTTCAGGGAAACTGTCCCTTCCACGCCTACTTTCCCTGATGCTTTGTACAAAAATTACTTATAATATACCGCATTAATTCTATCACAGTTATTGTATTGTGGAAATTTTATTATTGTGACACCCGTAGACCCATGTGGAGAAAAAAAATAAAATAATTTAAAAATATGCTTCTACCTCAGCTATGGGCTATAGCAGGATTTACCAATGGAAAATACCTTAGCTGACCAAGTTATAGGATTTTTTTTTATGTCCCTTGTGTAATTTTAATTATACAATGGCAAGGAAATTTTCTGCCCTCTGATTGGTCACTTGGTACCTGGAACAGGGATGTTATTTCGCAGTAACATCACTGTATGAAGTCTAGGCACACAGATGACCTTTTCACATGATGACGGCATATTAGAGATCTTTCCTTACATGCCTGTCAACGCCCCTCTCGGAGTTGAATCGCTGGCTGCAAGTCACAGCCCCACCACCACCTCCACGCGCAGGTACACACCTCTAAATTTTTCCAATCTTTTTTTTTTTCCCCCATCAAAAGCAAGTGACTTCAGAGAAGCACACAGACTAAAACTCACGATCGTGCGACCAGTGATCCTGACTGAAACTGCTAAACTCCGACCACTGCCACAGATCGCCTTTCTCATACACTCACCCTAAAACTCAGTCCCGCAGAGCAGTGGCACACATCCCTGTTCTTGTCTCAGTAGAAGCTAAGTCCCACACAGAAAATAGAAATAAAAATGTTTTTTTCCCTTCTTTTTCTGTTATCGCATTCATATAGCACAAGCTGACTTCAGCAACACACTGCCAACATACAGTAAGTGGCTTGGTGGCTGGAGTAAGAAACTGCTCCAGTGTTTTTTTAACATAAAAAAAAAGGGGGGGGGGGGTCTGCTAGTCCACTTCAACCAGGAAGTGAACAGCCGATGGTGGGAGGGGGGTTGATGGTGATTCCACATGTGGATTCAAATACAAAAGTAAACAAGAGATAGGCTATACAGCTCTGCAGATATCATTCATGCAGTAGCACCACCTAGTGGCGAAGAGAAAAACTGGACTGTTTGTTTTCTATAGGTACACATCCACAAACAAAAATCAATGAAAAAAATTTCTATTTTCCTTTTTTCTTTAAAAATGAGCCATTGTATAATAGCAATGACACACTCCAGGATGTGTGTTATTGTGTAATAATATAATTTATTGGGTGCTGAATGCACTTGGCCTATGGCCTCGGTGTCACCCACCCAGGGCGTGATGTTATTACACAATAACACACAGCCTGTCGTGCCTTATTGCTTAAATAATGCACAGGATGGACTACCTAATGGCTTAGCAGTAGTGTCAAGTGTGAATCACCAGCAACCTGGCTTAAGTTTTAGGAGTTCTTACAAACAGAGGTGAGAAAGAAGTAAGTGCCTCAGCTCTTTCTCACCTCTGTTTGTATGTTTGCATGTATTCCATAAATATGCACACCACACTCCGGTATGATGAGCTTTAGGAGTGTTGGCTCAGGGATCCAGTCTGGGTAGGCACTACAGCTGGAAGTACCCCTTAGCCAGCAGTACATGTCACTTACCTAGTTATACTAACATGCTAAAATGCCAGTAGAATAGGCCTTATGTTCTCTCATGTCTGCTCAATAGCGCCCATACTGGGTGCCCATTTTGCTGACCCCCACCCACCCCTTGGGCTCCCCCATCCCCTTTCCAGGGTATTTTCTCGGTATGGAACTTCTACAGCTTCACCCTCCCCTCTATACCTGTTTCAGTCCCTCTTGAATCCCTCCAAGGTATCAGCCTCCACTAATCCCCTGGGCAGCGCATTCCATGGTTCCACTACCCTCTCAGTGAAGTAACTCCTCCTCTCCCCCTCCAGCTTCCACATGTGTTCTCTGGTTGCCCCCCCCTTTTTTTTTTTTAATTTGCAACACCCCTCCCAAGCCTCCATTATTGATCTTTACCTACGTAAAGACCTCTATCATGTCTCCTCCTCTCCTCCAGGGTATACCTGTTGAGCTCCTCCAGCCTCTTCCCATTTCCAAGGTCACAGTGACCCATGATGTTCTCAATCAGCTTATCTTCCAGAGCCTCCTCTATTGTAGGGGGCCTGTATACCACCCCTATCTTCAATTTCTTCCCTCCCCTTGTTTCTAGAGCTACCCAGATCGCTTCCACCTCCCTTCCAGCCTCCTCCACTCCACTAACCATTATGTAATTTCTGACTATCAGTGCAACCCCCCCTTCCCACTCCCCTATCTTTCCTGAATATCTTGTAGCCCTCTAAATTTAGGTCCCAGTCATTTCTCTGAGTGGCTCACATCTCTGTAATTGCTGCCACATCCACTTTTCCCTCCGTCAATATAGCCTGGAGTTTGGGCATTTTATTGCTCATACTCCTGGCATTGATCAGGACTGTCCTCCATCCCAACTTCTCCACTCTCTCCAGTCCCCCCCCCCCAACGCTGCACATTCCCTTTTCTGCCCAGTTTTCCTAGGATTTTCAACATAATCCCTCCCAGTCCTCTCATTCCTAGACCTAAAGATCTAAAGAACCCCTTGTTCTCCCTCCTGATGTCCCTGGCCAGGTTTTGCTTTGTGTTCTCCTTATCTGATCTTACCACCCTGGTGACCCTTCTGGACATCAGTTCGTATTCCCCCTGATCTTTTTCTCCCCTTGAGAGCTTAAAGTGCCCAAAGGCAGCCCTTTTTCCCCCCCTGTCCACCTCCTGAACCTCCCAGGTCCACCAGCACGGTTTTCTGGCCCTACTGAATTTGTGCCTCACCCTTGCACAGGTCTTGGTAGCCTCCTGCCCCCCTCCCCAATGATCTCCCACCTACTGTCAGCATCCATGCCTCGCCTTATCTTGTGCAAATAACCCTTAAGAATCCTTCCCATACCCTTGAACTCCGCACACCTAAAGTCAATTACCACCGTCTTCGTGCGGTTTTCATTTCCCCCAGGTCATGGAAAAACCAGACCGTGGCATGGTCACTCCCTGCCAACGGGTTGCTAACCTCCAGGCCCCTAATCTGGTCACTGTCCACCAGGACCACGTCCAGTATCCGGCCCTCCCTAGTCGGCTCCCCCACCTGCTGGCTTAGGAATGCGTCCTGAAAGATGTTCTGCAATCTCTGCTCCCTGGCCACTGGGACATCCTAGTCCCCCAGTCTGTCCCAGGCATGTTTAGGTCCCCCATCATCATAACCCCTCCCTTGCCCAGTCTACAGTGGCCCATAATATTTGCCACCAGGAATTCTTCCAGACCTTCTGCCAGCGTGGGGGGTCTGTATAGCACCCCTATTTGCAGGGTGACCCAAATCGCCTCTACACCCCCCTCTGCCTCCTCCACCCCTCCATTGCCAATGCCATTTTTGACTATCAGTTCTAATCCCCCTTCCCACCAACCCCATCCTTCCTGAACATTGTGTAGCCCTCCAGGTTTAGGTCCCAGTCATGGCCCTCCGTGGCCTAGGTCTCAGTGACTGCTGCCACATCCACTGCCCCCTTAACTAACATTGCTTGGAACTCGGGTATCTTATTTCCCAAGCTCCTGGCACTTACCAGGATCACCCACCTATCCCCAGCCCTCGTACTCCTGTGTGGTTCTCCTCCTCTCCTCCCCCCCCTGCTATGCCCAGTTATCAGAGACCTGCATAAATAAGTCAAGGATAAAATGGTACATCTTTGGACACCCTTGGTCTAATGATCAAAAGTTTCAAATCAGAAATCGGTGGTCAAAATTTCCTCAGTGTTGAATTGATGAGAACTCCTAAAGGAATAAATTCATTTTAAAGAATAAAACTTGTATATCTGAATCTCAAAACTCTGGCTTGTTACTCCATTTACAAACTTGTTTTAGGTTTGCAGGAAAAACAGATTTTATAATTTGATTTCACTGTGGAGTAGTGATGTCACAGTATGAAATTTCAACTGCATGATAACTGTTGCATGTAATACTGTGGTTGTCATAATACCATTGTATTACAAAAGTAGAACTTAAATCTTTTCATACTCTTGTGTTATGGAGCACTGTTGCAGAAGGGAATTCATCCCTAAAAAGGGAATAAGTTAGCACTAACCCACGACGGGGTGTGGGGTCACAGGAATTTAATCCACACCTGGGGTGCATTGTGAAACATGGAAACCTAGACTTTGACGGCAGATAAGGACCACTGGGCCCACCCAGTCTGTCCATTTCCCTACCAGTTGAATAAACTGTAGATCCTAGTTAACCAACAGCCTACTTCATCCTTACCGCCCCACACTATAATTGGCTTATGTCCGTCTCATGCATTCTTGTATTTCCCCTACTGTTTTTGACACCATGACCTCCTCGGGGAGGCCGCTCCATGCATCCCCCACCCTCTCTATGAAATACTTGCTCGCGCGTTGCCCCTGAGCCGCGCCCCCCCCCCAATCTTCAAATTGTGCCTCCTTGTGCTTGTACATCTTTTTCTGAAAGATGCTGCCCTCTTGGACTTTGTTGATTCCCTTGAGGAACTTGAAAGTTTCTATCATGAACCCCCTCTCCCTCCTTTCCTTGAGGGTATACATATTAAGCTTCTTTTAGTCTCTCTTTGTATGGTTTCTGGTGCAGACCCTGCACCATTTTAGTTGCCCTCCTCCGGACTGCCTCCATCCTGCCTATGTCCTCGTGGAGATGAGGTCTCCAGAACTGTACACAGTACTCCAGATGGGGTCTCTCAAACTGTCTGTGCAGAGGGATGACAACTTGCTATGAGGCATGAGGCCACAGGCCAAGTGCCCACAGCACCACGGGCGTGGATTAAATGCCTATAACCCCACACCCTGAAGTGGGTTATTGTGCTTACAACATGGGTCGCATGAAGGACACAAATAATGCTTAGAAATGGTGATGATTTTTCAGGCTGGAAAAGGCAATTTTTATTGTATATCCTTCCATCTGAAAAAAATAGTTCCACACGTAGACTGAGGATAAACATTTTATGGTTAACTTAGATGTTTCTGTAAAGTACAAAAGCGTTGTGGACACATCAGTGCTAATGCTCACATGTAAACTTAAGTGAAACACAACATGTGGAAAATACAACTACACTGACAAGCTTGTTGTGGACTGTACAGTTCTGTGGGAAATTTGTCCTATTTTTAATCAATGGCAGAATAACACTTTTTTTCTAATTTATTCCGTTGCTTCCTGGAGTGTATCAGTAGAGTGTTGTTTGTTTTATATTGTAGTGATGTAGATACTTTAATACTTCCTTTTAGTTTTCAAAACACAGGACAGCAAAGTAACACAGCTCCTTTCCTAAAGTAATCTTTACTTGTTTTTTTACCATGTTTGAGAACATTACTTCCATGACTTATGCTATAGTTGTTGCATTCTCTGAGAAATAAACTTCTAAACAGTAGCTCGCATACCATGATGCAGTGCTTGCAACTCATGGAAGTAATGTATTCTCATACATGGTAAAAAACCGAGTAAAACAGATGTTCCTACACTCACTGATTACTTTAGGAAAGGGGCTGTGTTACTTTGCTTTCCTGTATTTTGAACACTACAAATAAAAAGTATTAGAGTATTTTTGTCATTATGATGTAAATAAACACGACTCTACTCATGTACTCCATGAAGCTGTGCAGGTAGGGATATGCTTTTATTGGGATAATCACGATACTTGGTTTGCTGGAAGTAGTTTAGGTCACCTAACTGTGGACTGAAAAGGAAATTTAATCCACTGTTACTTGATGGTGTTTGACCAATCAGCAGCTCACCTTCATGCAACCCATGTTATAAGGTACCTCATCCCTCTGCCATGTGACCAGGTTTCAACCTCTTGAGAAGCAAGACTTGCCAGACTGTTTTAGAAGCATAATTATTGTGACGTGTAACTATCAGTCAGAATTGGGGCTGGCAATGTAGTATTAAACTGTTGTTCAAAAATTAGCTTTCAGCTGGCCTGTCACAGGTTCAGGAATGAGCCCGGGGAGCTGGAGGGTCAGCCGGGGGGGGGATGCTTGAGCATCGGAGACAGCTCATCCTCTCCGGGAGGTGTCTCTGCACTTGACTGGCTCCAGGCGGAGGCCTGGGGCACAGCAAGTACTTCTGTGGTAGACAGGGAGGACACGCTTTGGCCAATGATGTCCGGTACTCGCGATGCCCATCAGAACCGGGAAAATCCTCTCCAGCCCCGGTAGACGGAGCTCCTGAGCAGACCCCTCATGGCTCCCACCTGCTTGGCTGGTCCTGGATCCTGATGAGACGAAGAAGTGTTCGGAGTGTAGTTGCCCCACCTCGTCCCCGCCTGGGGGGGGTTAGAGCCGCGGCCCCATGGGGTATTCCAGATGGCTCAGGTAGGTGGCTGAAACGGGGGCAGACTTTATTGGGGCTCCCGAAGGAGTGGGGGCTGGAGGGACGGGAGGAGGATAAAAAAATGTAAATTAAAAAAAAAAAAAAAAAAAAAAATTTAGCTTTCTGTATACAAAATTCAGATCATACTCCAGGAAGCCAGAAAACCATATTGATGCTAATACATTTATTTTCTAGACATGGCACCATACTATGAAGCGCTCTGTAAAGAGTTGGGCTGGCAGGTGGATACTGACCTGCTGAGCAAAATGAAGAAGGCTAATGAGGAAGAGTTGAAACGCTTGGATGATGTATTAGAGGACGCCGAAAAGAACTTGGGAGAAAGTGAAATCCGAGATGCTATGATGGCTAAAGCAGAGTACTTGTGCAGAATTGGAGACAAAGTCAGTGCATTTATTATACTTTCTGTTTAACATGTTGCACGAGTGCAGATTTTTGTTTATATTTGTAGTAATTGGAATGTTCGGAGAGAAGTTAAGAAAGTGGGTAATTTGGTACCTTTCTTCGGACAAACAAGAGATTTACCAAACACAAGCTTACAGGCTACACAGAGCTCTTTAGGCACAGCAGTTTTTTCCAAAAAACAAAGTATTTGTTGATTAGAACTGAAACTTTTACACATAGGTGTGACAGTTCTATTGAGAAGGAAGTAAGTAATTGGACATGTGCAGAGACAAAACACTTAGAGATCTAGGCTCCACTCCATGGAATGTGATGGCAGGAGGCCTATAAATTGGTAAGTGCTTATGTTCTAAGTGCCTCCCTGAAAGACGGACTGCGGGTTGGTGAGTGAGTGAGTGGGTGGGTGAAATAAGGAAAAGCCAAACAGCATGATCAGACATAAATAAAATGATGTTCACGTATAAGGCACTCTTTAAAAAAAAAAAAATATATATATATATATGCCAGATGTAAGAGATGATGTATTTAAATAGATGTACGGGAAACTTGCATGTACCTGAATCAAGATGAAAGCAGTTGTCAGTTTAAATTTTGTAGTGGGTTATGAAACTAAGGTCTGCATTCATTTCCTTGTTTTTACAGTCAAGAAGATAAGTCTGAGTTCATAAGCCCACCTTTCTTGCGTATTTTTGAAGTGTCTTTTGAGAACCAGGACAGAGAGGTCAGAGATAACATGATCAGATTGAAAGAAATGGTGCCTGTTTTTGTCGTTTTCTCCTCCATGTTGTGCCTGTGTGAGTTCATTTGGGTTTGAAGGGGTTGCCCGGGTGCCCCCCCACATAGCCTTTATGTGGACACTTCTTGCATCGGATGTAATAGACAACATTCTGGGATCCACATGTATAATGCCCCTGTATCTTGAATTGTTTATTTTGAGGGCTGTTGATAATGTCTGAAGTGAAAATGTGCTCACATGTCTTACATTTAGGAATATTGCAGGGTGCGTCCAAGTGTTTGTGGTGTTTTGGTCGGGTATAAGCAGGGCGCGAAATTCCTATACCTTAGGTGCCCCAGGGCAGGCACTTTTGCTTCAGAACACCTACAGCTGTTAAGTGCCTGCCCCTTTGGGCACATAAGGTATTTCTGCAGACTTCTGTTTTTTTTTTTTTGTTTTGTTTTTTTAACTTTCCCTGGCAGCGGGGTAGTTGCCTGATGAGCTCAGACGCAGAGCTGACATCTCTGGAGCAGATCACGAGTGTGATCTTCTGGATGTCGGCTGACTGCCTGTCTGCTTCACCGCAGAGGAGAGGAGCTTTGTGCCAAGCCAACCCACACAACTGAGTGGCACAGAGATCAGCCAATCAGGTCTTCAGGGTTCCCTCAGTCACGCTTGGAGGTGGGCTGCAGCACGAAGATGCACCAATAGGTTCCCTTTTGTGAACTAGTCAGCCAGCCCCTCCAGACAGCGTGTCGCGAGGACCCAGCATAGCCCGCCATTCTATGGCTTGCACTCGGGCATAGAGGTCGTGCTGCAGCAGTTGTCTGCCCTTTCAAACGCTGATCGCGATTGCCAGTGTAAAAAAAATAAATAAATAAATAACTAAAAGCCCTTTTAAGGGCTGATTGCCTGATTCAGTAAGTGAAATAACAAACTGGAGGTGGGGAATATAAGGAAGTAGGGGCAGTCAGGAAGGAGAGGAGCGAGTTTTGTGTGAGATTGCGAGGGTCAGGAGGGAAAGTAAATCGGAGAAAAAGCAATAACTAAAAAAAAAAATCTGTAGGTGCAGAAGGGAGGAAATATAAGTAAACGGGGAGAGCCAGAGAGGAGACAAGTGTGTCTGTGAGACTGAGGATCTGGACTCAGGAGGGAAGGAAATTTGCAGGAGAAAAGATAGTGAAAGAAAGCAAACCTAGGGTAAAAAAAAAAAAGTAACTAGCAAAGCAGACACAGTCAAGACGTTTTCTGACTCTAATAAAAGTCTGCTTAACTGCTCTGCGTTGCTTTGTTAGCTGAAAACCAGAGGCAGCCAGTCTGTAATAGAAACATAGAAACATAGAAGTTGACGGCAGATAAGGACCGCAAGGCCCATCCAGTCTGCCCATTTCTTTTTCTACCTTATAAATGTGCCATCGGCCTTTTGCTCTGTCAGTGACCTATCTATTCATAGTCATTTGTATTGCTCCCTTATGCCTATCCCATGCCTGTTTGAAGCCCTGCACTGTATTCATAGCCACCACTTCTTGTGGTAAGCCATTCCATGCATCTACCACCTTTACTGTGAAAAAGAATTTCCTCACATTCCCCTTAATCGGCCTCCCTCTAATCTCATGCTGTGTCCTCTTGTCCTGCTATTTTTCTTATATTTAAACATGTTAGACTCTTTCACTTTGTTTATGCCCTTAAGGTGTTTAAATGTCTCGATCATATCACCTCTCCCTCCTTTGCTCAAGGGTATACATATTGAGCTCCGTTAATCTGTCCTCATATGTCTTCTGATGCAGTCCCTGCACCATTTTGGTTGCCCTTCTCTGGACTGCCTCAATTTGGTTAATGTCCTTGTGAAGGTGTGGCCTCCAATACTGCACGTAGTACTCCAGATGGGGATTATTACCTCCCTTTTACGACTTGTGATACCCCTACTAATACACCCTAACACCCCCCTAGCCTTACCTACTGCTTTAGAGGTCTGCTTGGATGATTTTAGGTCATCAGTGATGATGATGCCCAAGTCTCTTTCTTCCTTTGTGACTGCTAGCAGCTCCCCTCCCAGCCTATAAGTGGCTTCAGGGTTTCTCTTCCTATGTGCATGATTTTGCACTTTGCATTAAATCCCAGTTGCCACTCTTCTGACCATTCTGCTAGTTTATCCAGATCTCTTCTCATTCTGCCCACCCCATCTGGATCATCTACTCTGTTGCAGATCTTGTGTCATCTGCAAACAGACAAGCTTACCCTCTAGTCCATTTGCGAGGTCACTAATGAAGATGTTGAATAGGACTGGCCCCAGGACTGATCCCTGAGGTACCCCACTTGTGACTTGCATCTCTTCTGACTGTATACCATTTACCACCACTCTCTGTTTTCTGCCAGTCAACCAGTTTGCCACCCAGTTGACCAACTTCTGACCCACCCGAGCCTACCTAGCTTATTTATCAATCTTCTATGTGGAACAGTGTCAAAGCTTTGCTGAAGTCAAGGTAGGCGACATCAACTGCTCCCCTTGGTCCACCACCTGGTTACCCAGTCAAAGAAATCTATGAGATTAGTTTGACAGGACCTTCCTTTGTAAACCCATGCTGTCTTGGATCCTGTGCCCCTATGGATTCCAGGTGTTGCACTATCCTTTCCTTAAGGAGTACCTCCATAATCTTGCCCACTACTGAGGTAAGACTGACCGGTCTGTAGTTCCCGCCTCCTCCTGCTACCACTCTTGTGGAGGGACACATGAGCCTTCTCCAGTCTTCTGGGACCTCTCCTGTGCTCAGAGACTCACTAAACAATTCTGCTAATGGCTCTGCTAGTTCCTCCTTTAGCTCCTTAAGTACCCTGGGATGTATGCCATCAGGTCCCATTGCCTTATCCACCCTGAGCTTAGCAAGCTCTTGTAGGACCCTTTCTTTCGTGAAGGGAGTAGTGCTCACCTCCCTCCCCTCTGTGTCCATGATGCTGAGCTGTGGGCCCTGCCCTACCTTCTCTTCAGTAAATACTTACACTACAATAAATAATAGGTGGGGTATGGGACACTGACTGCAGACTCTTGGTGAAGCAGTGCAGACACCGAGTGAAGACTAAGCTGTCTGTCTATATACACTACCAAACCAGCAAAATAAATTAAAAGTGCTCAAAAAGTAAATAATTCTGTTGTACTTCTGTGCTGGATTTGTTGAGACAGTACTAGTAACTTGTAATGGCAAATACATAGAGAGAAAGGGGACTCAGTCTCAGGAGACCACTCAGATTACAGCAAAACAAACTGTGAAGGAATCTACAGTTACTACATGGCCATATAAAATAAATATTTTCTTGGATATTAAGGTGGCTGGGTGACAGTGTGACACTGACTATAATATTTTTAAGAATTAAGACGTTTTTGTGATTAAAGGAACTTACTCACTCACCTAGTTATTATACTAACAGTAACATGCTGGGCAGCTATTCTTGTTGTAAAACAAGTAGTAGTAGTAGTACTCAGTAATTACTGCCAGTGTCTTTTATGTCTACCTAATAAACAATAAAAGGTTGAGAAGTGATGCCTGCCTGCACTTGCCCTGCTGTGTAGAAATTGCTTGGGAGTGGAGACTGATGTGGTGGACTAACCTAACTAAAATGTAAATTCAGGGTCCAGGATTTGTTTTCATGTATTAAACTAGCTGTTTTGCAAGCTACTGTAGTGTGGACCAACTAAAATCTAAATGCAGGGATTACTGTAGTTACTGGTTATAAAAAATGAAATGATGTATTAAATATTTTTGTACAAGCTACCAACTCTGAGTGGTCTAACTTTGTACATTCCAGGGATCCCGGATCAGTTATAAAAAAAACATTTATTAAAAGCTTTTTTTCCAGCTACTTGTGGACTGCCCTAAAAATCCATAGACAGCAGAGATCTACTGTTAAAAGCGTCTTACACACTAGTTAAACTTTTTTTTATGAGTGACTGAGCTGCTCTGTGGTTGGACTACTACCACCTATCTAAATACTGGGATCTAATCTGAGTTATTACTGTTAAAGTAAAGCCTATTAATCCCATTCCATAAGTAATCTAAAAAGGTTTTGTTAAGGCCTGGACAGCTTTTTTAAAAGCTACTTGGGATTTATTGGGCCAATTCTAAAAGGGAAAATTAAGGCTATTTGAAACCATAAAGGGCTGGGCTGGGCAACTGTCTGAGCAAATAAGCACCACCACCCCACCTGTACTTAAATAAATCAGACAACACACATTGTTTCTTGTTGTATTTATTGTCCAGCAAAGAGACGAACACATAGGCAGTTTTTCTTGTGCATAGACAGTGCATCTATTGACAATTGAATCAATTCACAGACAACTAAGTTTAAGTTAACATCAGCACACAAAGTAACATTCTCTGTGTGTTAACTTACAAGATTAGCATCAGTAGCATAGCCTAACAGCCTAGCTTGGACAATCACTTCTGTTACTCTTCTGTGCAAGTGCAAGTGCAAGCCACTTAGTGCTACCAGTCTGCACAGCTATCTGCTGCCACACCCACGAGCACAGAGCACCGCAGCCATGAGTCTTTTTACATTTGGATTTAAGAGAAAGCGTACTGATGAGACTGTGGGAGCTGAGGATTCCCCAGTAGCAAGAACTAGGACCACCACAAGCACTTCAGCTCCTGTACTAACTCCACCACTCCTTGCCCAGACAGTCAAACTGCTGTAACCACTGATGGTTCCACATGTGATGCTACTCATACTGAAAACCCAGTTAAGGCCCAAAAAGTTAAAAAATTTCAAGAGTCATGGAAAAAAGGCAGGCAGTGGCTTGCCTATGACACAGATAAATGTGCAATGTTCTATACATGGTGTCAGAATTACGATAAAGGTCAAAGCAAAAATAATTTCAGAACTGGATGCAGTACTTTTAGAGTGCACGTGAAGTGTCCGTAGCACACAAAAATGCTGAGAGGGCATACATTGCAAATAAAACAAAAGTTGGAGAAAGACCAATAGAGAAATCCATACAATTAATGGAACAAAAAGAAATGGATCACATTTGTAAATTGTTCTGTACTGCATATTACATTGCTAGGACTGAAAGGCCTTTCAGGGATTTTCCTGGGTTGATAGATTTACAAAGAAGAAATCATGGGGATGATGCTATGAGTCACAGTTACAGTAGTGACAAGCAATGCCGTGTCTTCATTCACTATATTGCCCAAGATATTCAAAGCACTACTGCTAGTCTACTACAAGACAGTGACTTCTTTTCTTTTCTTGTTGATTCCTGCACAGATAAAAGTGTGACTGAGGAGGAGGAGGGCGTTTATGTACGCGTTTTTGAAAATGGCCTACCTGTAACACGATTTCTTGCACTGAAACCAGTCAGTGTCCCTAATTCAGAAAACATTTTAAATACTGTCATTGATGCTTTAGAGAGTGAAGGTGGTTTAAAGGATGGTGGTTGGAAACATAAGCTGATAAGAGCGACATCTGATGGTGCTGCTGTAATGTTGGGGAGCACTTCAGGTGTCCTAAGTCGAATAAAGCAAGATTTCCAGTGCCCACACCTCATTGACATACACTGCTGTGCACATCGTTTAGAGCTTGCTGTAAAGGATCGCTCAGAGACTGTCCCTTTACAAGTCATTAGAACAACTTCTGCTGAACATTTACTGCTTTACCACAGGTCACCAAAAGTTGGAAAGGCCTACAGGAAACGGGATCCTTTAAATATTAATGTGGTCAAACCAGTTAACACTGGTGGCACTAGGTGGCTTGCACACAGAGAACGGGCCATTTCTGCCCTTGAAAGGAACTGGGCTGCATTAGTGCCTCACCTCGAACATGTGTCACTGACAAACAAGCAGGATCATGGCCAAAAAGCACTAGAAATACTTAGAGTGCTTAAGACTTTAAAATGTGTTATATACATGAACTTTCTGAAAGTGTTTTTTGGTTACTTATCTGCTCTTAGTCTGTGCTTTCAGCAAGAGGATGCCACTGTTGAAAAGTTCACAGCAGAGTAGAAAGCACAACTCAAAAACTAAATGGTCTCTCTAATCAAGAAGCTTCTTCACCGCGATAACACTTACATCTGTAAATGAGAACCTAACTCAGTACAGCAGTGTTGACTTAACTAATGAAACTAGCAGGCGTAGATCAGGTTCTCCTTCAGACATTGTAGAAGCCACAATTTCAGAGATCAAAAAAATTCTTCAGAAAACGTCACAGCACATTGAATCTCGCTTTCAGTCCTTCATGACCAATAAAGTGCTACTAGCTGCAAGAGTTTTAAATTTTCAGTCCTGGCCAACATCCACAGAGGCACTTGAAACATATGGAGATCAAGCAATTCAAACAATTGTTGATCACTATAAAGTGGTCCTAGAGTCTCGTGGAGTTGATGTTACCTTGGTACTGCTGGAGTGGCTAGACTTAAAAAAAAAAGAGCACGTACTCCACTTGCTGTCTGTCGAAAATTGTAAGTCTCTGAAATTGTGGCAGAAAGTGATTCTTGCGGATGTGCAGGATCAACAATTTCGAAATGTGTTGGCCATTGTCAGACTCATTCTCCTGACTCCTGTTCACACTTCTGCTGCAGAACGAGGCTTCTCTCTAATGGGAAGAATAAAAAATGACTGTAGGGTTGGATTACACCCAGACACCCTTCACGACCTGATGTCTATATCTCTCAATGGACCCCAGCTTAGTGACTATAACCCTGAAGGTGTCATATCACTGTGGTGGAAACATGGCAAAAAGGAGGCCCACTACCAAAGCTTATGGCTCCAGAACACTGTCACTGCATGCTGCTTCTGCCAGCCCTAGTGGTGATGAAAACGAAAGTGCTTGGTCCAGTGAAGATAACATTTAAAATTATGTTAACTAAGGGGCGGCATGTAAATAGTTTAGTGGGCATGTACATTTTCTTCTTACATGCCCAAGTGGGCATGTACTTTTTTTCACGAATTTCATACCCTGGGTATAAGTTTGCTCCTGACAATCGGGTTGGATAAGCTAGATGGTTGTTTTGAAAGAAGGTAAGGGAGGGTGGTTCCTGGAAAATGCATTTCAAGGTGTCATCCTTAATGAATATTGGTTGTAGATCCTTAATATGTTTTTGTAGGCGCTCCAGATCAGGGTTGCGTGTAACAACCAAGGGTGTCTGTTTAGTGGCGATCTTGTCTTCATATTGTAGTAGTTCTCTTGGCATAAGCGTGGCACGTTCCACAGCTCTGTTAGTTTCTCCAAAGGAGTGTCCCACTCTCTGTCTAGTAAACGTCTTTTTGTTTCAGTGTAACAAAGTGTTATCTCTGTCGTCCTCACCTAACATATTTAGTGGCATCAAAGCACTAGACTGTATATTAGAGTTTTTTTTATTGTGCTTAGCGTGATTGCTGTTTTTTGTGTCGGTATCTCTGTGTGCTGGCTTCCTGTAGGTGCAGGTCTTTAAGATTCCATCATTGATGGTAACTGTGGTGTAAAGAAAATCGATGCTGATGTCCGAGTATTCCAGGGAAAGTTTCAGTGGATGGGTTGAAGGATGTTAAGTTCCTGATGAAATTCTTTAAGTGCGTGCGTGAGTACCTTCTGTCCAAATTATAAATATGTCATCAATATATCGGAAGTATGCGAGTGGTTTGATTTTTACATTGTTTCAGAAAATTCTCTTACAAATTGGCCATGAAAAGTTGGGCATATTGTTTAGCCATCCTGGTGCCCATTACTGTTCCCATAGCTTGAACATAATGTTTGCTGTTGAAACTAATGTGTATCAGAATAAATTTGATAAGTCTGGCAGTGAATTTTGGGTGGAATTTATGGTCCATCCCGGCAGGGGCCTTAACCAGGACACGGGACATCGTGGACTCGCTACAGGGGGCAGGGCTCAGACAACTGGTGAGGGAGCCCAATAGGGACAGGGCGATCCTGGATCTGGTCCTAACCATTGCAGACAGAGTAACAGATCTCCAAGTGTGAGAGGGTGGGGCGCACCTGGGGACCAGCGACTATCACCTGGTGCACGTCGAACTCAACACACGGATACAGGCAACCCATACAAAGGCACACATCTTAGATTTCAGAAGGGCTAACTTCTGTAAGATGGGAGAAAGTGTCAGAGAAATCCTCAGAGTAAGACAGAACAGAGACTTGAGCAATGGAGCACATATTAAAGAGTCCATTATTGTGGTCACAGAACAATATGTCATGGTGAGAAATAAAGGGAAGAGAAGGAGGAAAGCACTGTGGTTTTCCAGGGCTGTAGCAGAAAAGGTAGAGCCAAAAGGACAGCCTTTAGGGAATCCAAGGAGATGCAAAGGGAGGAAGACAGAGAGGGGTACCAGAATTGTCTGAGAGGCAGGAAGAGCGTTAAGGCGCGCAGAGGCGCAAACTGAGGAGAAATTAGCTCAGTCAGTTAGGAAAGAGGATAAGACATTCTACAGGTATGGTAGTGAGGGAAGAAGAGGCAGAGGGGATAAGGGGGAGACTGTAGAGGGAGATCAAGACAAGGCATCAGTGTTAAAGGGAAATGTCCACGTTAGAACGGGCCCCGCCTCCTTGTGGCACTCAGTCTATAGCTGGTCTCGATATAACACCGAGGCATGAGTGCACCAAACCAGAGCTTTTAGAAGCTTCAGTGATGCATAACTGTAATGGACAGACCCGTGGCTGCTCCCCGCATGAAACACCATTTTCAGAACAGCCGCGGGTGGTTGTAGGCACTCCATTTGCGGCTGTGTATTCTAAAATGCTGGGCAGAGAGGGAGGCAGGATCAACCAGATAAATTATAAAAAAAAAAAAAAAGCACACGATCGCCAAAGGTATAAATTACTACTTTTTTTCTTTAAGTCCTAATCAGGCCCTGCCTCACACTGCGGTGGGGCCCGTTCTATCGTGGACCTTTCCCTTTAAACAAATATTATTCTGCTCAGTCTTCACAGTGAAAGGGAAGGGACAGGGGCCACGGGTAGACAGTATAGGCACAGAAGGAGGGAAGTGGACACCAGTCCTTTTACGGAGGAGAAGGTACTAAGAGAGCTCACAAAGCTCAAAGAGGACAAAGCTATGGGTCCAGCTGGCATACATCCCAGGATCCTGTAAGAACTAAGAATGAAACTGTCATCCCCACTGGCAGTTCTGTTCACAGAGTCCTTAAATACTAGCATAGTCCCCAGGGACTGGAGAAGGGCACATGTGGTCCCTCTTCACAAGAGCGGCAGCAAAGAGGCTGGGAACTACAGGCCAGTTAATCTCACGTCATTGGTGGGTAAGATCATGGAGACGCTCCTTAAGGAACGAATTGTGAAACACCTGGAATCCACAGGGGCTCAGGATCCGAGGCAGCATGGGTTCACAGCAGGAAGGTCCTGTCAAACTAATCTAATGGATTTGACTGGGTGACAAAGGTAGTGGACCAAGATGGGGTGGTGGATATTGCCTACCTAGATTTCAGCAAAGCCTTTGATACCGTTCCACATAGAAGGTTGATTAACAAGCTGGGTAGTCTGGGGGTGGGCCAAAAGGTGGTGAACTGGGTTAGTAACTGGCTGCGGGACAGAAGGCAGAGGGTTGTAGTAAATGGAAGTCGGGTCCTTGTTAGCATTTGTGAAACTCTGTACTGAAAAGTAAAAAAAAAAAAACAAGGTTAAACACTGCCCCATTATAGTCTATGGAGCGTGCTTCCACGCTCATCCTTTACAGACACCACAAACTATGCTAGCATGGGGGCATGTCTCCAACTCAGGAAGTCGGGGGATTTAGGCTGCTGTGCTGAAATAATAAAATTACGAGTGTTTTTCACAAAATATCTGGAAATAATGAAAACAATGTGGCACAGTGGCTTTGTGAAAAGGTAAGCTGCTGTATGTGTGTTTTTTTTTGGGGGGCATCTTTTTAATAAGAACCTGCTTTTTAAGATGTTTTCGGAGATCCCTGTTCTGTCAGGGTACCATTGCCAGATGATATTGGTCTCCCTGGATTCCTAGGTTTATGGATCTTGGGCAGCATGTAGAATGCACTAGGTTTAGGTTCACAATGGAGGAGATCAGTTATTTTGTCTTGGACATGCTTATGAAATGATTAAATAATGTCCCATAGTTCTATGGTGCTATGGTGTACTGTGTAGTCGGGTCACTAGCCAGTTCCCAGTAGTAGGCTTGTGATCTTTTAAGTGCCTGTTTGCTTTTTTAGCATAATCTTCATGGTTTAAGATCAGAACTGCAGAGCCTGTGTCTGCTCTCTTTATAACAATGCTGTGGTTAGATCTCAGTGATTATATTGCTCTCCTTTCTAATGGGGGGAGGTTGTAGCTGATTTATTTTTGCCTGTTAAGGATCTGGCAGTTGACTCTGCCAACCAGACACTTGTATTCAAAGTTTTTGTCAGTGTGCCCAAGAAAATTAAAGACAAATAGTTATTTTTTACTTTTGAGTTTTCTGTTCAGTGTCTGAAGGACAGAAGATGGTTTTGAAGACAGTGTATACTTTTTTTTTTTTGGGGCTTGACTTTCCTCCCTCACCTATTTTGGTTTTTGGTTGTGGGAAAGTTGTGGGAGGGAGGGGATTAGATAGTGAATGATTGTGTGGAAGTGAATGTTTAGTTGGATTAAATTGTACTTTTTGTATGGATGGTGATTGTATGATTAGGTAGGATTTTATAATTGAGAATTGTGATATTATGTTTTGGTTTAGATGGTTTTAGTTGGTTTTAGACATGTGTAGGAATCTCTGGCCCCTCCGAATTAGTTACCCGGCTTCCCTGCTGCGTGACCTCCATCCATTTGGGATCTCTCTCTCTCTCTCTCTCCCAGCTGCAGCTGTAAGGCGTTGTAGGGAGGTGGGTATTTGCAGATGGCAACGAGGTCTGTGGTGGGGTGCAGTGGATTTAACTGAGGTGAACTTGATTTGGCTGGTAAGGAATAGGAGGCACCTAGGAGAAAAAAGGAGTCTGGAGAGAGGGCCATTGTGTTTGGTCTCCTTTCCTAGGGCTCCCACCAGATCATGTGGGCAGGCAGCTAAAGGGCCTACAGTCTACACTGATCCCCTTCAGGCAGTGTTATGCAACGCCAGGTTGTTGAGAAACAAGACCGCGATTATATTGGACTTGGTTTCCTTGGTCGACCTGGCGTGCATCATGGAGACCTGGTTGGGGGATGATGCAGGTCCAATTTTGGAGGCATCTGTTCCTGCTGGGTACTCTGTGGTACACTGTCCAAGGAGGGAACACAGGGGTGGGGGTGTGGCCATCTGTTTTAGATCTGGCCTGAATTTCTCTGTATACCGGTGGGTTCTACCAGGTTGTTTGGACGTGTGGCAGTGCATGGGGGTCCAGGTGCGGGTTGCAGGATTCTCCTAGTCTACTGCCCTCCTGGGTCAGGAGGAGAATTTTTTTTTTTTTTTTTTTTTTTAGGAGGTCACGGACTTCATTGCTGACAGTGTGTTGGAATCACCTAGGTGGCTTATTCTGGGTGACTTCAATGTCTGGGTCAACATATCCTCGCAATTTGGATCTGACCTCCTCCAGCTGATCACATCGCTGGGCCTTGCACAGGCAGTTAGTTGCCTCTGTGACCCACGACCACAACCATACCTTGGATGTGGTATTCTCTCTGGGTCTTGAGGTCACTGGCCTCAGGATTGATTGGTCCGATCATTGTATGGTGGAATTCTCGTTCGGGGCCCCCCTGATGGTCCTTCCCCTGTTGAGATGATCAGCTACTGCCCTTTGAGGAGATTGTCCCCAGAGGAACTGTTGGCTGTAGTTGATTTTTCCAGTGTTAGTGTGACTGGATTGGGGGAAGTGGTGGTAGCCCACAACAGGGCTGTTTCAGAGGCACTCTATGCACTCACACCGGTCCGTATACAACCCAGGTTTTCTCGCCTGAGACCCCTATGGTGTGATGGGGCTCTCAAGGCGATGAAGACCATGGGTCGGAGGTTGGAGCATTGCTGGCGTAGGACTCTCACTGGAGGATAGACTGGCTCTGAGGAATCACTATGTTGATTATCAAAGGGCAATCAACCGTAAGGAGGCAGAACTGGACACTGTCCCGACACATCTTCTAGTAGGATGTGTTGAGGCTATTGGTCCAGTGTTTGCCAGGATAGTCTGGTGTTCGCTCTGAGGGGTTTTTCCCCAGCACCTTGAAGGAGACATTGGTGAAGCCCCTTCTGAAGAAACAGCCTCTCAACCCCCCCAATGTCCTGGTGGATTATAGACCTGTCTCCAACATCACATTTTTAGGGAAGGTTGTCAAGAAGATAGTGGCTCCACAGCTCGTGGCACACCTGGAGACCTTTGACATCTATGAGCCATTCCAGCCCGGTTTCAGAGTGAGGCACAGCACAGAGATGACACTAGTTCGGGTACATAATGACCTCATCAGGGCAAGAAATTGAGGGGAGCGGTCAGTTCTCGTCATCCTCTCTCATCTACATTTGATACCGTGGACCACATTGTGCTGTTGGATCGCCTTAGTACCGGCGAGTCCACAATCCTCTCTGTCATCAGCTGGTTAAAGTCCTTTCTCTCGGGCAGGAGGCAGAAGGCTGTGCTGGGGAATTTCTCCTCCCCGATGCCCCTGACCTGTGGAGTTCCACAATATCGATCCCATTGCCGATGTTGTTTGTAGTATACATGCTGCCCTTGGGGAAGCTCATCAGACAGTACAGTCTGGGTTTTCACTGCTATGCAGATGATATGCAGCTGTACATGTATTTTGCGCCAGTAATAAATGATGCCGTCTAAGTGCTAAATAAATGCCTTGCAGAGATCCAGGATTGGATGAACTCTTAACTGACCGAGACTAAACTCTGACAAGATGGAGGTACTAGTGATTGAGCCGGGATGCTGGTGTGATGAGGGTGCCTCTGGGATAACAGGCTTGGTCCTAGGGCCAACTCCGTTGATGGCATCCTCTAGGGTGAGAAATCTGGGAGTTGTCCTCGATGACAAGCTGACATTTGAATCTCGGGTGTCATCTGTTGTCAGAACTGCTTTTTATTATCTAAGTAACATTTCCCAGATTAAACCCCTAATTCTGCTTGAAGACCTGCCATCACTGGTGCATGCCTTTGTGACATCCAGTCTCTACTACTGTAATGCTCTTTACCTCGGGGACAGTGGAGGGAACCTCTACCAGCTGCAGCTAGTGCAGAACGCAGCAGCCAGGCTACTGACAGGGCTGTCAAGGTCCTGTCATGTGACCTCAGTGATGCAGTATCTGCACCGGCTGCCGGTCTATTGGAGGGTTCTCTTCAAGATGGGCTTGCTCACCTATAAGACCCTATACGGGCCAGGCCCTGGCTACCTGTCAGATCTCCTTACTCCTGCTATCCCAGCCTGCTCCCTCCGTTCCTCTACTGAAGGGCCCCCTGGCAGTTCTGAGGACCAAGCTGAAAGCTTCAGGTGATTGTTCATTTGAGGTGACTGGCCCGGTCCTCTAGAACTCGCTGCCAAGGTCTTTGAAGGAGGCCTCTATGGTGCAGGCTTTTAAGAGGGGCCCGAAGACTCAGCTTTTTAATAAAGCATTTCCTGCTGGCTTATTTTAATCTCTGATTTATTTTAGTTTATTTATTATAAATGTACTTTGAATGTTGTTTAACCCTGTTGAATTTTACTGTAAGGCGCTCAGAGCCTCCGGGATTGGGCGCCAAATAAATTTAGTTAACTTACTTACCTCACTGTTCTTAGACTGCATATAGTCATCCAGCGACAGCCATGAATGGCAAAGGCCATGAATACTTGTAAAAACCCACACTGCCCCAGGGGTGGTACAGATTGACACATTTCAGCCCCCTATCCACGGAGAGTAAGTAGACGCCCTCCACCAGCCCCGGGAGGGAGAAACTGAATTCTGGTTTTGCACATGACTGCGTGGTGTGCAGCCTCTGGACCAGCAAGTGTTTATGTACTCCTGTACTGGCAGTACAGTATTCTTTTGCATTATGTGAATGAGAAGGAAAACACAGCTTTTTTGAATGTCCATATGTCGTTATTTGATGCCACAGATTTAACCCTTGTAGAAGTAGTCTGAGAATATCGTCATATCGACTTGGTTTTGGTACCAACAGCCATCTGCCAGTGGCACAAGTGTCTGATAAGTTTTTATTAAAAAGTTGGCAGAATTGTATCAATTTTATAAAGAACTCCCACCACTCCTTCTCCCCCCCCACCATTCTCAAAATAAATAATGCCCTAATAACAGACCACCCTAGTGTTGCTTATGAATTCAGTACCTACTTCACCTCTTGCGCTTCCGCTCTCCTGTCTTCCACTCCTGCCATTAGGACTGTTGATCCTCCCACACTCCCTACCTGGCAGACTGCTTCTCTTTCTCTAAAATCACCCCTTCTGACACCCTTGAAGCCTTACTTGCACTAATCCCCTTTAAAGGTAGCTTACCTGATGGACTTGACCCTAGGTTGTTACATTTCTCGGCCCAAGCCATTGCTGCCCCCCTTTCTGCGCTCCTCAACCTCTCCTTTGATTTGGCTGATCTCCCTGCAGACTGAAAACATGCTGTTGTTCTTCCCTTACCCAAGGGAGGTGATCCTTCTGGTCCTGGTAACTGCCATCCTGTTTCCCTTCTTCCCACCCTAGCGAAATTGCAAGAGCATCTAGTCCTCAATCAACTCACTTCTTATCTCTCCAACTCTAATTTCTTCATTCCCTTCCAATCTGCTTTTCGGTAAAACCACTCCACTACTACTTCTCTGATCAGGCTTACTGACTTCATCGTCTCAGGGATGGACAGCAACCAAATCAAATCTACCATTTTTGTTGATTTTAGCCGAAGCTTTCAACACAGTCTCCCATTTACTGTTACTAAGCACCCCCTTGACAGCGGGCTTAACTGATCTGGCAACTAACCGGTTCAAAGCCTACCTCTTAGGTCGGACTCGGTCAATCAGAATAACTGATTCCTTATCCCCTCCCTGTTAACACTGGAGTACCTCAAGGCTCTGTGCTAGGGCCTATACTCTTCTCCATTTTCCTGAACGACCTCCCATCTGTCTGTACATCTACCTCCATTCACATATAGGCAGATGATACGATCCTCTTCCCCTCGGGCCACTCCCCTTCCAATGTCGCTGCCAGACTACAGCACGATTTCAACAAGGTTCAGCTCTGGTTCGATGCACATCAACTTTTCATTAATGCCAAGAAGACAAGTCTCCATGACCTTCGGCACCAGGCAGAGACTCTCTAGTCTTCCCTTCACCCCCTCCTTCCACACCTTCGATGGGACAGTTCTTGAGGACACCCCAGCTTCTCTGGACACATTGACGCCATTCTGAAAAAGTTGCGCCCCAAGCTTGGTGCCTTATTCAGGAACTGGAACTGCCTCCCTCTCCTGGCTAGGCGTGAACTTGTCCAAAAGATGAGCCTCCCAATATTTGACTATTGTGATGTTGTCTACAGTGCCACTCCCAAGACGTCCTTGGCCAGATTGGACTCCCTCTTCAACTCCTTCTGCCGCTTCGCTCTGGACTGTCGAACTCTCTCACACACCATGGTAGTCTCTACCACTCCTTGGCTCTCTCGTCACTTGAAAATAGATGCCTTCATCATTGTGCCAAATTTGTCTCCGTTCTGGTTTGGTTCATGTCCCTCCTACCTCTCTTCCCTCCTAAAAGTCCCCCCACCCACTCGCCATGCCCTCAGATCTGTCCACTCCCGTTCCTTGACAATCCCCTGCCGGACTACCTCTGTTGGTCAGGCTGCCTTCTCGTATCACTTTCCGAAATGTCCTCCTCCCCCTATTCCATATTCTCTGCTATACACAACTTTCTCTCAGTCAACTGTTCATGCACCCCTCAACCTGTCAACTACCTCCTCCTCTACCTATGATCCCCACTTGGCCACTTCTCCCCCTTTTTCCCTCTTGCTGGCACCAGTTCCCCCCCCCCCATTGTAGCTGTCTCCTGTAAGTCCCCAAGTCACATTTCAGTCATTGCACCTGTCTTTTCACACGCCCTTGACCACATCCTCCACTTGTCTGCCAGCAGCACACTGGCTCTTATGTTGTAGCTGTCCTATTTGTTCCACTCCAACTGCAGGTACTGCTTTGAATGGTGTCTTGGGCGTTTGCTAATACACAATTTGTCAGCGTATCTGCTCCTGCATCTGTGTAACTGTAATGCTATTACTCTGTGTATTTTTCCTGTACTATAGCCGTATTTTTCATATACATTGCTGACGCATTGTAAATAATTGTAGGCATTTATACTCCTTTACCTGTTTAATTTGTTATATTACTGCTTGTATTATAATGTGTGTGTATGTATGTGTAAGTTACCTTGTATGCTTTTATGTTTATATATATCTATACTCTCCTCCAGGACGCACGAACTGAGCAAATTGTTGTTCAGTGTGCCTTTCCTGGTGAAACTCTTTAATAAATAAAGAGGTTAAAACAGCAATTTGCTAATTGTTTGCCAGATTGGTCTTCTGGCATATTTTTAAAAACATGTTGCATTCATTGCTGTAATAATTATAAAAACTGGATAATCTCGGACAATAGCTGTTCAGCTGACAGTGTTTTTCTCTTCCATAATGACTACACTATAACTATTTAGTTTGAATTTTCAGTTAGCTCCAGTTTAAAATAAGAAACCTTTTTGTTTTTTTTTTTTTTTAACTTTCCTTTTCCTCTCCTTGCCTGGGGTCAGGTTTTCCCTTTAGCCCTTTTGCTAGCACTCAGTCACATGCCTACTGTAGTGATCGCCTTGGACCACTGATTTTGTTTTTCTTTCCAAAAATGGACAGTTTCGTTTTACACAATCCTAAAATCTGTTTTCCCCCATTCTTTCCCAATACTGAGTGCAAATCAGCATGTTTTCACTATCAGTGTAGTGCAAAATGGGGGTACTGTACTACACAAAGTTGGCTCCAAACCGTGGTTGTAAGTGTTGTGCAGATTTTTTGTATTTGAAAAATTGCCTCATAAGGGGATGTTTAAAAAATGGCAGAATCCATATTTTAATCCTTAGGCGCCTTTTTTTTTTTGGTTGGTTTTTTCATTTTTGCTGTACAAGGGTGGTGCAAGTAGCCACTGGCCCTCAGATACCTACCTGGATTTACCCTTTCTGGTGGGGCTGGAAGGCAGCCCTAGATGGGAGATCTTACTGGTCAGTCTAAGCAGACTAAGACCAGACCCACCTTCCACACTGTGACACTCACTTAGGCAGGAATGTACTCGAAGGTCCAGGTGCCACAGCTGGGAGAGAAGAGTGTGCAGCAAAGTCATGCAACAGAGTTCACCTGATAAAACTGGTTTTTGTTTTCATATTTTTAGTCCCTTCTCCACTGTACTTGTAGCCAAACTGGGAGACCTTTTTTGGCCTGTAAAAAAAGTATGTTGGGATCATGCCCAGCCATTACACTCTGACTCACAATAATTGGCTCGGGACTTGATGTATAATACCACCACGTCCTGTCAGTGGTATGTCACATAACGGCAGGATTTCACCCCACCCACATCCGGAGCTTTGTACTCCTTCCCACTTGACGAAGCAGTGTGTTGTCTAGTAGTTAGAGTACCAGTTTGAAAACAAGGAGATCACAGGTTCAAACCTCACTACAGTCAAATATTTACTGTTACCTTTGGCAGAAGTGGGTGGAAGCAGGACTTCACAGAACAGTGGAACAGGGGCATTGTCTTGACATTGTGTGTTTGTGTGTTAAGAACTGGACTGTTCTATATGGTTTATAAGCTTATCACCCAGAGATGAGATGTTGTACCTGAGCTGGGCTATACCAAGTTCATTAAATTAACAAACAAATTAAAAAAAAAAAAAACTGCCCCCCAACCTTGGGTCACCACGAAGCAGCAGGATGGATTCCTTACTACCACCAAGGCAGAAGGTGTCTTGAGATGGACACTCAACATTGATTCTGCCTTGTTGGGTGGGTAACTGCCTTCACAGCCCAGTGCAGATGCTGCTGCTTAGTTGGATGGCATGGGGTACATGAAAGTAAGGTGCACCCTCTCTTCCTGAGTGCCCAACCTCTCTGGGACACGCCACCCCAGCTGGATACAGTGTGTAATTCTGGGATACACATGCACTAGTCTTTCAACGGTGGTTGGCCCAACAGCAGACTTTATATGAGAAATGCAGTATATTTAAATAGTTCAAATTTGTTTTTATTTTCTTTTTATATAGGAAGGAGCTTTAACTGCCTTTCGCAAGACGTATGACAAAACGGTGGCACTGGGACATCGCCTTGACATTGTGTTTTATCTGTTAAGAATTGGGCTGTTCTATATGGATAATGACCTTATCACCCGGAATACGGAGAAGGCTAAAAGGTGCTGTTTGGACCGGCTCTTTATTTTCATTATGTACATCACATTAGTAATGCAGGAGGAAAGTGAAGTGCACATGTCGATACTTGCCAGTACTTGTGTAGGTTAACATGAATAGGAGTATAACAGAAAATGTTTGCTTTTTTAATTTTATATGTTGGAAGTACTATTGCAAATTAGTCTTTTGTGACGGCATTGTGATTCAGTAGGTTTTTGTACTAAAAACACAGTTGAAGGACCCCCCCGGATGAGAAGAAAACTCTTTTATTGTAAAACTAAAGGCCGATTCCTGATGTAGAACTACCCAGCGGTGGCTGCCATTGCTTGAGTTCAGTAATTCCAGGCGCTGAAGACATTCCTTGTCAAAATAAGAACAAACTATATCGTTATTTATTTTACTTATTGAAGAGATTCACCAGAAAAAACACGCTGAGCAACAAGTTGCTCGTCTCACGGTGCTTCCTGGGGGAGAGGGAAGAGGGGAACATAGGCAATATAGTACAGATAAATCAAATGTACATTTTCAGTTGCAGTTAGGTATGACCTGTACATAGCAGAACAGTGCAGATAAAGCGAATGCACATATGCAGAAATGGTTGGATAAGACATAAACATAGGTAGAAATGAAGCAAATACGTTTATAAGGTTGTACTACAACAAAGCAAAATATGCTTGAAGTGCAAAACACATTGTGAAATACAGCAGAATCTTCATTGACAAGTGCAGTTTGAGGAGTAAAAGTTGTGTAGGGCCTGGGAGATGGAAGAGGGGGATGAAGAGTGTCAGATGGGCATAGGTAGTGAGTTCCAGAGTATTGGGAAGTGATGGGAGAAAGATCCTTGGTCGCTTGTAGTAGTACATCGTGGATAGCCAGAGTGCGAGATTAGGTGGATCTGAGAGAATGGTGTAGGGGAGGCAGAATGGAAAAGGAGGAGGCTAGGTAAGAGGGGAGAGAACTAAATCAGGATTTAGAGATAAAGTTCGTGCAGTGCAAGAATCGCCTGCACTCCAGGAGGGGAAGCAAGGAGGGTAGAGAGCAGTGGTAGAAGTAATGGGAAACAATAGTAAAGCGACAAAAGCATTGAAAGGAATCCAACCTGGATAGGGAAGACTTAGAAGCAGCACAATCGACTGTCGCAATAGTCGAAAATAGGGAGAATCATTTTCTGAACAAGGTCAAGGTTTTCCGAATAATGTTACATCTCATTTAAGGAAACAGAAAGGCCTAGCATTAGGGATGGTGGAAGGCAACAAGCAGGAACATTCAGCCTATGGGAAGAGAGAATTATGTGAGGTGCAGTATGTTGACATAATGTATCTATCCAAATGGGGGCATGCTGAACATGAGTGGGGGGGGAGCTGGTCAGATGCTGGCTGCCTGCCCCACCTACGCCACACGGGGTACAAACCTGGCAAGCCTTTTTCTTGCAAATGTCCCTGACCGTCCCTGGTTACTGAAACCTTCTTTTCTAGAGATGTGGATATGTTGTTCATCTGCACTTGTTGGCATGTCCCTTTCCCCTTTAAATCTTGCTGGAAGGTCTTCTAGCTGGCTCCTCCCACCCACCCGGGTGGTATAACCCTCAGCTGTGCCACATGACGCCAGCTCTTCCTTTCCGCTGGAAGATTCAGGTTGCCTCCTCTTTGCTCATGCTTTTTGTAGGCCCTGGCTTCAAAACCATCGGTTCTTCCAAAACTTAGGCTCATTCGAGCTATCGACGACTGTGCTCTGTTATTCGGTCATGGAAGATGAATCGTCCCCAGGATTTCGCTGGTGTCCGTGCGGCCAAAAAATGTCACATACCAATCCATATACCACGTGCATCTACTGCCTGGGTGTTGCCATGGCACCCAGACTTGCGAAGTGTCTTGTATTCCACCTGAATGTCCTCTGATAGTCTCGCACACCTTAAGTTGGGCAGGCTCGAGAAACTGAATCCTTCAGTGAAATACAGAGGCCCGTGGGCGGTCTCCGCGACTGCAGGGTCCACCGAGCAGCTGGAATACATGCAGGCCTTCGAAGAAGAAGCGGTGTAGGCTGCGGAATTCTCTTCTCGGTCGTTTTTTGTTCCCCCTCAACCTGGGCTCCACATTTTCAGGTTCCTTCCTAGAGCTGTCAGTCCCTCTCCACTAAAGGCGCGGGACCTGCGGGCTCGCATTCCTCCCTGTCCCGTAAAAGGGAAAAGGATCCAAAATCATCTTCGTCTTGGTGAAGACGCTCTTGGGATCGTGAGAGATCTTGGTCCCAGGAGCCAGCAGTATCGACTTCTGTCGAAATTGCTTTCTCTGCCGCTGGCTTCTCGGCCCTGCCGTCTGGCCAGTTGACCAAGGTCTTGATCGACGAGGTTGAGACCGTTCTCGATCCCACTGACCCGTTGTCACCCGATGAGGCCGACGGCTCTTTGACAAGGACTCCGGTCCTGCCTCTTCCTGATGAGGAGACCCAGCCAGCTGGGAATCCCATTGAGGAACTGGTCCCTGATTCAGGTAAATCACCAGTTCCCCCGGTATCTCCTGAGCAACTGAATCGGCCAGTCCAATCGAAGTAGACATCTAGGACCACCTCGACTGACAGGCCGAGGAAGGCGTGTAAGCACTCTTAAAAAGAGGCAACGCCATTGGTCATCCTCATGCTCCTTGGATGAGGGGAGGCTTCAGCGGAAACTCAGTCGACGCTATAAGGATTTAATGTGGCAGCAGCTGATTCTGTCTGGACAGAAGACGGCCACGGTTACTTCTCCGGTCATTATTTGGCTTTCACTTCCTAGGCCAAAGCAGACTCCTTTGGAACCGGTCATATCGGTTCCCTCGCTCGCGGAGCCGGCCAAACCCGGTTCAGCCAAAATATGTCTCTCCGCCGATTTGTAGTGGAGCCGCCACCTAAACAGCCTTCGGGAGGGGCTCCTATGAAGGATTCTTGGACTGTTCCGGAACTCCCACGTAGGTTGTCTGTCATCCTTACGCCTGATCGCCCCAGGCGTGTTGAAGAGGACCTTGTTGGCTGACAGATCTATCCGGATCTTCGGATATGGAAGACACCGACTTACACTCTCCTCCGCGGGACGATGGGTCTATCGGTAGTCTGTCGACGGAGGAGGGCCCTTTGTCTTTTCAGGGGATTCTCCACCTTATCGCCGAATCCACTGGGATGCCCCTGGAGGCTGTCCAGAAAAGGGCGGAGTACCCTCTTACAGATATTTTTAAAAGAGGGGATACACCCACAAAAGCATTCCTGGTGGTCGAAGCCATTGCTGGCCCGGTCTTGGAGCTCTGGCAGCATCCTGCCTCCTGTCCAGCGCCGTCTGCCCGGATGGCCCGCAAGTATGCGCTGCCCATTGGGTCCCTCTCGGGGGTTCACTGAACAACCCTCGGCCAAGGGGTTGGTGACTGACTGTGTTCAGACATACAGGCGGCTCTGTTGTCACTGACAGATCTCCTGACAAGGAGTCCAAAAAACTGGACCACACAGCCAGGAAGGTCTGTGCAGCCTCCTCTTTAGGCTTCCATCAGGCAAGCTCGGCCATCATCATGGCACACTTCTCTCATGCCTTGTTGGGCTCCTTAGATAAAGTTCTCCCGCATCTCCCCGCGGACCTTTAGGCTACGGTCAGGCTGGTCGGGGACCAGGGCCGTGCCAAGCAGCAGCTTCAGATGGCTTTGGACCTTGGGGACTCTTGTGCCCGTTTGGTGGCAGCCACGGTTGCCTCATGCCGCAGGGCTTGGCTGAGGTTTTCCACCTTTACGGCGGACACCTAGCACAAACTCTCTGATGTTCCTTTCCTGAGTACCGATCTCTTCGGTCCAGGTGTGGATGGTCACCTTCAGTGATTCGAGCAGTCCAGTGCCACCTTGGACTCTGCCACTTCTGCTCAAAGCACCTGTGGTGCCAAGAAGCAGCAGAAAAGGGGAAAAAAAAGCATTTTCAGCACCCTGCTCCTGCAGCACAGCAGCCCTCCTTTCACAGTGGGCAGCAACAGCAGGCATAGGCTTGGCGCCCTTGGCCCAAGTCTTGGCCTCCACCGGCCCGCAGACAGGGAGGTCAGGGTTCAGGCCCAAGACTCTTTTTCTCCAAGCCTGCCCAGTGACTGGATAGGGGTTGCCACCCCTATCTCCGTCACGTCAGCTCTGGGTCCTCCAATGGGGGGTCGGCTCCGCCACTTTCTTTCCGCCTGGTCTGCTATTACCACGGACAGGTCTTAGAAGTGGTCGGCCAGGGTCTGCCTCTGGAATTCAAGCAGTACCCTCCCAGCCAAGCTCGTGCCCCATGGGAGGAGAGAGAATCAGCCCACTCTTTGTTAGCCGTGAGAGACGACATAGCCCAGCTTCTCCTTAAGGAGGCAGTGGTTTGAGTGGCAGATCCTCCAGTCAACCCAGGGTTCATTTCGAGGTACTTCCTGGTCCGAAAGTGGATGGGGGACTGGTGCCCTATTCTAGATCTGCACAACCTGAATCATTATCTCAGGCCATGCACCTTCAGGATGGTAACTCTGTCCCAGGTCATACCATCCCTGGAGCAAAACATGTGGTTTTGCTCACTGGATCTCCAGGATGCATTCTTTCACATCCTAATCCATCCGTCACACCAGTGATTCCTCCGCTTCAGAGCAGAGGGAGCCCTGTATGAGTTCCGAGCCATGCCATTCGGCCTGTCATCGGCCCCAAGGATCTTCACCAAATGCATTGCAGTGGTGGCAGCCCATCTGAGGCGTCGAGGGGTCAGAGTGTACCCCTACTTCGACAATTGGCCTTGGCAGGTTCCACCCAGCAAGCAGTGGAGAGGTCCAGGGACCTGGCCCTCCAGACCTGCTCTCAACTTGGCCTTCTGATCAACGAGGCCAAGTCGGAGCTTGTACCGTCTTGGGGGATATGCTTCATCGGGACAGAGCTTGACTCTTGCCGAGCCAGAGCATGGCTCCCAGTGGCCAGGGCCGAGGTTCTCTCCTCCTTTGCCCAACAATTTCTGGTTGGGCACTTGCACCCTGCCTGGGACTTTCTGCGCCTTCTGGGTTATATGGCAGCCTGCACCACCGTGGTCCATTGGGCCCAGTGGCATATGCCCCCCCTTCAGTGGGAGCTGGCCACCCAGTGGACTCAGTGCCTAAGTCATTTCGACCAGCTGGTCACTGTGACCCAGAAGATGTGGGACGCTGTCCAGTGGTGGACCATCCTAGACCGGTTGGTGGAAGGGATCCCGTTTGTCTGCCCTGAGCCGATGGCCGTCCTCAGAAACGACGCCGCTCTCACTGGCTGTGGAGCCCACATGGGGAACAGGGCCCACGGGTTCTGTACCCCCAAGGAATCCTGATACCATATCAACCTGTTGGAGCTCAGAGTGGTCAGACTGGCGTTGTCAGAATTCACTCAGCAGCTTTGGGGTCAAGTGGTCCAGACAGACAGTACCACGACTATGTACTGCCTCAACAAGAAGGGTGGCACGCACTCCTGGCTGTTGTGCAGGGAAGCGCTCTGCATCTGGACATTCGTGAGCCGACTGGAGGTGGATCTCCTAGCCATCCATGTGGCAGGAGCCTCAAATCACCTGGCGGATGCTCTCAGCCGCTTAGGCGAGACATCCCACGAGTGGTCTCTACATCTAGAGGTAGCTTGCAGCCTGTTCTCCCACTGGGGCAAACAGATGGTGGACCTGTTTGCCTCCAGGGAAAACACCAAGCTGAGGCTGTTTCATGCCTGCCCCCTCAGCAGGGATCGCTGCAGGGGGATGCCTTCTCGAGGCTGTGGACCCCAGATCTCTTCTACGCCTTCCCTCCATTTCCCTTGATCCACAGGGTACTTCTCAAACTGAGGAGGGGCAAGACGCAGGTGATCTGGTAGCCCCAGACTGTCCCCACCAGTTCTGGTATCGAGATCTCCTCTGCCTCAGCAACAGGCTCCCTAGGCATCTTCCAGCATGCCCGGACCCGATATCAGTCAATCAGGGGAAGTTATTCCATCTGGACCTTCAGTCCCTGCACCTGACAGCCTGGTACCTGAGCGGCTAGAGTTCTAGGCTTTGGGCCTCTCTGAGGATGTACTCACAGTAGTGGAAGCATCCAGAAGGGAGTTGACCAGAAAATGCTACGTCTTCAAATGAAAAAAAGGTTTTCCATTTGGTGCCAGGGCCAGGACTGCGTCCTGTGGTGAGAATTTTAGACTACCTTTGGTCTCTATCCAAAGGGGGTCTTCAGTCTTCGACCCTCAAGGTGCACCTAGCAGACATCTCTGCTTACAGAGCGTGGGCCGATCAGCAGACTGTGTCACAGTAGAAGGTGGTCTGGCACTTTTTCAAAGGCCTCAATCACATATCCTCTCCGGTGTGTGAACCTCCACCTCCGTGGGATTTACTGCTGGTTTTGGCAAAGCTCATGCGCAAGCCATTTAAACCAATGCACAAGTGAGATGTCACACTTGTCATGGAAGTCTGCCTTCCTGGTGGCTATCACATCCGCCAAAAGGACTGGGGAGCTCCAGGCGCTTTCGGTGGAGTCTCCATATCTGGTCTTCCACAGGGACAAGGTTGTCCTACGTCCCCACCCGAAAGTCCTCCTGAAGGTGGCGTCAGAGTTTCACCTTAATCAGGTGTTGACTCAGCCTGTGTTCTACCCGAACTACACTTCGGATGCCAAGTACAGGCTGCATACTCTGGACCTGAGACGTGCTCTCTCCTACTATAAAGGGAGGATGGCGGAAGTTCGGGGAGAGGTTTGCCAGCTGTTTGTCACCTACGCTGAAGCCGCACCTGGCAGGTCTGCAGCAAAGCAGATGATTGGCAGTTGGGTTACATCATGCATTGATCTCTGCTATAGGTTGATGGGCAAGGAGCTTCCCAGAGGGATAAGAGCTCATTCCACCCGCCATACCGCTGCGTCGGTGGCAGCTTCCAGGGACATCCCTATCCAGGAAATCTGCCGGGCTGCTATCTGGAAGACAGCGAACACCTTCATCGCCCATTACCACATCGACCTTGAGTCACGTCGGGATGCTGGTTTTGGGGCCTCAGTTGTCCAGTCTCTTTTTCCCAAAGTAGGAGGTGTGCATCTTGCCTCCCTCGTCCCAGAGAACTGCTAGGAATCTGCCAACAAGTGTGGATAAGAACAACATATCCACATCCCTAGAAAAACAGGTTACTCACCTGTAACAGTAGTTCTAGGACTGATGTATGTTGTTCATACACCTTGACCCACCCGACCTCCCCGGCTGTGACGTACAACCTGACTTCCAGTGGGCTAAGATCTGGCGTCATGGGGCAGAGCCAAGGTTTATACCACCCGGGTGGGTGGGAAGAGCCAGCTTGAAGACCATCCGGCAAGATTTACAGGGTAAAGGGACATGACAACAAGTGTGGATGAATAACCTATACCACTCCTAGAACTACTGCTACAGGTGAGTAGCCTGTGTTTTCTCCTCTCATCTGGAAGGGGCCAGTTTTTTTTTTGTTTTGTTTTTTTTTTTGGGGGATTCTCACTTTAGGGCTAGAAATAGACCCAAGGATGGTGAGGACCTTGCTAGGGTTCCAAGGAGGATAGCCCAGGTTGTGGTACTCCAGTGTGTGATGGGGAATTTGTTGGGCCCACCGAGGTTCAAACCAGAGACTGGTGCAAAAGAAGGGGTGGGATGGGATCGGATGGGGCAGGGGTGATATTAAGGATTTGTTTCTGTGTGCTCCTTCAAATCAGAGGAGCAAAATAATTCAAAATTGTACCCTAAAATATGTGCCCCTTTATATCTTGACTTTGCACCTACCTACTTTTTATATTATTTTAGAGATTATATATTTCTTACTCAACAGGCTTCCCTCAATGCATGCAGGTTTCTTCTGTCTACTGACACTAAAATGTATAGTCTTTCATTTTTTTTTTTTTTTTTTTGATTAGTTACCTTATTTTCAATTACCTGTTGGCCCATAGTTAATACCGTCATTCCCTCCTTTGCCATCCTTCCACACAAAAACACTTGTTTCTAACCCCAGGCATTCTTCAATATGATTAACTCTTGCAGTCAGCCTCCTGTGTTGAACTGCCTGGAGAAATGGAACATCCATTGGCTTGTGCTACTATTCAAACTGCTGTCCTTACCAACTGTTGTATTCCATAATGCTCGGTTTTCATTCTCTGCCTGCCTAGTAAGATGCCTCTGAGACCGCTCCTCAGAGTAACTGTATTTACATTTATTTTTCGTGGAAAAAGTAAACTGCATAATTTATAATTTATCTCCTGCCCTTATTTAGAGTTTTATGTAGTTTAGCACTAGTTTTAGTTTAATTTTACTTCAGTTTGCGGTTCTTCAGCGGTTCCACGTAACCAGGGAACCGGCATTTTCTATTAATTTCTTTTAAAAAGTGTTAGCGTTTTGGTGTTTTCACTTAAGTTTGGACCTGTTCCGTATTTTTTGTTATGTTTTGGTTAAATTTCAGTCGGATTGCGGTTTCTTCCCCGCAGGGAATCGACCGTTCCGTCCTGTGGCCTGACTGATACCAAAGTTTTTACTTTATATTAAACACATTTCGGTTCGTGAACCGAACTTAAGTTCACCTCTTTCAGTGAAATTTAAAGGACGGTGGTTATGTCCAATAGGCCGAAAAAGAGAACAGTCCTACTGGGTTTAAAAATTTCCTGAAGTGTGGAGAGGTGTTTGCTAAAGCAGGCAAGCATGATTTGTGCTCATTTTGTTTAAGTAAATCTCACTTTGAAGCAGACTGTGAAATTTGCAAAACATTCCCTACCAAAACTGTTGAAAAAAGGTTGGAACATTTTAAATCGAAAATGACTACTCCCTGGGTTCCAGGGGATCAGGTTCCGGATCAACCAAGCCCCTCTTCTTCCAAAAAACGAAAAAACTAAGGAACTAAGCGCTCTGGAGAACCAACTGGTGACTCGGTTCCAGCAAAGAAAAAACAGAAACTGAAACAAACCGCACCTTCTGCTGAAAAAGCGAAGGAGCTCTTGGTAAACAAACCAGCCATGCCTACAGCCGAGGCAGTTGCTCAGGCTCTGCAGGTGCTACAAGCCTTGCAAACTGTTGCTTCCCGGGATCTGGTCCCAGTTCCAGTGCAGCTGGTACCAGCAGATCCAGTTCCAGTGTCAATTCCGTCCATGGAATACAGTGAAGAGGAGGAGGAAGACAACAGGGAGCCAGTAGAACTGGAGGTTTCTCCAGGTTAAGAGTTTGATTCCCCCCTCCCAGGCTAGTGGAGGATTATTCATCCTACTATACCTTCATAAAGCACACTGGTAGAAACCCTTGATCTTGCCACAAATGAAACCATGGAAGGTGAAGAGGAGGCAACATTTCTAGACCTGATGGGTTTGGCATCCACCAAAAGACTATTGCTCCTTATAAACAGGTCTTTAAGGAAGCAAGTCATGAAAGTTTTAGAGAACCCAAAGTCAGTCTTGCCTATAGATACGAAGACTGATAAGAAATATCAGCTGGACAGATCAGGGGCAGAGTTTCTCTTTTCTCACCCTGATCATGAATTGGGGGGGGGGGCCAGTACAAGCTGCAGTGTGTGACAGGGCTAGGGTATCACTGGCTTCCTATCCACCTAGAAAGACTCCAGGAAAATAAGACAGCATTGCAAAGGAAGGCTACTTGGTTGCCTCTTTAGCCATTAGACAGGCAAATTATATGGCCTGTGCTGCTCAATACCAAGACACTGTGGAATTCAGTGATGGAAATGGTGGATAAGGCACCCTCAGGATTGGCTGATGACCTGGCAGAAACAACTAGATGCAGATTGGAGGCTACAAAATACCAGTTTCATATGGCAGTGGATGCCAATGACATTGCTTCTAGATGGGTGGCACTGAGGTTTTTTTTTGGCTTAGAACCACAGACCTCTCTCAGGACACCCAAACCAAAGCCATGGATTTTCCATGTGAAAACATTTCCGTTTTTCGTGATAAAACAGAAGCTTACATGAAGAAGGTGGATGAGTATAAGACTACCTGCAAGAGTAATGCTACAAAGGAGAAACCCGCCACCTCCTACAGGCCACAGGGAAGGGGAAGTAGAGGCAGGTCAGCCAATAGCAGGCCATTTGCCCAGGCAGCTCCAGAATATCCACAGCAGAGAGGATTTTTCAGGGGCAGAAGGGGCTCCAAATGTAGGGATCAAGCCTCCCAGCCTAAATCTCAACCCAAGCAGCATCCCTGAAGTGTTTTCTAGGGTCGCCTCCCCACTTCAGTATGGGGCAGGCTGACTCACTACTTCCAGGCTTGGATAAACATCACCACAGCCAAGTGGATCTTGGAAGTAGTGAGTCGGGGCCTGGCCCTCGGCTTCAGATCTTTCCCCAAGCTAAGGTCAAAACTTTTCAAACCAGCTTCCACTACAGAAAGGACACTTCTGGAAGCAGAAGTGTCCAGCCATCTGCAGTCAGACAGTAGAACCAGTTCCGTTACTCCAAAGGAGAAAATGGTTCTGTTCCAGGTACTTCTGACCTTAAAGAAAAACGAAGAATGGCAACCCATTTTAGACCTAAGAGCTCTGAACAAACACTTGGCAAAGCCAAGTTTCAGAATGGTAACCGTGGCAATGATCCTTCCCATAGTTCAGCAAGGAGACAGGCTGGCATCACTGGATTTGAAAGATGCCTATTTCCACATTCCAATAAGGAAATTCCACAGAAAGTACCTAAGGTTGAGACTACTTTGGGTCATTACCAGATCTTACCTCGAGAGGAAGCTCTTGCAGCAGGTAACGCAAGTAGGACTGATGCCACCTGGGGGCGGTTCCCAGCAGTTTTTTCTTCCAGCAGTACCGACTTGGGAATGCCCCCCACCAACGTCTGCTCCACCCCCAATGTCCCCCTATATGAGAGGAGTTCTCCATGTGCTCCAGTTCCTTCCCACCATACGGTCCGGGTTAGTTCACCTTCGGTTACAGCTCGCAGTGCCGATCGCTCACCTTCCTTCTCCACTGTTTCAGTCGTAGTTTTTTTTTTTTTTTTTTTTTTGTTTTTGTTTTTTTTTTGCATCTGTGTCATCTTCCTCCAAGGGGCATGTCAACAAGTGCTCCTGTGAGCAACAAATACTCCCTAAGGACAGCCATTCAGCGTGTCTCTTCTGCCTCTGGCACGACACCGGCGCCTGTCCCCATTGCCAGGCCTTCAACTCCCGAATGCGTACCAGGTGTCAAATCATTCTGCCTTTTTAGTGGAGTCTAAACTGGCCGCGATGGAATGTGCCTCATCCTCTGGGGGCGGGGTGGGGGAGGAATCTGACCATCCTCATGCCCTCAAGCACCACAGACATCGGGAGCACCAGGAGAAAGAGATGTCCCGCTCTAGGCCCAGGTCCTCTGGCTCGAAGTCCGGGTCATCGGGGCATGATTCCCGATTCATGACCCTCAAATCATCCGCGGGATCTACCACGGCCAAATCCTCAGGGACCACCCTCCAACCTCTGAAGGTGCGTCCGCCAGCCGAGAAGGCTCTCTCGCTAGGTGCAGGTAAGTCCTCCTCCTGCTCTGCCTCCTCCAAGGCTGATGCCTGTGAGTCGAGCAAGGCCTCTGGGTCTTCCGGCAGCAGGGCTATGTCCTTGCCGCCTAAATCTAAGGATTCAGACTGGCGCCCGCTTCCAGCGGCTGACCAACGCTCAGTCGAAAAATCCTCTAAGCATAAGTTTGACCGTCCCAAGGCTCGCGCCTCTGAGGGATGCCTGTCAGGCTCTAAGGACAAGCAGACACCAGACCGACGTCCGCCTGTGGCCCCTCCGGCCACCACCCCGGTGAAGGCTATCCCGCTGCCGGTCAAAGTCCTTCTGACACCTTCCACCCTGGCGCCTCCCAACGTCCATTCTGAGACCTCCTCACCACAGTTGCCAGTCCACCTGACGTCGCCTGATGACGGGGGAGCTGACGCCCCTTAGGCCTACGCTGGTGCCCACCGGTGACAAGGGATCGGACCAGACACCGGCACCCCCCCCCCACGACTGGACCAGCACCAGTACAGGCTCCGGTGCTGCTCCTCCCCCTAAACATGGTTCACCTAAATTGAACCTTTCGCAGGTTAAGGAGCTCTTCTCCCACTGGTGGGACACAGTTAAGCGTGATCTTCCAGCGGGGGGCACCTCTCCCACACCCACTCCGGTTCCAGTGCTTGATGCCTCGGAGCCATCTGACCAAGAAGCAGGGAAGGAACCAGCACCCAAGACACACAAAGACAAGAGGCGCAGTAGGACCAGGTCCAGCAGTTCCTCTCGCTCTCCCTCTCTGGACAAGAGGTGTAAGAAGAGATGACTCTGGTCCCCATCCTCTTCGACCTCCAACTCCTGCGTAGACTCCAACACTTCTCGTGTGGACTCTGACATTGATCCGGATTTAGGGGACACAGAGAAACACCCCAAATCTCCTCTGGGTGACCCCAGCTTCTTGGAGGTGATGAGGCACATCCAGGCTAATATGGGCTGGGACACTGAGGCCCTGGACCCTGAGCGACTGTGGCTGGCTAAATACCTCCGCCAAAAAGATCCTAAGCCGGTGGTCATCCCTCCCATAGTCGACACCTTTGAGGATGTTACATTCGTGACCTGGAAGCACCCTCACTCCTCCTCCTCCTCCTCCTCCTCCTGCCGTGCCCAAGAAGGCTCATCAGCTCTACCAGGCCCCTAAGGATCACCCCTTCTTGACCGAACTACCCGCAGCGGACTCGGTGGTGATTTTATCCACTCACGACCGTTCGCAGAGGCCCAAACACCTGAGCACCCCGCTGCCTGACAGAGTCAAGCCGCTGGATTCCATGAGGTGCAAGTGCAAGGTGTACTCTGCTGCCACCTGCAGTATTCGGAGTCTCAACTTCCTGACCCACATGGTCCAATTCCAAAACGCCCTTTGGGAACAGGGATTGGACATTGTGCAAAGCATGCCCGATTGCCCTCAGCCACCAGAACTTGCAAAACTGCTTCAGACCGGCTCAGACGTGGGTACCCACGTTCTGAGGTCGGCCTATGACTCTCGGACACCTCTTCAAGGGCGGCCGCCACTGGCATTTGCCTCTGACGCCATGCTTGGCTTTGGGTTTCTGGGTTCGATCCAGATGTACAGACGAATATTCTGGATGCTCCCTTCAAGGGCTCCGTTCTCTTCGGCGAGGACATGGAGAAGATGATTACTAGCTTGCAGGACACCGGCAAGGTCATCCGAACCGTGCAGTCCATGTACCACCCGAAACTGGGGCGAACTCGAAAGCCCCGTTTTCGTGGGGGACATCAACCTCAGCAACCTCGCTTCCAGCCACACTCGCAGTGAGGTGGCTTCAGTCGCAGGGGCAAAGCCAGAGGATCCTCTGCCTCCTCCTTTAGACAGGCCAAGGCAGCCATTGCCACCCTTCCTCCCCCTCCCACTACCTGACTATCCAGGCCATCCTCCTTCCCTAGACACTTTGTCAGGGGAGCCAGTTGGAGGTCGCTTTTCCCTCTGTCCTCGAGCTCATGGAGTTCGGGAACTTCATAGAGTTTGACGCCATTCCGCTGGACAGACCACCGTCCCAATCTTGTTTTCCCAGGGAACACTGGGTGCTGATCAGAAGGGAGATTTTATCCCTTTTTGGACAAAAACGCCATCGAGCCAGTACCCCCGGCTGAGCAAAGAGAGACTGTTCTTCTCCCACTTCTTCCTAGTCCCAAAGAAGTCGGGAGGCCTCAGGCCTATTCTGGACCTCAGTGATCTGACCCAATGGGTCTCGTACCGGAGATTCCATATGGTTTCCCTCCCCCACTCTCCTGCCCCTCATTTCGGCAGGAGACTGGCTGGCATCCCTGGACGTGCAAGACTCCTACTTGCATATCCCTGTCGTCATGGGTCAACGAACATTTCTGACATTCAGATTTGAAGACAAGGACCATCAGTTCAGAGTCCTTCCCTTCAGTCTCTCTTCAGCCCCCAGGGTCTTCACCAAGTGTCTGGCAGTGGTCGCCACAGCACTGCGGAGACGGGGCCACTTCGTGTTCCTTATCAGGACGACTGGCTCCTGCTGGCTCCATCCAGATCCTGCCTGTTGGAAACTGTCAGGGACTCCATCTCGCTGTTTAAGTGCTGGGAATCATGGGGTCAACAGGGAGAAGTCTAAACTTCTCCCATCCCAGAACCTCCAGTTCATTGGAGCTCTTCTGGATACCAACTTCAGAAAGTGTTTCTTCCCTCCGACGGAGCAGGTCAGATTCAGGTCCTGGCATATCAAATCTCTACAGTCTCAAGATTCCCTGCAAGGCTCCTCTTCAGTCTGTTGGGGCACATGGCAGCCACCATAGTTTCGGTCTCTCTGGCGCGACTATGCATGAGAACCATTCAGTGGTCGTTAAGGGTTCAGTGGGATCGAACACTTGACAGCTTGGATGCCTCGATCCGGATCTCTGAGCCAATTCGCCGGATCTACTGCTGATATTGGCCAAGCTCATGGGCAAGCCATTTGAACCAATGCACAGGTGCGATATCTCCCACCTGTCATGGAAGACCGCTTTCTTGGTGGCTATCACATCAGTCGGAAGGATGGGAGAGCTCCAGGCGCTTTCCATAGAGTCTCCTTATCTGGTCTTCCACAGGGACAAGGTTGTCCTAAGACCCCACCCGAAGTTCCTTCCGAAGGTGGTGTCGGAGTTTCACCTTAACCAGGTGTTGACTCTGCCAGTGTTCTACCCCAGTCACACCTCTGAGGCCGAATATAGGCTCCATACTTTGGACCCTAGAAGAGCGCTCACTTATTATGAGGAGCGGACAGCTGAAGTTCGGGGAGAGGTTCACCAGCTGTTTGTCACCTATGCTGAAGCCGCACCTGGCAGACCTGCAGCCAAGTGGACGATAAGTAGGTGGGTCACCTCCTGCATAGATCTCTGCTATAGGTCGGCAGGCATGGAGCCTCCCAGAGGGATAAGAGCTCATTCTACCCGCCATACCGCTGCATCGGTAGCTGCTTCCAGGGATGTCCCTATCCAGGATATCTGCAGGGCTGCTACCTGGAAGTCGGCACATACCTTCATTACCCACTACCACATCAACCTTGAGTCACGCCGGGATGCTGGTTTTGGGACCTCGGTTCTCCAGTCCTTATTCCTTAAGTAGGGGGTGTGCGCCTTGCTTCCCTCCTCCCGGAGAACTGCTAGGAGTCTGCCAATAAGTGTGGATTGAACAACATATCCATGTCCCTAGAAATACAGGTTACTCACCTGTAACGGGAGTTCTAGGAATGATATATGTTGTTCATCCACACGACCCACCCGACCTCCCCGGCTTCAACGCACAACCTGGCTTCCAGCGGGCTAGATCTGGGGTCATGGGGTGGAGCCGAGAGTTTTACCACCCGGGTTGGTAAGAGGAGCCAGCTTGAAGACCTTCCGGCAAGATTTAAAGCGGCAAGGAACCTGCCAATAAGTGTGGATGAACAACATATACCATTCCTAGAACTCCTGTTACAGGTGAGTGACCTGTATTTTCTGCTCGCTAGGTCCAGAGCCTGGAACTTTTTGACAAGACACGTTGTCCCTCTCCTGGAAAGGGAGGTTTCTCTACGTGTTTCCTCCCTTCCCGCTCTTGTAGAAGGTTCTCCTCAAGGCGAAGTCAGAACTGTTCACCCTCATTCGGATTGCTGCGCTGTGGCCTTGTCAGATTTGGTTTCCTTTGCTTCAGCTCTTAGCGGCAGAGCCTCTGCTTGCCTCTTCCACTCTCCTCATCTTTTGTTCCAGGACAGTGGGTCCCTGATCCATCTGAATATCTGCTCTTTTCACCTGCATGCCTGGCTCCTTGGGACCTAGCTAAAGCCAGATTTGGTGTGTCCAGTCAGGTAGCGGAACTTCTGGTTGAGGTGCGCAAGCCTGGCACCAGGGCCACTTACGCTATGAAGTGGAAACGTTTCTGTATCTGGGCCACAGCCAAGAGGGTGGGACCCCTGGTCTGTCCGGCTAACTCAGTTTTAGAATACCTGCTTTCCCTTTCGGAGTCAGGTCTCCATTACTCCTCCATCAAAGTACTCCTGGCCGCCATCTCCACTTATCACTTGCCAGTGCTGGATAAGACTGTGGCTCAGATGGAGGTTTCTGATGCCTTCCTGTGAGATATTCTGCATATCAGACCTCCCGTCTGGAGTCCTGTACCCCCTTGGGATCTCCTTTTTGTCCTAGAGAAGCTTACACTCTCCCCTCGAACCAGCTATGGAGGCTGAGTTTAGTTTCCTATCCTGGAAAACTCTGCTTTTGGTAGCATTACTGGGCGAGGTGCATTTCAGAGCTTCAAGCCCCTCATGTGTAAAGAACCTGCACTTTGCCCATAAGTGATAGGGGTTACCGTGACTAACTCCAAAGTTTCTACCGAAGGTGGTTTCAGAGCTCGCCGTGAACCAATCCATTCAGCTTCCGGTGTATTACTTGAAGCATTCAAACAGGGGGGAAGCCCTGCTTCACTCTTTGGACGTCCACAGGGCTCTCTGGCGTTAACTGGCCAGGACCAAAGGGGACAGGAAATCTGATCAACTCTTTGTATCCTTTGCTCAGAGGTCCTTGGGTCGCCCGGTCACCAAACACACAGTCGCGCTGGTTGGTTCATTACATTAGCTTTTGTTATCAGAAGCACAACAAGTCTACCCCCAGGGTCAGTTAGCACTCATTCTACCACGGCAGTTGCTGCTTCCTTTTCGGCGCTGAAGCTGGTACCTGCAGCTGATATTTGTGCTGCCGCTATCTGGAGTTCTGTTCATACCTTCATCAGGCATTACAGCCTTGACATCATTTCCGGATGCAGAGCAGGTTTTGGTCTTGCAGGGCCTGGTTTCCTTAGGGACCCTCTCTGTTCCTGTTCTTCCTGTTCCTTTCCGTACTGTTCCCCCTCCCATGGATTGTTATAGGTTTGTACTGCTTGGGAATCAGTATGTTACCCGCTGCAAGAGCTTCCTCTCGAAGTAAGATAGTACAGTTATGTAAGAACTTACTGTAACAGTAGATCTTGGAGAGAAGCTCTTGCAGCAGGTATATTTCAAACAACATGAAGTCTTACTGTACTCAGACATAATGCAGTTAGCCCCAGCACTTGAACTGCCCCGGAGAGGAAAGGGTTAACTCCATGCAAAAGCATGGAATGTTGAGCTTGAGCTCGGTTTTCAAACCTCTGTCTGTGATACTTCCCAATGTGACTGTCAGATTCTTTACTCCGCCTAACAGTGAAGTTGCGCCGGAGATTTCCTCTGCTCGGTTCGGTAAAAGTGAAGCGTTCGGTTTTAAACCAGTTATTGTTTTTCGGATTTCCAGCCTCTGTTTACGGTACAGGTAGTGTAGTAGATAGGTAGTGACTGTATTTATTTTAAACAACTTGTGGAAATTGTTTCTTTTCGGTTCGGTTAGGAACCAACCTTGTGTTTTCTTCTAATTTTAAGTAAATTTTCTGAGATTAGAGTGGTGTTCCAGTACCGATCGGTCTCAAACGAACTGGGCTTTTTCTCAGTTCTTTTCCAAACCTGTGACACTGTTGTTACCGATCAGTTGGTATTGCCTGGCTTGAAAGCTTCTATAGGGTAATTTTGGTAGGTTGTCCCTGTCTGAGAAATCCAAAAAGGAAAGGTCCCACTGGGTTTCAACACTGTACTGAGTGTGGGGAAGCCTTTGCCAAGGCCGACCCCCACCTCATCTGTGTTTATCGTCTGGGGTTTGACTGCCTTCAGTCAGACTGCCAAATTTGTAAAAACTTTCCCAAAGCAACTCTACAAAAAAGACTGAGTAGGTTGAAGGAAAGGGAAGCCGAGAAGTCCGTGGATCCGGATGGCCATCCCAGTTTGGTTGCAGCCAAACCTAAGGAGGTGCCTGCTGACCTAGGCGATACCTCCTCGGGCAAAAGGAGAGCCGACTCTGAGGGGTCGGTTCCGTCAAAAAAGAAACGAAAGTCTGCCAGTTCAGATCCAGTACCGCATACTCCAACCGCGGACAAGATAGCCAAAGTGATTAGTATTGTCCAATCGCTTCGTCCCGTTCCGTCTGAACCGGCACCGTTGGTTAGGCTGTCGGTTCAGTTGAAACGCTCCTTCGGATTACGATTCGGATGCTTTCTATGAGGAGTGGGAGGGAGACTAAGATTATGCCGACGATGACTACGACCAGGGGGGTCTAGATGTGCCCATTGAACCAGACATCTCCCCAGACAGACCCTCGGGTGTCTCCCCTCCCAGGCTTTCTGAGTCCCCTTCACACTTCTTGTTTTACAAGAAGGTGGCCGAAACCCTCCGGCTCCCTATGGTTGAAGCTGCTGAGGAGGAGGAAGAGCCTGATTCCGTGGAGATGATGGACATCCCAGAGTCCAAAAGGTTGTCTGTCCCTCTTCATAGGTCCTTGGGAAAACGGACACAAAAGATGCTACAGACTCTTAACTCTTTATCTCCTGTAGAAAAAAGAATGGACAGGAGATGCATGTTGTCAGGCTCAGCTGCGGAGTTCCTTTATTCACATTGCAGCCATGTTGGGGTAGTGCAGGCTGCAGCCTGTGACAGGGCAAACATTCTTTTGGCTTCACACACCCCAGACAGGGACTCCAGGAAGGTTGATGCCATGGGCAAAAAAACTATACTTGGCATCCTCTTTGGGAATCGGGCAGGCAAACTGTATGGCCTGTACAGCCAGGTACCAGAAGTCCAGGTGGGATTCGGTTCTGGAACTGGCTAAAAAGGCCTCCCCCAGCTAGCCGAAGAGCTGGAGGAGGTGGCTGCAGATGGAATTGAGGCATCCAAAGTACAGTTTCACGCTGCTGTGGACTCCAGCGATGTGGCATCCAGAGTCATGGCTACATCTGTGTGTCTCCAGAAGGCATGCTTGGCTCAGATGTACTAGCCTATCACAGGACACAGAGTCTAAGGCATGGATTTTCTTGTAGTTGGTAACTCTGTTTGGGGAACAGACAGAGACTTGCATGAAGAAAATAGATGAATATAGGACCACTTACAGGAGTGCACAGGCCAAGGAAAGGCAAGCCATTCCTCAAAAGCAGCAGTCCAGGTGCAGGGGTAGGCCCTTTCACAGGCCTTTTTACCAAGCTCAGGCCTCCTCTTCTTACCCACAAAGGGTTTTTTCCCCGAGGGAGGAGTAGAAGGGGGATGAGCAGGGTTGCTTCCTCCTCCCAGTCTAAGGCTTCTGCCAAGCAGACACCCTGAGGTGTCTGCACAGGTCGAGTCTCCAATCCCAGTAGGAGGCAGGCTGGCTTACTACTTTCAAGCCTGGAAGTCTGTTACTTCAGTCAAGTGGGTGCTGGAAGTAGTAAGCCAGGGACTGGCCGTCAGCTTCTAAAGGTACCCAAAAAGGAGGGCCAAGTCTTTTCCACCTGCATCAATTTCAGAAACCCTTGCCCTAGAGGCAAAGGTTTCATCTCTCCTGGCTCTCAGAGCTGTAGAGAAGGTTCCTACTCAACACAGGGGAAAAGGCCTGTACTCCAGGTACTTCCTTACCCCAAAGAAAACAGGGGAGTGGTGACCCATCCTGGATCTAAGGTATTTGAACAAACACACATCAAAATCCAAATTCAAAATGGTAACTCTGGGAATAATCCTTCCCTCTTTAAGGCCAGGAGATTGGCTAGCATCTCTGGACCTCAAGGATGCCTACTTCCATATCCCTGTCTGGTGCTGCCATAGAAAATACCTCAGGTTTGAGTTGCCTTCAGGCTATTATCAGTTCAAGGCCATGCCTTTTGGCCTAACATCAGATCCAACCAAGGGTGTTCACAAAGTGCCTTTGCAGTAGTGGTGACTTACCTCAGAAGACAGGGTATCACCATTTTTCCATATTTGGATGACTGGCTCCTAGTAGGGCAGTCATCAGGTCAGCTCTGCAAACCACTCAGGACTGTCTCAGTTCTCTGGGGTTTCTTCGCAATCTGCCCTCGAACCAGTACAACTTCTCACCTTCATAAGGGTGGAATTGGATACTATCCAAACAAAATCTTTCCTTCCTCTGGCAAGGGTGAAGGCCTTAGACCTTGCTTCCTCCTTTTGGCCTCCGGTTTGTCTCCCTGTGAGGCAGTTCCTCCAACTCCTGGGCCACATGGCAGCCTCCACTGCAGTGGTTAAGGGAGCCAGATTTCAGATGCGGGACATTCAGTTCCACCTAAGGTCTTTTGGGTCCCAGAGAAGGGACTCTCTCACCAAACTGATTCCAGTGACCCGAACTCTGGTACAAGCTCTCCAGTGGTGGCTGGACCAGGACAACCTCAGACAAGGGGTTCCATTTCTCCCTCAAGTCCCATCAGTAGTTCTGACTACAGATGCTTCTCTTCTAGGCTGGGGAGCACGCCTGGGAGTCCTAACAGCTCAGGGGATCTGGTCCTTGCAGGAATCTCTTCATATCAACCTCCTGGAACTCAGGGCAGTTTTTCTAGCCCTTCAGACCTTCTCAGATTCAGTCAAGGGCAAGGTGGTCCAAATCAAGACGGACAACACTACCACAGTATGGTACGTCAGCAAGCAGGGAGGCAGTCGGTCCATGGCTTTGTGCACAGAGGCCATGAAGATTTGGTCTCTGGCCTATTCCCTTCAGACTTCCCTGGTAGCAGTTCATTTTCCAGGGAAAGACAATGTGTTAGCAGATGCCCCGAGCAGGATTTCACAGGGACATCATGAATGGTCCCTGAATCCTCACATTCTGAGGATCATTTTCTCCAGGTGGGGCACTCCAGAGATGGACCTGCTTGCAGCACCAGACAATCATCAGCTTCCTCTGTTTTGTTGCAGACTTCCAGTCCTGGGGACAGTTCCACAGGATGCCCTCATTCTGTACTGGAAGGGCAGGTTTCTCTATGCCTTCCCTCCTTTCCCTCTCTTGTTCAGAGTTCTGATCAAGATAAGAACTCAACCCTGCACAGTGATACTGGAGGCTCCAGATTGGGCCAGGCAACCCTGGTATCCTCTGTTGCTGTCCTTGGCTGTGTCACATCCCCTGTCTCTTCCCAGGAGATACAGTTTTCTCTCCTCCTCGGGGTAGCATCTGGTACCCCAATCTCCAGTGTCTCAACCTCAAGGCCTGGCTCTTGAAGAGTTAGAATATGCAGCACTACATCTCTCTCAGGGAGTTCTGGATATTCTGAAGGTCTCCAGGAAACTTTCCACTAGAAAAACTTACAGTTCCAAATGGAAGAGGTTCAGTATTTGGTGCTCTCAGAAAGGTATTGTGCCAGATTCTGCAGGCATTTCCACAACCTTAGATTATCTAGTTCTTTTGATTAGTCTAGGCCGTAGGCCTGCCACGTTGAAGGTTCATACAGCAGCTGTCTCTGCATTCCTTTCAGCAGAGAAGGGCTCTTTTCTGGCGTCTCATCCTCTTTTCAGGAAGTTTTTCAAAGGCCTGGTTCACATTAACCCTCCCTTTAGGAAGCCTACGCTGCCTTGGGATCTTAATGTCTGCATTGCTCAGCTTATGCAGCCACCCTTTGAGCCTGGAAAACTGTGTTCCTGGTAGCTATTACTTCTGCCGGGTGGATTAGTGAATTACAGGCCCTGTCAGTTGAACCTGACTTCATATCCTTCCATAGGGATAAAGTGGTCCTAAGAACTAATAGGAGGTTCTTGACTAAAGTGGTATTGGATTTTCACCTAAACCAGTCTGTATCATCCTGTGTTTTTCACTGACCATTCTTCTTCAGGGGAAAGATTACACAGTTTGGATGTTAAAAGGGCTCTTAGCTACTGCATAGAGCATACTAAGGAACACAGGAATGACTGTCTTCAATTGTTTCTCACTTATGGTGAAGTGGGGAAAGGTAAGCCTGCTACTAAAAGATCTATTGCCAGGTGGATTGTTTCTTGTATACAAATCTGCTATAACAAATTGGGGTAAAACACCCCCTTCAGGCCTGAGGGCTCACTCCACTGGGGGTACAGCTGCTACTCTAGCTGCGGCCAGAGATATACCCTTGTTAGATATCTGTAAAGCAGTTACCTGGAAAACAGTACATGCATTCACCAAGCATTACTCCTTGGACATGCAGGCTAGGAGTGATGCTAGGTTTGGCACAGCAGTACTGCAGAGCCTGTTCCAAAGTAGGTTCTGCATTCCCTCCTCCATAGGGAACTGCTTGGTAGTTTGCATTATGTCTGAATACAGCAAGACTTCATGTCTGAGGAAAAAATTAGTCACCATAGTAATGCTTCTTCTAATGGAGTCTTGCTGTATTCAGAACCCCCGAACTTGTTTTTAGGAAGGGGCTGGCAGGCACAGTGCTGCACCTCAGGGGTGTACCTTGTACCCTCCCTCGTGGTAGGGTAGCTGTTATGTTTATCTTTCTTGTGTTGCATAGCTTGATTTGTCACTACCTTGATTCTGTTTGGGTCCTCTTTGGACCCCAAAAATATTTTCCCTTTTGGCTATCTGTTTCAATTTCCATATATTTTAGTGCTAGTTGGTTGCTTGTAAGAATTTGACGGTTACATTAGGAAGTACCACAGAGAGAGGTTTGAAAACCGAGCTTGAGCTCAGTGCTCCATGCTTCTGCATGGAGTTAACCCTATCCTCTCCGGGGCAGTTCAAGTGCTGGAGCTACAGTAACTGCATTATGTCTGAATACAGCAAGACTCCATTAGAAGAAACAACATTACTATGGTGAGTAATTTTTTCTTCCCACCCTTCTTCCCCCACCAGGGATCAGGCCTTTTCCAGGCTGCCCTTTCCTCCGTTGTTGAGGAAAAAGTTTGGTTTTATTGCAAAATTTTTTGAACCCATTTGGGTATTGTTGTGTTCCCTTTGTTGGCCCTATCTGGCTTTATATGGGACATGTTATGGGAATATTGTTATTTAGATAATATTAGGATAGCTTAGTTAGGGAGTCTTACCCCACAGGCTGTCTTGAATCTGAGCATTATGGAACGCAGCAGTTGGTAAGGGCAGCAGTTTGAATGGTGGTACGAACCAATGGATTTTCCATCATTTGCATAAGTTCTATTTCTCCAGGGCAGTTCAACACAGGAGGCTGACTGCAAGAGTTAATCATATTGAAGAATACCTTGAAAGAAACAAGATTACTACGGTGAGTAATTTTTTCTTTCCACCTCCCTGCAAGCACTCTTGTAGCCAGAGAATGCATATATGCTTGTTCCCTGCCTGCCCTGTGCTACTGTAATCCCTGACCATGCTCAGAGCACACTCTTAACAATACCCCTGGGATGGGGTATATTCAGTTCTTATGTGTACTTAAGATGGCAGCAGTTTTTAATCTTTGCCACGATGGTAAATAAATATCCTGTTAACGTAGAGTAGGTAGGTAAGTAAAATTTACTGTAAAGCTAGTTATTTTCATAAAAAGTAATGTTAGCACAAACACAGCAGTGATTATGTAAATTAAATTTAGCACCAAGTCATTGGTACAACATTCACTATAATGGAGAAAGCGCCAATAACAGTAATTGGCGCACATTTATTTTAGTGCGAATGTGTGGTTCAGCGAAACTAGCAAATTATTTGACAGTGAAAATTTCAAGTTTTACAATATTTTTATGCAGAAATTGATACCTAGGACAAAATAAAATCGGCACAACAAGCAAATTTGTTACAAAGTGACAAGTCCACTTAAAATAAACATTGATGACTTTGATCAAACACTTATGGTTGCTAAAAGCAGAGTACACAATCTTTGTAGCTCTCATCATATAAGCAACCCAACTTTTTATTAGGCAAAGCAGTTTTATGTGTATGGCACCCATTCCCAAGGTCTCTGGGTGCCTCACCCTAAACAAAATAATGTAGTAAAATAAAATATCAATAAAAATATTTTTACATTTTTAAAAATGATTAATTCAGCAATCACATTAAATCAGCAACACCAGGCCCAAAACACTGTGCAAATGTGTGTTTTCAAAAGTGATTTGAACCTGGCCAGGGACAAGGTACCTCGTACCACCAGGGGAAGGGCATTCCAGAGAATTGGGGCAGCCACTCTGAATGCCCTTTCCACTTATGACTTTAAATGGGCTTGTGGAAAAGATGAGTGGATCAGGAGGTCCTTCAGTTAGCTTGGACCAAGACTGTGTAGGGCCTTGTAGGTTAACAAGCACACCTTGAAGCTGATGCACCACTAGCCAATGTAGAACACACAGAACCGGTGTGATATGCTTGAATCTGGAGATACCAGCTACCACTCGGACTGCTGCGTTTTGAACCATCTGGAAGTGGTGCTGCAACTTTGTAGATAAACCCAAGGTATACAGCGTTATAGTAATCCAGTCTTGAAACAAGGACATGCACCAGTATTGTGATGTCAGTCGGTTCAAGAAAGGGCTTGAGCTGTGCGATGTTTTGGAGGTGATAGAAGCTGCTGCAGACAGCAGCTGACACCTGATATTCTAGTGTCGGCTTGGAGTTCACAGTGACCCTTGGATTCCTTACCCTGTCTGCAGCTTCCAGTGCAGCGGCATCCAAAGAAGGTAGGATAGTGCTACTACTCATCGCTGATGAAGTAAACCAACCAGGCTCCACCAGTAGCACCTCAGTCTTCGATGGGTTCAGTCTCCTTAAGGCACTTGCTCAGTTCCGAGACAACTGTCCTGTCATTAGGAACACAAGACGCATGCAGCTGGGTATCACTGGCATAGCAATGAAAACCCAACCCATAGCATCAAATGATATCCACCAGTGGCAGCATATACGTAATGAACAACATGGGAGCCAGAATAGACCCCTGAGGCACACTGCAGCAGAGTGCAGCACTGCCCGAGATGAAAGAGCCAAGTGCCACCTGCTGCATCGTGCCAGATAAATGGGACTTGAACCACTGTAACCTCGTTTCTGCAAGTCCTACATATTGCCTCTGTCAAACCAGTAACACCCCATGGTTCACTGTGTCAAAGACCAAAAAAAAAAAAAGTCAGAACCAAGATTTTATTTATTTGTACATCAGTTTACAACCTTTGAGCCAGAGGCTCATTTCCAAAGGTACCTCGTCACATTGAGGACAAATGCATTACATTACAGACTCGTTGCATCACACAGTTACAAATTGTAGCAAAAAATAACCACATGTATTTACAATCATTTGTACAGTGAGAAGTGAAAACCAGTCTAGTTACAGTGGCACATTCTTGCACGCGGGAATGTGCAGAAAAACAACATGGTGATACTAGTTCAGTGGGCAAACGGGCAGGTTGAAGGAGGTGAGATGTGGTGCTGCTCATACGAGCTTTGTCAGTGTGTGGTAGACTAAGTCACAACTAGAGACAGGTGCAGTTACATGTATTAAATAGCTGGTTCTGCAGTGCAGTTTTGAAAGTGGAGATCGTGGGGGTGTCAGAAACGGTGGGAGGGAGCACGTTATACCAGAATGGAACATTGTTCACTATCCCTTACTAGGAGGAGATCATGGTGCACCCTGACCAGAGCTGTTCTGCACTACTGCAAGGCTGGAAAGTGGACTGGAAAGGCTCGTAGATGTCCTGTTTCTCCAGATGTTTTTCTAACTCCACTGCCACCACCTTCTCTATCAGTTTCCCCAAAAAGGGGGGGTTTGAGGCTGACCTATAATTTGCAGGAACATCTGGGTCCAGAAATGGCTTTCTAAAAGAGGCTTCACCACCACCCTTTTTTTTTTTTTAAAGCAGAGGGAAAAATCATCTTCTTAAGACAGCATCTAACATTTCCACAAAATTGGACCAAGCAAGTCCCAGTACTGTAAAAGAAGCCAAATCGGCCAAAGGTTCAGTGTACAGTAGGTAGGGTGCAGTCTAGAAACTACCTGAAAAACATCGCGGCCAACACCAGCTCAGACTCCACCAATGAGGACAAAGTGCCTCTGTCTATCAAAGACTTGACACTGTTGGTATCCCATCCCAGGTAAAGGACATCTTGCCATAAAGAAGTGATTCAGCACATTACACTTATCTGTAGAAAAGGCTCTGCAGCGGTGGGATTTCCGCTTGCGACGCCGGCGACCCGGGTTCGGGAACGGATCCGGGTCGTCGGAGGGCCGGCCGGGGGGAGTAGGATCGAGCGTCCGACGAACAGCTCTCCTACTCCGGGAGGGCTGGCAGCAGTCGGTGCGCTGTGGACCCCTGGTGGAGACCGGGAGTTCCACGCAACCGACGCCGACGTGGGAGGCTGGGCGGACGCTGGCGTCATTGCACGTCCCTGCCTCCTCCCGGGAGAAAAATGCAGGTGGAAAGGATGGCGGGCAGGACCACGAAATGAAGCCCTCCCTGGAGAGCTCAACATTGCGCCGTCGCTGCGGGACCCTGACCAGTCACAGTTCCGGGGTCACGGCGTGGCCCACGCCCCCCTCCGGGGTGTCGGGGGGACTCAAGGTCCTCAGCAGCAATTGACGGCGGTAGAGGTCTCCGGGGGCCGTGACCAGGGCGGATGGCTGCCGGTGGTCCTGCCAGAAAAAGGGGAAATTAAAAAAAGAAAAGGCTCGGCAGGACTGCAGACAAGTAGGATTTAATAATTTGTCCACGCGGTATTGAAGAGCTGAGCAAATAGCAGTTTCCAGCAGCAGTCATCCATGACTGGAACACTTGACTTTTTCAGAGTGATTGCCCACTGATACTCATCGTAATGAGCCTTCGACACCAGTTTATCCTCCTCTGAGCAGGACCTTTGCCAACAACATTCCAACCTGTAATACTTTGTTTTCAGCCGCCTCAAGTCACCATCATACTGTGGTGACCTGTGGCAAGAAATCAAGGGGCGGACACACAGAGGTGCTATGGCGTTGATAGCTATGGCAAGAGCCACATCATATCCCTCCACCACAGCCTCGGCTCTCATCACACAAGCCATTTCCATGCCCAAGATGTCCAGTGCCGCCAAGAGACCCTGAGGCTTCAGATTTCTAAAAGAGCAGTAGCAGGCCATCTCCAGAGGGGAGGTTAATCGAGGAGTCCCGCAAAGAAACTGCGCAGCGCGATTATCGGACAAAATACCCAGATCAACCTTAGCATTGCTAAAGACCCAACAAGAAAAGCTGGTCTGAGGCATTGCCATGCTGGTGAGGGCCGGTGGCAGCTGCCTGTATGAAGCCCAGAACGGATTGCCAAAGAGATGCTTCATCATTGACCCAGGAATTGAGTCATCCAGAACTAGAAGTCTGAGTGACTTAACAACCAAGTCAGTCATGAAACTCCAGAGTTCCTGCAGGGATTTGCACCCATATTTTGGAGAATGGTATATGGGCACAGTCTTGCAACTTGTACCCAGCCCACCTTTCACCACCACACATTCAAACAACCTGGACTCTTCCATGGGGTACACTGTCAGTCCCAATGCTGATGTAGAGCAGATGGTTACTCCACCACCACTGTGCTCCCACCTAAGATAATGCACCACAGAAGAACCCAGTGGAATGGATGCCTTAAACATAGGAACAGAGTCCTCCCCAAACCAGATCTCCATAATGCATACCAGGTCTGCCAACAAATCCACAATGAAAGCCTCCATCACATGTGTGTTATTTCTTACAGATACAGTGTTAGAGTATTGTCCTAAGGGGAGGAGCTGAGTCGGAAGGTCCATTAGCTACTTGCAGACCAAAAAATCTTAGTATCCTAAGGAATAGGGATCAGGCATGAGGGACCCGTTGCCTGTAAAGCCCCTCCTGGAGTGCCTTATAGACACGCTGCTGATCCTGCCCCCCATGTCTACCTGTGGGGCTGATCTACATTGTGAGTGGTGCCCCCAGAGGCTTTCAAGCCTCTGCAGTGGTTAGTTACAGCCACAGAGGGTACAAGGGAGCCCTCCAGAGGGACATCACTCTCATAGTTGCTCCACGGAATGGACAAACGCGGGTCTGGCTGCTGTGCGACACATCACACATAATCCCTTTCAAAAATTAAGCAAGATACCCACCCACTGTAAATGAAATTACCCCAAACCCAAAAATGAATTACTAATAACAGCCACACCACCACTCAAAAATAAAATAATTAACTATACAAATGACTGACTAAACATTCACACAGTCCACACACACAGGAACATACGAAAAGCCAGCAGAAGAAGGCATATTGGTCTATCACTTCTCCAATATTACTGATGCACTGTTCTTGGCTTATGCTAATGTCCCTGACCCTCCCTCCCTTCTTACCCTCCTCTGTCTCATTTAAACTACTCTAAGTACTAAATAACACAAGCTAAGGTTCCATCCACAACACACAAACACTCCCAATAGTACTTCCCAAAACAAATACAATCCTACAACCACTCAAACCTACAATTACACTACACACAGATAACTAATCCTAACATTCAGACACTCCAGTTTACCCTTAAGCATTTACAGGAAATGGTTTCCTTATCAATGATGTTTTGAAACTGTTACATTGTTAGAAAGTCTCGCTGTTGGGGAAAATCTAGACCAGGATTTAGCGGCCTTGTGTTTTCTTTTTATTTTAGGTGTTCCCAGTCAGTTTTATTTTAACATTTCTTAATTGGTATGAAACACACAAGTAATTATGTAATGACTGATCTTACTTCAAGAGGGAGCTCTTGCAGCAGCTAACACATATAGGACTATGACACCAGGCACTAGGACCCCACAGAAAAATTTCTAGCTAGCAGTCCAAAGTGGGGGGACTGCCTCCTGACACTGGCCCCACCCAGACGTCCCTCATGGTATAAAAGGGGCGGTCCCTCAGCACTGCCTCAGTTATTTTCCTGCCATCGACCTGCTAGTATCTGCTCCACGGACGTCTCTCTCGCAGTTGACCTCAATTTCGCGCAGTCACCGATCATTTAGTTTTTTCTCCTCACCTTTTTCCTGTTGTACATGTCTTTTTCATCTCCTTCGCAGTGGAAATCTAAGTGCTTGTGCGGCAAGCAGATACCGGCCAGAGACCGCCATCCGGCCTGCCTGGGTCCCGGTCACAAGCCGGACAACGGCCCACACTGCCAGAAGTTTAACAACAAGACCAGAATCCGCCAACTCAAGACTCTGGAAGGCTTATCTACTGGAACAGCAAGTGGCCGCCATGCAGAGGACCCATTCGGGATACAGTTCTTCCTCTTCTTCAACCAGGTATTCCTCCCCCAAAGAGAAGAAATCGAGCTGGTAACACCACCATAGAGAGACAAGGATCGGGCCAGGTCAGAGTCCCACCCTAGGTCTCCCCAAAATACCTCCAAGTCCTATGCCTCCGGCAGAAGGTTGGAATCTGTTCTCTCAGGTTTGTTAGCCCTTCCGAGGGCTTCTATCAAGACGACCCCTGCCGCCTCCCATTCACACAGCAAGGAGTCCTCTGGGCATGGGCGTTCATCCTCCCCTGCTTCCCTGGCTTTAAGGCCCCACAAGCGGTTGCTAGGGTCTAAACCAGAAGGACGGGCATCTTCAGGTGCTACTTCGGAGTCTACCACCTGTAAGTCTTTGGAGTCGTCCGAAAAGTCAAAAGGGTCGGACGACTCCACCAGATGCCAGGAATCTGAGCGCCACCAGAAGCTTCCACTGCCCCGAGAGAAGGCAGCGATTGCTTCAGAGGATCACCAGACCTCGGGGCCTTCCGATTCCACGTCTGAGCCAGACCAGAAGCCCCCTCCCAAAAGGCCGTCTGCTCCGCAGGACCAGACGTCTGACCAGACAACAGGTCTCGTGCCTAAGGACTGAACGCCTGGACCTCTTGAACGAGGTTCAAACCCACCAGTAACTCCTCCTCCTCAAGGAGCCCGACGTCCGACCTCCAGGGGATTCAAACAACACGAAGTTTTGGTGTATTCTGACAATCTGCAGTTAGCCCCAGCCTTTAAACTGCCCCAGAGAGTATAGGGTTAATTTTCTATGCAGTGCATAGAACGCTGAGCTCGAGCTTGGTTGAGGTCTCAGTCTGCAGCACTTTGAAACCCAACCGTCAGATTCTTTACTCTGCCTCACGAACAGTCGCTCCAGAGATTTCTCCTTTTGCTCGGTTCAAAGTTGGTTAAAGTTGTCAGTTTCTCTGATTATTGTGGAAGTTGTAAACTTGTATTTCGATCGGTCCCTTATATTGAATTCTTGTGTTCTTTCTTAGTGTGTGGTTACCGGTCCTTATTGGTTTAAAAAAAAAAAAAAGTGTTTCAACGTTTTTTTCCAATACCCGTAACATGGTTATAAACCTATAAGGGAGTCTTGCCTGGCGGTTGTCGAAAAAAAGGGTAAGTTTGATTACATTGGCCATGTCTGAGAAATTCAAGGAAAAAAACCAGGCCCACTGGGTTTCAACACTGCAGTGAGTGTGGGGAGGTCTTTACTAAGGCCGATCCACACACCACCTGTGTTTATTGTCTGGGGTTTGACCACCTCGATACAGATTGCCAACTATGTAAACTTTCCTAAGTCTACCCTGGAAAAAAGATTAGGTAGACTTGTGGAAAAGGAAGCCGAGAAGTCCGCTGACCCAGATGGCCAGCCCGGTTCGGTTCCGACCGAACCAGGAGTGCCCTCTTACCAGGGTGATGCTTCTTCGGGCAAGAGGAGAGCCGATCCTGAGGGATCGGTTTCTACAAAAAGAAATGCAAGAGAAATTGACTGTCTGGATCCAGAGGTTCATGTTCATCACGAGGAAATAGCTGTGAGTGATTCGATTGTTGAAACGCCGCCCAGTTCCGACTCAATCTGGTGCCTTTTGGCAGGACTGCCCAGTCGATTCCCCCAGTTCAAGATTATACCCCTGAAGAATTTTGTGAACCAGAGTTTGAAGAGGAGGGGGATTTTGAAGATGATGGTGAAAGTCTTGATGTGCCTGTGGAACCGGACATCTCCCCAGACAGACCTTCTGGTGTTCCCCTCCTAGGCTGTCTGAGTCCCCTCCCCACTATCTGTTTTACAGAAAAGTGGCTGAAACCCTCCAGCTTCCTATGGAGGAGGCTGTGGAGGATCAGGAGGAGCCTGATTTTGTTGAAATGATGGACATCCCAGAGTCCAGGAGACTGTCTGTTCCCCTTCATAAGTTCTTTGGGAAGCAGACACAAAAAATCCTAAAGTCTCCTAATTCTGTAGCTCCTGTTGACAGAAGGATGGATAAGAGGTACACCTTATCAGGCTCGAATAGAGTTTTTATACCAGCAATGCAGCCATGTTGGGGTAGTGCAGGCTGCAGCTGGGATGTCCATCATTTCCACATAATCGGGCTCCTCTTGATCCTCCATTGCCTCCTCCATAGGGAGCCTGATGGTTTCAGCCACTTTTCTGTAAAACAGAAATTGGGAAGGGGACTCAGAAAGCCTTCGAGGGGAAACACCAGAAGGTCTGTCTGGGGAGATGTCCGGTTCCACAGGCACATCCAGACTTTCGCCATCATCACCATCTTCAAGCTCCCCCTCCTCCTCAAATTCCAGTTCATAAAAATCTTCAGGGGTATAATCTTGAACTGGGGGAACCGACCGAACCGAACCCCTGCCAAAAGATGCCGGATCGGTCGGAACCGGGTGAAGCGATAACACAATCCGTATCTGTATCGCTCTGGCTATCTCCTCGGCGGTTGGAACATGAACCTCTGGATCCAAACCGGTTGATTTTTCTTTGCGTTTCCTTTTTGTAGGAACCGACCCACTCAAGATTGGCTCTCCTCTTGCCTGAAGAAGTATCGCCCTGTTCAGAGGGCATTCCTTCTGGTTCGGTCAGAACCGAACCGGGCTGGCCATCCAGGTCAGCGGACTTCTCGGCCTTCTTTTCCTTCAGTCTACCTAATCTCTCTTTAAGGGTAGAGTTAGGAAATTTTTTTGCAAATTTGGCAGTCTATCTAGGTGTTCAAACCCCAGACACTAAACACAGGTGGTGTGGAGATCGGCCTTAGCAAAGACCTCCCCACACTCACTGCAGTGTTGAAACCCAGTGGGCCCGGTTTTTTTCTTGGGTTTCTCAGACATGGCCAACCTAACCAAACTTACCATTTTCATGGCAACCACCAGGCAAGACCCCCTTATCGGTTCCTAACTGTGTCACGGGTATTGTAAAAAAACGTTCAAAACACGTTTTTTTAGAACCGATAAGGACCGGTAAGCACACTCTAAAGTAAAACACAAGGATTCACTACAAGTGATCAGTTCAGTCGAACCGATCTAATACTTTACAATTTCCACACAGAAAAACAGAACAAAACCTATTACTCATGGTACCACAGACAGAGACTGAACCGAATCTGCAGAAATAAATTTGGTTTAAAACCGACAATTTAACCGAGACTTGAACCAACTTTCGAACCGAGCTGAAGGAGAAATCTCCGGAGCGACTTCAGTGAGGCGGAGTAAAGAATCTGACGGTTGGATTTCAAAGGGCTCCAGACAGAGACCTCAACCGAGCTCGAGCTCAGCATTCAATGCTCTGCATAGAATGTTAACCCTTTGTTCTCCGGGGCAGTTTAAAGGCTGGGGCTAACTGCAATAGTCAGAATACAGCAAGACTTCATGTTGTTTGAAACAGTACGTCATCCTCTTTGGGACTCAGGCAGGCTAACTATAGGGCCTGTACAGCCAGGTACAAGAAGTCCAGGTGGGACACTGTACTGGCACTGGCTAAACAGGCCTCCCCCCAGCTGGCCAAGGAGCTGGAGGAGGTGGCTGCTGATGGGATTGAGGCATCAAAGGTACAATTTCATGCTGCTGTGGACTCCAGTGATATCATCAAGAGTCATGGCTACATCTGTGGCTCTTCGGTGGATGGCTTGGCTCAGATGTTCTATCCTCTCACAGGACACCCAGGCTAAGGCCATGGATTTTCCTGTGGTGGGTAATTCTCTGTTTGGGGAGCAGACAGAGAATTAGATTAAGAAAATGGATGAGTACAGGACCACTTATAGGAGCGCTCAGGCCAAGGAGAGGCAGGCAACTTCTCAAAGGCAGCAATCTAGGGGCAGGGGCAGGCCTTTTCATAGGCCTTTCTACCAAGCACAGGTCTCTTTTCCCTTTTCACAGAGGGGGGTTCTTCAGAGGGAGAGGCAGAAGGGGGATGAGCAGGGCTACATCCACTCCTCAGCCTGAGGTCCCTGCCAAGCAGACACCCTGATGGGTCTGTCCGGGTCGACTCTCCTATCCCTGTAGGGGCAGGCTGGCTTGCTTCATCCAGGACTGGATGTTTGTCACTTCAGACAAGTGGGTCCTGGAAGTAGTAAGCCAGGGACTGGTTCTCGGCTTCAAAAATTTCTGAAGATGAGAGCCAGATCTTTTCCACCTGCAGGTCTCTCCGAAACCCTTGCCCTAGAGGCAGAGGTTTCATCTCTTCTGGCCTTAAGAGCCATAGAAAGAGTTCCTACCCTACACTGGGGCAAAGGTCTGTACTCCAGGTACTTCCTTCCCCCAAAAAAGACAGGGGAGTGGCGACTCATCCTAGATCTAAGATACCTGAACAAACATCTTTTAAAACCAAGGTTCAAGATGGTGACTCTGGGAATAATTCTTCCCTCTTTAAGGTGAGGGGACTGGCTAGCCTCCCTGGACCTCAAAGATGCCTACTTTCACATCCTTATCAGTTGCTCCCACAGAAAGTACCTCAGGTTCAGGTTGCCCTCAGGCCCTTTGGTCTAACATCAGCTCCAAGGGTTTTCACAAAGTGCCTAGCAGTAGTAGTTGCCTTTTTAAGAATGCAAAAGATTTCAATTTTTCCATATCTGGACGACTGGCTCCTAGTGGGTCAGTCTGCAGACCAGTGATTGGCTGGTCTCACTCACCTGAGACAGGAGCACCCAAGACGTGTGGCTTAATGTAAGCCTGCATCCCTGTACTCTGCTTCTAATTGATATATTTTAATTTAGCCTGCTGTGCTCGGCCTGTGTAAAGTAACTTACCATTCCCCCCCCCACTGCAGTTTCTCTCCAACTGTATGTGCACTGATTCAATGCTAGCTCTGCAAACTTCCCCTTGATTTTTCGTCCCCCCTCCCAAGCCTCCTTTAAATGCACACAGTCTCAGCCCACTCCTATCTGTTTCAGTTTATTGGTTACTTACTGTCAACAACTGCAATTCCTCCCATTCCCTTTTTGCAACTAAGCCTTCTAGCAGCTTTATCTCATTCTGTCTTGCTGAGGCATACAATTTTGGTACTTTAAGTTTGCTTATTGTTGACTAGCATATCGTGTCTTGCTGTCTAACATATCCTGTTTAACTAAGGCACTGTTTTACTTGAAAATTGTACTACAAATTACTGAACTGTGTTTATTGTCTAAAAATGTTCCCAGCAACCAAGTGTTACAGCCCCTTTGTGACTTTGTAGCCCTCTCCAGACTGCAGGGCTCCAAGGAAATCGCAGGCTTTTCAGTTGCTAATTGAGCTGTTATCGCTCAGACTGCTAGCCTTTGTGTTGCCCCACTATTAATTTGAGCTACTCTCTCCTTTCTCTAGCCGAGGGCGGTATACATTTATCTTGCGTTACTCCTTTTTTTAAACTTCCCCAAACAGTCGCATATGGAACAACGACCCCTGGGGCCTATAGAACTTAGATAACCGAAGCTACTGCAGTACGATCCTTACTTACATAAAGGGCAACCACGACAGGCCTTGTTTGGCTACGCTTATTCACCAGCCTTTGTATAATACCCTATGTGGTTAGGCAACCTGACAGAATTGATTCCAACAAAGGTGCATGCTCTACCATGTTAGTCTCCCCATATACCAACACTATGAACAAATTATGCTGCCACTGTACACCTTTGATCCCCTCACAGTTTGTGGAATCTCCTCGAAGTGGAACTGCTAACCAATAATTCTGCATGAATCCTAGGATATGTATCCGTAGGGCAGTACAATAAGATGATTCAGTCTTTGGACCCATGTACTCAAACCTATACCAGACGTAGAAAGACTCATGCTTTTAAACTTCTCTTTGCTGCCCTGAGGAAAATTTAGCTCCTTCTACTCCTATGCTCAGGTGATGTCTAACTTAACCCTGGCCCTACGAAAGTGCTCTCATCTCCTTCTGAACTCACAAGTTTGAAAGGAATTAGCTTCTTGCATACTAACGTGTGTAGTCTTTTTTTAAAGAAGCTCTAGTCAGTCCAGGCTTGGATTATTCATACTCACCAGACGTACTCGTGCTTTCGGAAACATGGCTCTGGGCATCCACCCCAGACAGAGCGGTAAACATCCCTAACTACCTCCTCTTCAGAACCGACAGGCAGACCAGGGGTGGAGGAGTAGCCATTTATGTTAAAAACAATTCTTAGTATCTATATTAGTTGCTATCTCCTTTGCCTGTGGATTTGAATGCCTGTCTCTTAAATTCGAGCTTTCCCCATCAGTGGCGTTCCGCATCATAGGCTGCTATAGACCTCCAGCAGCAGGACCGCAGCTTCTGACACACCTGTCATTCCACCTGGATACTACCCCATTGGAAACGATCATACTAGGCAACCTTAACTATGATTGGCTGACTAAGGTCTCGTTACCCCTGAAACAATTCTGCGACTCTCATGGGCTCACTCAACTTATTACTGAGCCTACTCGCATCAACAAAAAAATCCAATGAGAAGCACCCTCTTGGATGTTCTCCTTGTTAACAAACCTCATTCCTTTTCCCATGCTGGTATCCTCTTAGCGGACGTTAATGACCACTGCTTTATTGGTGGCATGAGAACTCTTACCAAATCTCTATCTACATCAAAGTTTTCCACTAAAAGATCCAGATGGAACTTTGATCCTATTGCATACTTCAGTGATCTAAAAAACTCTTTGCTATGGCAGAGTTTCTACCTGGCTAAATCAGCGAGCGATGCCTATGACATTCTTCATGAAATCATATCCAGCGCCCTAAACAGCCATGCTCCCCTGGTTAAAGCACGAATAAAAGCCAGAACCTGTCGTTGGTTCTCATCGGATCTGAAGGCTGCCTTACTCAAAAGAGATTACCTCTGGGAAAAAGTCTCGGAAATCTCGTGCCGACGCAGACTGGTGCCTCTTCAGGGCATCTAGAAACGTATGTACTAAGTTGGTCAGAGAGGCCAAAGCCAACTTTTATCAAACCGAGCTACTCTGTGCGTCAAACTGCCCTACCAAGTTCTGGTCCACCATAAAAGAGCTATCCGGCCACTCTCCAGGAAGTGCGCTTCCTTCCAAAGTTACCACTGATAATATTTTCATTAACGATAAATTAGAGATACTGCTGGCCTGGCGTTTGATAATGCACCTGTAAGTAGCCGCCGCCTTCTTCAGACCAACACCCAGCCTTCAGAACCAAGTAGCAATAACATAGACTTGTCCTTTTCACCTACCACCATAAAAGAAGTTGAAGATCTTCTTCTACGACTAGATAAAAAAAAAAAAAAAAGTGCTGGGGCCGCCTCCTTCGACCCATATTTCTTGAAAATAGCATACCATGTACTTGCTACACCTATAACACACCTATTCAATCTGTCCCTAGCACAAGGCTCCATCCCCAAGGCATGGAAAACTGCTCACGTCATTCCCCTGTTTAAAGCAGGGGACCCCTGTGACCTAAATAACTATAGACCAATCTCTCTTCTTCCCATACTTTCAAAACTTCTGGAAAAATCTGTGGATACGCAGCTG
>CM028129.1:816520000-816795000 GCA_016271365.2 Neoceratodus forsteri | reverse complement strand
GAGAATTTGGTACCCCAATCTTCTGTCTCTCAATCTCAAGGCATGGCTCTTGAAGAGCTAGAGTATGCAGATTTGCATCTGTCCCATGGGGTTCTGGATATTCTCAAAGCCTCTTGAAAGCCTGCCACCAGAAAGACTTGTGACTCTAAATGGAAAAAGATTCAGCATTTGGTGTTCCAAGAAGCATATATCCCAAGACACTGCTGAATTGTCTACAGTTCTGGATTATATGGTCCATCTTAATGGTCTAGGCCTCAGACCAACTACTCTCAAGGTACACTTGTCAACTGTTTCTGCTTTTCTGTCAGTGGGAAGGCCTTCCTCACTGTCATCTCACCCTGTATTCTGTAAGTTTTTTTCAAGGGATTGCTTCATACCAATCCTCCCTGTAGGGATCCTGCCTGAGACTTGAATGTTTGCATTGCTCAACTTATGCAACCCCCCATTTGAGCCTATGTCTTTAGCAGAGCTTAAGTACTTGACTTGGAAAAATGTGTTTTTTGGTAGCCATTACCTCTGCCAGATGTATCAGTGAATTGCAAGCCCTGTCAGTGGAACCTGATTTTTATCTCGTTCCATAGAGATAGTGGTCCTTAGAACCAATAGGAGGTTCTTGCCCAAAGTTGTTTCAGACTTCCATTTGAATCAGTCCATGTCTCTCCCTGTTTTCTTCACTGATCATTGTTCCTCAGGGGAGAGGAGGCTACAAAATTTTGATGTTAAAAGAGCCCTTAGCTACTACTTAGATTGCACCAAGGGTCACAGGTTTGATTCCCTCCAGTTGTTCCTCACTTATGGGGAAGTGAGAAAGGGCAAACCTGCCACCAAGAGAACTATCACCAGGTGGATTGTTTCTTGTATACAATTCTGTTACGAGAAACTGGGAAAAATTCCACCCTCAGGCCTGAGGGCTCATTCCACAAGAGGTACAGCTGCTTCCCTGGCTGCTGCCAGGGATATCCCTCTGTTAGAAATTTGTCAAGCAGCCACCTGAAAAACAGTCCATACCTTTACCAAGCATTACTCTCTGGATATCCAGGCTAGGAGTGATGCTCTGTTTGACAGACAGTACTGGAGCCTATTCCCAAAGTAGGTTCTGTCCCTCCTCCATGGAGGTACTGCTTGGTAGTCTGAAGATTGTCAGAATACAGCAAGACTTCATGTTGTTTGAAGAAAAAAATTACTTACCTTAGTAATTGTGTTTCTTCTAATGGAGTCTTTCTGTATTCTGACCTCCCTCGCTCCCCTCTCAGAACCTGTTGGGTGTCTTCAGCACACCCTCCTTTTTACTTGGGTGCTTATATTATAATCTTTATTTTGGATAGATTTTTGGTTTTGGGTTTCCTGACTTGAGTCTTCCTTTGGGAATCCAAAACTTTTTGTTGCCAGTTGGCTAGTTAAAAAATTTTACAATTTCCACATAGTCAGTGAGTGTTTGCTCGTAAGAATCTGACAGTTGGGTTTCAAAGTGCTGCAGACAGAGACCTCAACCGAGCTCAAGCTCAACGTTCTAAGCACCGCATAGAAAATTAACCCTATACTCTCCAGGGCAGTTTAAAGGCGGGGGGCTTACTGCAGATTGTCAGAATACAGCAAGACTCCATTAGAAGAAACACAATTACTAAGGTGAGTAATTTTTTCTTCCGCCCCACAGCCTCTAGTACCAACACCGAAAGGCCGGGGCAGATGTACTGCAAGGGCCGCCGTCGGGGGCACCAAACGTCCATTCCCTGCCGCCAGCTCAGCCTGTTGTCCCACTAGCAGAGGTAGGAGCTCTTTTCAACTCATGGTGGAACATCATAAAGAGAGACCTGCTACCCAGACCATGGTAACTGTCGCCTAGCACTAGGCATCTCCCACTGCCACCTCTGCCCTGAGAACCATTGCCTCAGAGGCCTGCCAGACCACCTCAGATGCCTGACCACCCATCAGGGGACGACAGTCGGGGGCCATGGTTGACACCTGTCGTCCCTACCGTCTTTAAAGGGATGTCCGCATTCATCCTTGGGTGAAGATCCAGGGCACTCTTCCTCCTCTTACTCCTCAGAGGATGAGCTCCCTCTCCCCTCTCCAGCCCATAAGAAGGATTCTCCCAGATCTTCTCCAGATGATCCTTCTTTTCTGGACATGAGACACATACAATATCTAAATCAGTGGAATACAGAGCAGCTTGACCCAGAAAGATGACGTTTGGTGAAATTGGGCCAGGCAGCCCTGGTACCCCCTCTTACTGTCTTACACAGAACGGGTGGTGGACAAGTGGAACACCCTGCCAGAGGAAGTGGTGGGGGCTGAAACAATCACGGGATTTAATAATGCATGGGATAGACATAAAGGAATTCTGGAGGTTAGGGGTAAGGGGCAACAGACTTCTAGGAAAACATAAACTGAACTTGCAAGCTCAAATGGGCAGACTGGGTGGGCCATAGGCCCTTATCTGCCGACATTGTCTGTGTATCTATGTAAGTGACCCTTCACCCTTGGTCATTCCTCCTCTAGTGGAGCCCTTCCAGGATGTCACAAAACTGGCCTCTAAGCACCCCTCCACTACTTCGGCTGTCCCAAGGAATGCAGACCGCCTATACAGGATGCCAAAGGGAGAGCCTCACTTGAGTGAACAACCCAAAGCAGACTGTCTGGTGCTGACCACAGCTCACAGCAGGGCACAGCAACCTAGGCACATGAGTTCACAGCCTCTTCGTCCTGAGTCTAAGAAGCTGGATCAAATGGGCAGAAAAGTATATTTCTCTGCCACCTGCGTGGTCAGGTCCCTGAACTTCTTGGCACATATGGTTATGTACCAAAAGTGATTCAAACAACATGAAGTCTTGCTGTATTATGACATATGCAGTATAACCTCAGGTTAGAACTGCTCCGGAGGTGAAAGAGTTAACTTTCATGCAGGGCATGGAATCTTGAGCACGAGCTCGGTTGTACACTCTGTCTGTTGAAGCTCAAACTTAAACTGTCAGATTCTTTACTCCGCCTCACTGAACAGTCACTCCGGAGATTCCTCCTGCTGCTCGGTTTGTTTGTCGGTTTTAAAGTGTAATTCTCGGTTTATTTTACCGAAATTTAACTGCAATCGTCGGTTCAAGCTCTGTCTGTGGTATTGTAAGTAATAGATAGGCTTATTTATTATTTTTAATTCTGAGTGGAACTTGTAAATGTCTTTCGGTTCGGTTGAACCAATCGGAGGGGTTTTAAAATTACTTTCTAGCCCTTTAGAGTGCGGTTCCCGGTTCTTATCTGTTCTAAAAAACCCGGATTTTATTATGGTTTTTTCCACGACCCGTGACACGGTTGGGAACCGATAAGAGAGTCTTGCTTGGTGGATTGCCATTAACGGGCAAGTTTTGGTTAGGCTGGCACTATGTCTGAGAAACCCAAAAGAAAAAACGGACCCACTGGGTTTCAGCACTCTGGCCTCTGTGGGGAAGCCTTTGCCAAGGCTGACCCACACACCATTTGTGTATATTGTCTGGGGTTTGACCACCTCAATGCAGACTGCCAGATTTGCAAGAATTTTCCTGCTGCTACCGTGGAAAAAAGAGTTGGTAGGCTCAGGGAAAGGGAGGCCAAAAAGTCCGCTGACCCGGATGGCCAGCCCAGTTCGGTTCCAACCGAACCTGAGGGAGTGCCCTCTGACCAGGGCGATGCTTCCTCGGGCAAACGGAGAGCCAGCTCTGAGGAGCTGGTTCCAACTGAAAGGGCCAGAAAGTCAGCTAGTTTGGGGCCAAAAGTTCTTTCTCCAACCGCTGAGGAAATAGCCAAAGCTATTCAAATTGTCCAGTCTCTTTCCCCAGTTCCGTCCGAACTGGCACCATTGGGCAAGCGCCCGGTTCAGTCGATTCCCTCAGTTCAAGATTATGATTTTGAAGATTTTTATGAACCAGGGGAAGGAGAGGAGGGGTACGAGGAGAGTGAGTGTGATTTTGAAAGTCTGGATGTGCCCATTGAACCGGACATCTCTCCAGACAGACCCTCAGGAGTATCCCCTCCCAGGCTATCCGAGTCCCCTTCTCATTTTTTGTTTTACAAGAAAGTTGCTGACACTCTGCAACTCCCTGTTGAGGAAGCTGTTGATGATCAAGAAGAGCCTGATTTTGTGGAAATGATGGATATTCCAGAGTCTAGGAGACTGTCTATTCCCTTGCATAAATCTTTTAGGAAACAGACAGTAAAAATTCTGAAAACTCCTAATTCTATCCTCCCTGTGGATAAAAGGATGGACAAGAGGTATGCTTTATCAGGCTCTGATACGGAGTTCCTATCCCAGCAGTGCAGCCATGTGGGGATAGTGCAGGCTGCAGCCTTTGACAAGGCTAATATTCCTCTAGCCTCTCACCCTCCTGAAAAGGATTCCAGGAGGATGGATGCCATGGCAAAAAAGCAGTACATGGCAGCATCTTTGGGACTCAGACAGGCAAATTATATGGCTTACGCAGCTAGGTACCAGAAATCCAGGTGGGATACTGTCCTGGCCCTAGCAAAACAGGCCCCTGAACAGCTTGCCAGGGAGCTGGAGCAGGTGGCTACGGATGGTATTGAGGCATCCAAGGTGCAATTTCATGCTGTAGACTCTTAATGATGTTTCATCTAGAGTTATGGCCACGTCTGTGTCTCTTCGCAGAATGGCCTGGCTCAGATGTACTGCCCTGTCACAGGATACCCAGTCTAAGGCTATGGATTTTCCTGTTGTCGGAAATTCTCTGTTTGGGGAGCAGACAGAGAACTATATGAAGAAAATGGATGAGTATAGGACCACCTGTAGGAGTGCACAGGCCAAAGAAAGGCAAGTCACTCCTCAAAGGCAGCATGTCAGGGGCAGGGGCAGGCCTTTTCATAGGCCGTTTTACCAAGCCCAGGCCTTCTCTTCTGCTTATGCCTAGAGGGGGTTCTTTAGAGGAAGGGGCAGAAGGGGCTCTAGTAAGCCTGCTTCTACCCCTCAACCCAAAGCCTGCAAAAGCGGGCTCCTGATGGGGTGGCCAGGGCGATTCTCCACTACCGGTAGGGGCAGGCTGGCTTACTTTGTCCAGGACTGGAAGTCTTTAACATCAGACAAGTGGGTCCTGGAAGTAGTAAGCCAGGGACTGGTTCTCAGCTTCAAAATTTCCAAAGATGAGAGCCAGGTCTTTTCCACAAACCCATCAGAGGCACTTGCCCTGGAAGCAGAAGTTTCTTCCCTCCTGGCTCTCAGAGCCGTGGAAAGGATTCTACCCGTACACTAGGGCAAAGGGTTGTACTCCAGGTACTTCCTTACTCCAAAAAAGACAGGAGAATGGCGGCCCATTCTGGATCTCTGGTATCTAAACAAGCACCTTTTAAAACCAAAGTTCAAAATGGTGACCCAGGGGATTATTTTACCCTCTCTAAGGCCAGGGGACTGGCTAGCCTCCTTGGACCTCAAGGATGCCTACTTCCATGTTCTCATCAGAAGCTCCCATCGAAAGTACCTCAGATTCGAACTGCCCTCAGGCCATTACCAGTTCAGAGCAATGCCCTTCGGCCTCTCCTCGGCTCCAAGGGTGTTCACAAAATGCCTGGCAGTAGCAGTTGCTCATTTAAGAAGGCAAAAGATTGCCATCTTTCCTTATCTGGACGACTGGCTCATTGTAGGCCAGTCTCCAGAACAGGTCAAACTGCATTTACAAGTAACCCAGCAGCTGCTTACATCTCTAGGTTTCCTTCTCAATCTTCCAAAGTCAGTTCTGTAGCCTGTCCAGCTTCTCACCTTTATAGGCGCAGAACTGAACACAAAAGAAGCCAGAGCCTTCCTTCCTCTGGAAAGAGCAAGGACCCTGGTGTCTCTGGCCTCCTCTTTCACCCTGTAGGTCTCTCGACCAGCAAGGCATTTTCTACAGCTCCTGGGGCACATGGCTGCTTCTACAGCAGTGGTGCAGGGAGCGAGATTTCAGATGAGGGACATTCAGTTTCGTGTGAGAGCCTTTTGGTCTCAAAGGACGGATCCCCTAACCAGATTGATTCCAGTGACTCGAACCCTGATCCAGGCCCTTCAGCGGTGGCAGGATCAGAGCAATCTGAGACGGGGTTCCCTTCACTCCCCAGTCTCATTCCTTGACCCTTACTACAGATGCATCCCTCTTGGGGTGGGGAGCTCACATGGGCGACCTTTCCACCCAAGGGCTGTCGTCCCCTCAGGAATCTCTGCTCCACATCAATTTGCTGGAGCTCAGAGCAGTTTTTCTAGTGCTCCGGGTTTTTTCCACATCTGTCCAGAACAAGGTAGTTCAGGTCAGAACAGACAATACCACTACAATGTGGTACATCAGCAAGCAAGGGGGCACTCGGTCTACGGCCTTCTGCACCGAAGCAATGAAGTTGTGGTTTCTGGCTTATTCTCTGAACGCCTCCCTCACGGCAGTTCACCTCCCAGGCAAGGACAGTGTCCTAGCGGATGCTCTCAGCAGGATTTCCCAGGGCCATCATGAATGGGCACTGGATCCTCTAGTACTGGAGGTAATATTTGCGAGATGGGGCACTCCGCAAATAGATCTTTGTAGCCCCAGACAATCAACAACTTCCCCTTTTTTGCTGCAGGCCCCCAGTGTTGGGCTCAGTCCCTCTGGATGCCTTCCTTCTCAGTTGGGAAGGGACGTTTCTCTATGCTTTTCCCCCCTTCCCCCTTCTTTCAAAGTGCTAGTCAGAATCAGATCTCAATCCTGCAAGATGATCCTGATTGCTCCAGATTGGGCCAGGCAGTCCTGGTACCCACTCCTCATGTCCTTAGCAGTCCACCCTCCCCTATGTCTTCCCAGGAATCACAACCTGTTAACCTGTGCCCAGGGGAGAGTTTGGTATCCGAACCTCAAATCTCTCAATCTCAAGGCTTGGCTCTTGAAGAGTTAGAGTTTGCTGACCTACACCTTTCTCAAGGTGTATTGGATATCTTCAAGGCCTCTAGGAAGCCTTCCACCAGGGCTACCTATAATTCAAAATGGAAGAAATTTTCCAAATGGTGTGCTGGTAAACATATTTCCCCAGAATCTGCTGGTGTGCCCACAATCCTGGATTATTTGGTGCATTTGAATTCCTTGGGGCTGAGACCAGCTACCCTAAAAGTGCACTTGGCAGCTGTGTCTGTCTTCTTGTCAGCAGGTAAGCCCTCTTCTTTATCAGCTCACCATGTGTTCTCCAAGTTTTTTTAAAGGGTTGCTTCACACCCATCTAGAGGGATCCTGCCCCTGCTTGGGATCTTAATATTTGCATCGCTCAGCTTATGCAACCCCCTTTTGAGCCATTGTCTTCAGCAGAGCTGAAGTACTTGACTTGGAAAACTGTGTTTCTGGTAGCCATCACCTCTGCCAGGCGCATAAGTGAGCTACAAGCCTTGTCAGTGGAGCCTGATTTTATCTCCTTTCATAGAGATAAGGTAGTCCTCAGGACTAACAGGAAGTTTTTGCCTAAGGTGGTTTCAGACTTTCACCTTAATCAATCCATGTCTCTTCCTGTGTACTTCACTGACCATTCCTCCTCTGGTGAGAGGAGATTGCACAGTTTAGATGTCAAAAGAGCCCTTAGTTACTATATAGAACGTACCAAGGGTCACGGGTTCAAATCCCTCCAATTGTTCCTCACTTATGGTGAGGTTGGTAAAGGGAAACCTGCCACTAAACGATCCATTGCCAGGTGGATTGTCTCTTGTATCCAATTCTGTTATGAAAAACTGGGTAAGGTTCCTCCCTCAGGCCTGAGGGCTCACTCTACCAGAGGTACAGCTGCGTCTCTGGCTGCTGCCAGGACATTCCTATCCTAGAGATATGTCAAGCAGCTACCTGAAAAACAGTTCACACTTTACTAAGCATTACTCCTTGGATATCCAGGCTAGGAGTGATGCTCGATTAACACAAGCTGTGCTTCAGAGCCTATTTCCCAAGTAGGTTCTGTCCTCCTCCATGGAGGTACTGCTGTGTAGTCTGCATATGTCATAATATAGCAAGACTTCATGTTGTTTGAAGAAAAATTACTCACCTTAGTAATGTTGTTTTTCTAATGGAGTCTTCTTATATTATGACCCCCCCCCAGCCTGCCCCTCTCAGAACCTCTGTTTTTGGGATGTGGGTGGGCAGTGCAATGTTGGCATTTCTTTGATGCCCACTTTATTTCACCCTTCTAGGATGCTTAGGTGTTATGCTTAAATTTTCCTTCTTGAATCCCCCGACTTGAGTCTTTGTTTTGGGATCAAGAACAAAAAGGTGTTTTTGTAGTTAGTAGCCAGTGGCTAGTGTAGGTTTACGGCTTCCACACAGAACCTTAGTGAGTTTTTGCTCATAAAGATCTGACAGTTTAAGTTTGAGCTTCAACAGACAGTGTTCATCCGAGCTCGCGCTCAATATTCCATGCCCTGCTTGGAAGTTAACTCTTTCACCTCCGGAGGAGTTCTAACCTGGGGTTATACTGCATATGTCATAATATAGCAAGACTCCATTAGAAGAAACAACATTACTAAGGTGAGTAATTTTTTTCTTTTGGAACAAGGCAATGGACTTGGCTAAAGCTCAGCTGGATTCCAGTCAAAAATCTGAGCTTATGGCTGTTGTTCAGTCCGGCCTCGACGTGGGAAAACACGTCCTGAGAAACTCCTATGAGACTGCAGATATGGACGCCAGAGCTGCTGCCACAGGGGTCTGTATGAGACATCACATCTGGCTGAGGGTCTTAGGATTCCAGCAGGATCTGCAGAATGTTATCCTGGATGCACCCTTTCAAGGATCAGTCCTCTTCGGCCCAGACACCAAGAAGCTGATCACTGGGCTTCAAGACTCCGGTAAGGTGGTTTCCAACATTCACTGAATGTACAGGTTGGATCCACCTACTACCAGACACTGGCCCTTTCATAAGAACCAGGGCCAACAAGGACGGTGTCAGCAACCTAAAGGGAGATTTACGAGAAGGGGACCTCCCCTGCCCTCATGCACTCAGGGTCCCAAAAATGCCAGACTTCCCATGCCCAACCCCTCTGCCTTGGCATGACTCCCTGCCTGCCACCTACCTCCGAAGGAGTTTCAGGGTTAGGCAGTAGAGTGAGATTCTCCCTCTACCACAGAGGATGTTCCAGTATCGCCATAGACCAGTGGGTCCTCCAGATAATAGAAAGGGTATATGCACTGGAGTTTACGCAGATTCCACTGGACAACCCACCAGTTCCCACTTACTGTCCCATGCAGCCCTCATAAGAGCAGAAATCCAACCACTCTTGCAAAAGAGAACGATTCAGGCAGTACCTCCAGGTCAAAGGGAAAGGGGATTTTATTCCCGTTTCTCCCTTGTGCCAAAGAAGACAGGAGACTTCCAACCCATACTAAATCTGAGCCAACTGAACAACTTTATTGAGCACAAAAAGTTCAGAATGGTGACTCTGCCTGGTCTGTTGTCCATGATCCACCAAGGGGATTGGCTCTGTTCCCTGGATATGCAGGATGCTTACATGCACATAAAGATCCTGCCATCCCACAGAAAGCATCTTTGCTTCATTTTCCGGGGAGAACACTATCAGTTCAGAGCACTGTTGTTCGGCCTTTTGTCGGCACCGAGGGTCTTTACCAAGTGCCTAGCAGTCATGGCAGCAGCTCTCAGGAGAAGGGGTCATTATGTTTACTCCTATCTGGATGGCTTGCTACTCACAGCGCCTACAGAACAGCTAAGTCGTTCAACAGAGGAGACTTTACGACTGTTCCTAGACTTGGGGATCACTCTGAATCTCTCCGTCATTCCCCTGGCCTACGCAGAGACTGCAGTATACAGGGTTGGTTTTGGACACTATCCAAGGAAAAGCCTTTCTCTCTCAGGTCCAAGCAGACAAGTTAAGAGATGTCGATCGTAAGTTTATCTCCACAGATCAGTCCTGACCGAAGTGGTGCTGCAGCTTTTAGGCCACATGGCCGCAGCCATCACTACAGTTCCCCTGACCTGCCTGAACATAAGGGTCCCGCAGTGCAACCTCAGGGTTCAGTGGGATCAACACATGGACAGTCTCAACCAACCAGTCAGGATCTCCACAGTGGTACACCACACTCTGGAGTGGTGGCTCACCCCTTCCCAGCTGGACGTGGGAGTTCCGTTTCAAATAACGAGTCCTTAGCAACTCTTGATTACAGATGCCTCAGGTATGGGTTGGGGTGTACACCTGGCATCCCACCAAACAAGGGGCTTCAGGTCTTCAGTGGAGCGCAATCTCCACATCAGTGTGCTGGAGATGAGGGCCATCCTGTATGCTTTGCAGGCCTTCCAGTTCATGCTCAGCCAGGGCCTCTATTAGTCCAGTCAGACAACACTCCAGTTGTCTTCTACCTAAACAAGCAAGGGGGGCACGCATTCCTACCCCCTGTGCAGGGAAGCGATGACAGCTTGGCACTGGGCAGTGGATCACAACCTGGAAATATCAGCTGTTCACATTCCAGGGATTCACAACAACCTTGTAGACTAAGCCGCTCCCGAGCCCAGAGTCATGAATGGGAGCTGCTGCAAGAAGTCATAGACCTATTTAGGCAGTGGGGTCGGCCAGAACTGGACTTCTTTGCATCCCCACACAATGCCAAACTGCCCAGTTTCTGCTCGCTAGATCCAGAGCCTGGTGTTTTCTGGCGCGACGCATTGTCCCTCTCTTGAACAGGGAGGTTCCTGTATGCCTTCCCTCCCCTTCCACTCCTCCAGAGAGTACTACTTAAGATGCAGGCAGAGAGCGCACACATGGCGCCTTTTTGGCCTCATCAGATCTGGTTTCCATTGCTCCAGCAATTGGCATCGGAACTGCCAGTTCCATTACCCCTGTCCGCTCACTTGCTCTCCCAGGAACAGGGAACTCTGATACATCCGAATCTTCGGTCTCTGCATCTGCCTACTTGGCTCCTGCAGATCTGATCAGGGATAGATTTGGAGTATCCGCCAGAGTGGCAGAGGTTCTCATGGCAGCGAGAAAACCCTCAACCAGAGCAACGTATGCCATGGAATGGAAACTTTTCTGCTTATGGGCATCCCCCCTGTTCCTTGGACCCTTTCCACTGTCCAGTGAAATCTGTGCTGCAATACCTTCTCTTCCTGCCAGACAGGGAACTCAGCTACTCATCCATTAAGGTGCACATATCTGTGCTGTTAGCTTGCCATGCGCCGATGGATGGGAAAGCTCTGGCACAAGTGGACTTGCGCAAGACCTTCATAAGGGCTATCTTGCACATCAAGCCTCCCAAGAAGGATCCTATCCCTTCATGGGACCTTCTTTTTATGTTAGAGAAGCTTACATTGCCTCCCTTTGAACCAGCTGCAAGCTGCAAGCTACATTTCCCGTCATGGAAAGCGTTATTTTTAGTTGCCATTACTTCCACTCGAAGAATTTCTGAGCTGCAGGCTCGGATGTGTAAAGAGCCTTACCTTATTTTGCACATGGACAGAGTTGCCCTGCGTACAAATCGTAAGTTCCTTCCAAAGGCGGTGTTCGAGTTCACTTTAAATCGGGACATCCAACTTCCAGTCTACTACCCAGAGTACTCAAACAGAGGGAAGGCCTTATTACATACTCTGGATGTACATAGAATCCTCCGTAACTATATAGAACGGACCCGTTTGTCAAGAAAGACAAACCAGTTGTTTGTCTCCTTTGTCCAAAGAATGATAGGGGCTCCAGTGACCAAGCAGACATTGGCCAAATGGTTGGTCAACTGCATTACTTTTTGTTACCAAAAGTACAACAAACCCTTGCTGAGAATGATCAAATGTCATTCCACAAGAGGGGTTGCAGCCTTCTTTGTGTCCCTTAAAAATGTGTCTGCAGATCTCTGTGCAGCTGCTGCTTGGAGTTGTGTCCATACTTCCATTAGGCACTACAGTCTGGACATTGTTTCCAGAAGGAGAGTAGATTTCGGCCTTGCAGTCCTCCATGGACTACTCTCCTAATGAGTGCCAAGGACACTGTTTTTCTACTGGTCCACACCCTTCTGACCTGGGCGTCTCCTTGTACTGCTTGGGACTCAGTCCTATATGTGTTACTTGCTACAAGAGCTTCCTCTCGCAGGAGATAGTACAGTTATGCAAGAACTTACTGTAACAGTAGATCTTCGAGAGGAGCTCTTGCAGCAGGTGGTTTCCCTCCCACCTACCCGTGGGGTTATGTAACTGTGCTTCTCTCTGGGGGATGGGAGATCCTCCTCAGTTCCCCATCCTGTATCTCAGCCGGGTCTCCAGCGGGATGAACTGATGTGGTGCTGGGGGATCGCCCCTTTTATACCACGTGGGACGTCGGGGTGGGGCCGATGTCAGGGTGTGGTCCCCTGCCTTGGACTGCTAGCTAGAAAAGTTTCCGTGGGGTCCTAGTGGCTGGCAGCATAGTCCTATATGTGTTACATGCTGCAAGAGCTCCTCTCGAAGATCTACTGTTACAGTAAGTTCTTACGTAATTGTGTTGTCCTTAAGTATGTACTACATATGACATGTTAGACGGTACAGTCCAAGAAATTCATTAATATTATAAGGGATCAGTGCTGGTACCAGTACTCTTTAGTGTCTTTGTAAGTGATATTGCTGAGGAGCTGAAAGGGAAGCTTTGCCTCTTTGCAGATGACACCAAAATCTGCAGTAGGGTGGACACTTTTTTTTTTTTTTTTTTTTTTTTTTAGTGGGGAAGAGGTGGAGTGCAAAGGATGAGCAGAGACCTGAGATAACTGAAGAAGTGGTCAAGGGTATGGCAGCTGGGTTTTAATGCAAAAAAGTGCAAAATAATGCGCTTATGGCACAGAAAACCAGGGGTGGAGTACAAAATGGGTGGAGCGGTGTTGATGACCGCCAAGCAGGAAAGAGACCTGGGGTAATCCTATCAGATGACGTAAAGGTGACCAGGCTGTGTGACAAAGCAGTCGGGAGTGCTAGTGGGATGCTGATGTGCATAGGGAGGGATATCGCCAGCAGAAAGAAGGAGGTGGTGTTGCCTCTGTATAGATCACTGGTAAGACCCCACGTAGAGTACTGTGTCCAGTTCTGGAGACCACATCTCTGGAAGGACATAGAATCGAAGCAGTCCAGAGGAGGGCAACTGAAATGGTGCAGGGTTTGCATCAAAAGCCCTACAAGGAGAGACTAACGGACCTCAATATGTACACCCTGGAACAGAGGAGGGAGAGAGTGATATGATGGAGCCCTTTTTAAAATGCCTCATGGGAGTAAATAAGGTACAGGAGGGAAGTATTTTTCAGATGAAAAGAGGCTCAAGAACAAGGAGACATGCTGTGAAGCTGGAGGGGAGTAGATTCAGGAGAGAAGAGAGGAAACACTACTTCACAGAAAGAGTGGTGAATTCCTGGACCAGACATTGAGTGGAGGTGGGGTGGGGCGAAAACAGTAGTGGGGTTCAAGAATGCATGGGAGAAGCACAAGGAAACCATAGTGGAAAGAAAGGGGGGATGGAAAAAGAGCTGTAGATTGGGTACGGTCTGCTGTAATAGTGTAGGTAGGGAGGAATGGGCCAAGTAGTCCTTATCTGCCATCAGATTCTATGTTTGTGTATTAACAGGTGTAGTCCACTGAAGCACCCATATCTGACAAAATGTCAGGATGTTCATGTGAAAAATAAAAAAATTATTGCTGGTCAAGCAGTTGTTTCTTGGCTTTATTCAAGAAGGTAGAGTGCTTTTGTTCTATGATCATTTTTTTGGAAAGCTAATGCTTCACATTGTGGTAGAGTAAAACATTGAGGTTTACAAGTACTGGAAAGGACCACTTTCATTTTATTGCTAGCTGAAGAGTACCTCAGTAAATTGTATACGTTACCAGGAAGTTACCCTGGGCACTGGAGGGCTAAGAAGGTGGAGTCCATGAAGAATATGAGACTCCTGCTGATACACTCCTCCTAGAGAAAAAGGGTGGTGAGAGCTGTCCTGTCTAAAGGTTGGAACCGGACTTTCTGCGCCACCCAACAGTTGTTCTGTAACCATCAGATGAGATGGCAGTTTTCCTTTCTCATTAGGCTTTGAAGGCTGTAGAATGCCCATGACTCTATAGAAGTCATCTTATTCACTTTTTAATAACTGAATAAGCAGTTAAACCTGTAGTTCTGTGTTGTATTGAAAATGTATGTGATTTACACTGAGTAGAAAGGTCAAAACCTCATTGTATTAAAGTGTTATTGTGATTGTGGGGATTTTACTGTGATAAAGTACCACTAGGATAGTAGTTCAGAAGGAACAATGAGCTTAGACCAAACGGTCCTAGACATGGCAGTGAGGAATGCGAAATTGGTATAGTGACACACGGAGGGGTACGCAGGGCAAGATGCGTCTCTTTGCTGATGACACAAAGCTGTGTGGCAGGGTAGACTGCAAAAAAGGGGTAAGGGAGTCTCTGAATGACCTGAAGAAGCTGTAAAAGTGGTCAAAGATCTGGCAGTTGAGATTAAACGTTAAGAACTGCAAGGTGATGCACTTAGGGAAAAGGATCCCACATACAGTCTTGTCAGATGGGATGGGTTGGTCTGGCTAGTACTACAGACGGGAGGGCTCTAGGGGTCGTAATCGGTGACTCCCTTTAGCAAACCAGCCAGTGCAGTAAGATGTACAGTAATGCATCGAGGATGCTGGGGTGTGTTGAGAAGGAGATTGATAGCAGGAGAATTTAAGTGATACTACCCCATTCAGATTGCTGGAGACTAGTTTCAACACCACTGCTGTCATTTTTGGGGCTTTTCCGACCCAAGCAGTTCAGTCTGCTGATCTGCTGTCAATTTACTGTCACAATAAATACTTCGTTGAAAAATTTATTTACTTCTGAGCTTGACAGTCCTTCTCCCACAGGCTGATAAGTAAAAGCATAATTAGCATAATTTGGGGCCATTGGGGTTTCTATTGCTATGCTCTGTTTCTAGAAAATGTTTTGCTAGTTAGAGTATTTTAGTAAATCATATACTGTACCAGAAAGTTACCCTGGGCACTGGAGGACTAAGAAGGTGGAGTCCGTGAAGAATATGAGACTCCTGCCGATACACTCCTCCTAGAGAAAAAGGGTGGTGAGAGCTGTCCTGTCCAAAGGTTGGAACCAGACTTTCTGCACCACCCAACAGGTGTACTGTAACCATCAGATAAGAAGACCATTTCTCTTTTTCAGTATGGTTTGAAGGTTATGGAACACCCATGACTTCATGGTCATCATTTCCTATTCACTTTTTAATAATTTGATAAATAATTAGACCAGTAGATCTTACTTCGAGAGTCAGCTCTTGCAGCAGGTAATACAATTAGGACTGATGCCGGTAGGTGTCAGGACCCCATGGCAAACTTCTAGCTGACAGTACCAGACGGGGACTGCCCCCGACGTCCCATATGGTATAAAGGATGGGTGGTCCCCGGCGTGCCCTAGTTCTTTTCCCACCATTGACGTGCATGCATCTACTCCACTGTTTGACTTGCGACAGTCAGTGCAGCATTTTCTCTGTTACAACGTTTCTTATTTTCATCGATTAGTACACGTTCCAAGCCCTTTTCTCCTGTATGTCGTCTTCCCTGTCTCTTCTTTTGAGGCACACTAATAAGTGTACCTGTGAGAAGCAAATCCCAGCAAAAGGTGGCTATTCGGCCTGCCTGCTGTACCTGGGCCCCGACCACAATACAGAATCCTGCCAGCGCTTCAACAGACTCCGATCTGGTATCAGAAAACCTTGCAGGCCCACCTCACTCAACTAAAGTTGGCTGCCATACAGCGGGACTCCTCCTCGGAGAGGGAATCTTCCTACTACTCCCACAAGAAATCGGGGAAACATTCTTCAGGAAAACATAAAAGAAAATCGAGAGAGCGGAAAAGATCCCATTCAAGATCGAGATCCTCTGGGATTGCTCTCTGCTTCTAAGGGCAGCTCTGACTCCACTAGCCACGACACCAGGCTTACCTTCGTTAAAGTCCCAGCAACAGCCCGTGTCTCGGGACATAAGGGTAAGGGTTCGGGATCGTCTGCGCCCTCTGTCCAGCCTATCAAGAATAGGCCTCCGGTCCCACTGACAGGCTGTTCTTCAGACCTATTGAAGGGACATCAGCCTGCCTGGTCGACCTCTGTATGTAGCACCGAACCCCAGGACAAGAAAAAGATCTAGGGCTTCTCAGGGAGGTGGTCTTCTCTTTCCACCCAAACAATCTAAAAAATTGGCGGAAAAATCTTCCATCTCCCAGACTGCTGTCAGACAAGCGTTCGTTCGACAAGTGTCCTCCATTTAAGTCCTCGTCAGACCTCTGACGATGCTCCTAACATTCCTCATATGCCGGCAGGAACACTGTCACCCCCAGAATAGACTCCTCCGACTGACGACCGGACCAACGACAACCAGGTGGAAGAAGAGGAACCGATGTTGGTCCCCGAAGGCAAGCAGGTACCTGATGTTGGCACAGCTATCATCCTGGTGCTGCCCCCGGTAGATCACCCAACTCCAGGCCAACCCAACGACTATAGAGACACCGGGGCTGGCACAGGTACTGGGCAGATGCCAGACCAGACTGGTTCAGAGCCTAGACTGAACCTAGCCCAGGTCAAAGATTTATTTAGCCACTGATGAGAGGCCATTAAACCAGATATTCTTCCCCCAAAGGCAGCACCAGATACTCCCAACTAATCCAGATATGCCACCATCTGTATGGTGGAGAGCCCGCAGAACACTCTTCCCCCAACTCCGGACAAAGAGAAGGTCCCTCAACCGCCATCCGATAAGGACTATGCTAAAAAGCCTACCCCTAGGGATAAGCCCAAAGGAAAGGCCTCTAGGAAGAGATGCCATGGATCCAGGTCATGGAGCCTTTCAAGCTCCCCTGACAGACGTGAGCACAAGAAAAGGTGACGCAGGTCTCCCTCCGTCTCCTCCTCAGTCCTTGGAATCCTCTTATCAGGACTCCTCATTAGAGAATTTGTCTCCTCTGGACCCAGAGGACACTCCCAAATCGCCTCCGGATGACCCCTCTTTTTTGTGGAGGTTATGCGGCACATCCAGACCAACATGGGTTGGGACACTGAGGACCTCGACCCAGAGAGAATGCATCTGGCCAAGTACCTTAGAAAGATCCAAAGCCAGTCGTTATCCCGCTCCTGGTTGACACCTTTGCAGACATCACCCAGGCGGCTTGGAAGCATCCTCATTCCTCTACAGCTGTCCCCAAGAAAGCTGTTCGCCTGTGTAGGGCACCCATGGATCAACCATGCCTGGCCAGACACCCTACTGTTGATTCAGTGGTGATTTCAGTGGCGTACGACTGCTCCCAGAGACCTTAGCACCCAACCATTGGATAGGGAGTCCAAGCAACTGGACTCTATGGGATGCAAGGTATACGCTTCTGTAACCTGCAGTGTTTGGAGTCTGAATTTCTTGACCCATATGTTCCAGTTTCAGAATGCACTCTGGGAACAGGGGCTGGACATTGTGCAGGAACTACCAGACTGCCCACAGAAGGCAGAGCTTTTTAAGCTCCTACAAACCGGATAGGAAGTTGGCACCCAGGTACTCCGATCCACGTATGACTCAGCAGGTACTGCGGCGAGGGCAGCGGCAGTCTGAGTGTGCCTTTGCCGTCATTCTTGCCTTCGGGTCTCTGGGTTCGTGCAGGTGTTAAGTTGAACCTCCTCAGTGCACCCTGTCATGGAGCCATCCTCTTTGGTGAGGACACCAAAAGGGTCATTAACAGGCTCCAGGATTCTGGAAAGGCAGTGAGGACAGTTCAGTCCATGTATCGCCCGAAACAGAGACAGTTTCGTAGATCTCATTTTCGTGGCAGAGTGGGACAACCAACACAGCAACCCAGTTTCCAGCCACAGCAACCTCAACGGGGAGGTTATAGCTGGAGGGGAGCCCACAGAGGATCAGATGGACCCTCCTCTCACCAGGCAAAACCAACCCAGAAAACCTACCCACCCCCTCCCATTGCCTGACTCTCCATTGGAACCGCCTCTCCCCAGTACCCCGCCAAGGGAGGCGGTCGGAGGCCACTTTTCACTTTACGCTGCTGCATGGAGGAAAGTGACCTCCAACCAGTTGGTCCACTAACTCATCAAGAAAGGACACTCAATAAAGTTTGTCCAACTTCCACTGGACAGGCTCCCCCCAGGTCTGATCCAATCAGAGATCCAAGCCCTGCTGTCCAAGAAGGCCATACAACCTGTTCCCCTGACTCAGAAACCAGATTCTACTCGCACTTCTTCCTGGTACCAAAGAAGATGGGTGACCCGAGACCCATCTTAGACCTCAGCGAGCTCAATCGCTTTGTAGAGTACAAAAGGTTCAGGATGGCCACGCTGCAGAACCTGCTCCCCATGATTCATCAGGGAGACTGACTGGCATCATTGGACATGAAGGACGCATACCTTCACATTCTAATGGCAAAGTCCCACAGGAGGTACCTCAGGTTCACCTTTCAGGGCAAACATGTATTCAGGGCTCTACCCTTTGGCCTCTCATCAGTGCCAAGAGTCTTCGCAAAATGCCTCGCTGTGGTAGCAGCAGCACTCAGAAGGATGGATCATTATATGTTCTCATATCTAGAGGACATGCTTCTCACAGCACCATCTAGAGAACAACTACAGAGATCCATTTGGGACACCTGTTCTCTCTTTGAGGAACTAGGCATCACTAGCAGTGTCCCGAAATCCTTTCTGACCCCGTCCCAGAACCTGACTTTTATCGGAGCTCAACTCAACACCATTCGAGGGAGAGCCTTCTTCCTGCCGCAAAGACAGAGCAGTCCGGCTTCAGGGCCTAGCCCAACACATTGCTTCAGCCCCTGTGGTACCAGCCAGAACCCTGTTACGGCCGTTAGGCTACATGGCGGCGTCCATCATCACAGTCCCCTTTGCGAGGCTTCGCATGGCGACAATTCAGTGGACCCTTCGTGTCCAGTGGGACCAAAGATGGGATGACTTGGACCTTCTTGTGTCCCTCACAAGACCGGTACGACAAGAACTCCAATGGTGGATGACATCACCTTCCTTACTGGCAGGGATGCCATTCCAAATATAGGCACCAGAACAGATCCTGACATCCGCCTCAAACACAGGGTGGAGGGCTCATCTAGGCATTCACAGGATACGGGGTTACTGGTCTATGATCGAGGAATCTCTCCACATCAGTGTTTTGGAAATGAGGGCCATTCTCTTCGCCATGCAGGCCTTGAGCCCGCTTCTCAAACCAGGACGCCTTCTTATTTATTTATTTATTAAATTTTGGTGACTGGGTAGGCCCTCTGAGCCCCGAAGGTCCTTTTTTCAGGGGTGACCCAGGATAACAATGCAAGTTATAAGAATGAATAAGGAACATTTGAGGCATTGTGAGTTACATCATGAGGTGGTTACAGTAAAGAAAAATAGTGGGTACAGACATGGTAAAGAAAAGCAGTGGATGCAGGCATGGGTACAGGCATAGTTATCATCATGACATGTAAGCAATTGGTAGTACTTTGCATATAGTTTATTCAGGGGTTACATATGGCCTTTGGCGAGCAGTCTGTAGTAGGAAGGTTAAGCTAAGAGACGGGAGTTGGAGAGGAGGGGAGTAACTTAGGAGCTTTAAGTGCCATGACAGTGGCACGCGCTTGAGGTCAGCAGATGGGACTTAAGCCTGGTGCGGAAGTTCATGAGTGAGGAGGAGGCCTGGACCTGGGGAGGGAGCTTGTTCCATTGGCAGGCTGCTTGGGAGGAAAAGGATCTTCCACCAGCGTTTGTCCTTACCCTAGGGACTTCTAATAGCGTTCTATCTGAGGTCCTTAGGTTCCTTGGGTTGTGTTTGAGGGTTATGGTCCCGGCAGTGCTTGGCGGAGCCTGGGGTTTGAGAAGCTTGTAGGTCTGGACAAGCAAGGGGTGTTGGAGGCGGGCGACCAATGTGGGCCAACGAAGATTGACCTAAGTGTCACAGTGGTGACGTCTCGGGTGGTCTAAGGTTGCAAAACGAGCTATTTTATTATATAGGGTTTGCATCCTGGTAATCTCTTGTTTAGCCATACCCTGTATAATAGGGGTAAAGGTCAGGTTGGGTAGAAGGACGCTGGTAGCTATGGAGAGCCTGGCTTCAGGGATGAGTTGGTCCTTGAGTCTGTACAGGGTGCCAAGTTTCCGATGTAGGGTCCTGGTGACCTGGTCCACGTGTTCCTTGTATGTGATATTCTGATCCAATGTGAGGCCTAAGTATTTAAGGGAGGGGACTACGTTAATGGCTTTACCAGAGAGTGAGGTTAAGGAGAGGGATGAGGACCTGTCAAATCCCAGGGATCTTGGCCCGAATAGCATTGCCTTGGTCTTGTCGGCATTTAGTACCATTCTGTTCTTACATAGCCAAGTCTCTAGTGAAGTGAGATCCTTTTGGAGTAGAGGGCCTAGGGCAACCACGTCACGCAGGGGTCGGAAGATGACAGTATCATCAGCGTACTGCATAACCGAAGCTCTCCCCTGCAGTGGGTACGCAGGTCGTTGGTAAACAAGGAAAACAGGAGGGGGCCTAGAATTGAGCCCTGAGGTACACCCTGGTTTAGGGGTAGTGGGTCAGACATGGTCCCTTTCCATAAGACCCTCTGTGCCCTGCCTAAGTAGCTCCCAAACCACTTCAGGGCATGATTGTCTAGGCCTATATTATGCAGCTTCTGTAGCAACAAGTTGTGGCCGACGAGGTTGAACGTCTTGGATAAGTCTATAAAGACTGCACCAGTGGGTATCCCTTTGTCCATTGCCCTGAGAACTTCATCCGTGAAGTTAATGAGGGCAGTGTCAGTACTATGGTTTGTTCTGAATCCATGTTGGGAGGGGGCAAGGAGCTGATGAGCTTCCAGGTAGTCCCTGAGTTGATTGTAGATGACTTTCTTGCACCTTAGCAAGTGAGCAGAGGAGGGAGATGGGCCTGTAGTGGTTGAGTTTTTCCCTGAGCCCCCCGTTTGTGAATAGGAACAACACTGGCATGTTTCCACGGGTCAGGGACTGCTCCTTCCCTCAGTGATCGATTGAGGAGCATGGTTATAGGCCAGGCTAAGGAGGTGGCTCCTGCCTTGAGTAGCCGAGGGTTGATACAGTCGGGTCCCCCTGACCCTTTCGGTTTCAGGTTCCTTAGGAGATTTAGTACTTCTGTGCATTTAGCCAGTCTCAGGTGAAATGAGGGTCTTTCCACGTGAGGTGATTCATCTGAGGTAGGGGGGAAGAGTCTGGGGAAACAGGCAGGTCTTGTAGGCCTCGAGGTCTGAGAAGTGCCTGTTAAGGGCAGCCGATATTTGAGAAGGATCAGTTGTGAGTTAACCGTTAATCTCCATGGGACCGGACTCTGGCTTTTTGCTGCCCTTGATCAGGTCATTGATACGATTCCAGAATTTCTTGTGCAGATACATGTCAGTGGTATTTTTATATCTACAAGCAGGGAGGCACACACTCCTACCCCCTTTGCAGGGAAGCTGTGAAAGTGTGGGATTGGGCCACGTCTCATCACCTGATGATTTCGTCGGTCCATGTCCCCGGGGTCCAGAATACCTTGGCAGACGCTCTCAACAGAACATGCTCAAGAGCGCACGAGTGGTCACTTCTCCAATACCTAGTCGACGAACTGTTCGTCAGATGGGGGACACCCAAACTGGACCTCTTCGCCTCCCCTGCCAATGCAAAACTGCCCAGTTTTTGCTCACTGGATCCTGCGCCTGGTGTTTTGTGGCAAGATGCGTTGTCCCTTTCCTGGAAGGAGAGAATCCTATACGCCTTTTCCGCTCCTTCAGAGGGTCCTCCTCAAGTTGCAAATGGAAGGTGCAACAATGATCCTGGTGGCACCACTATGGCCCTGACAGATCTGGTTCCGACTGTTGCAGCAGCTAGTGGTGGAATCCCTGACCACCCTACCATTGAGCACGTTCTTGCTCTCCCAGGACAATGGGACCTTGGTCCATCCGAACCTGCGGCCCCTCCACCTTCATGCATGGCTCCTGAGGACTTGGGCTACGTTTTCGGAGTTTCTGACAAGGTTGTAGATGTTATTGTGACAGCCAGAAAACCTTCCACCAGAGCGAGATATGCCATGAAGTGGAAGCGTTTCTGTCTGTGGCCCATGGCTCGTCACCTTGACCCTCTGTCCGGCGAATATTTTCCTGAAGTAACTCTTATCTCTTTCGGACTCTGGTTTTGGTTACTCCTCCATTAAAGTGCATTTGACTGCCCTTTCTGCCTATTACCCCTGTTCAAGGCAGAACGGTGGCACAGTTGGAGGTAACCTGCGCCTTCCTTAGGGGTATCTTACATATTAAGCCTCCCATCAGGGACCCTGCTCCCCTTGGGATTTGCTGTTTGTTTTGGAGAAGCTGACCATACCCCCCTTTTGAACTGGCCACAGATAGCGAGCTGTGTTTTCTATCTTGGAAAACGTTGTTTTTAGTTGCAGTTACTTTAGCTCGAAGAATTTCCGAGCTTCAGGCCCTAATGTACACGGAGCCTTATTTAGTTTTTCACAAGGACAGAGTGGCCTTGAGAAACCATTCTTAGTTGTTGTGTTTTTTTATTTATTTTTTTTTTTACCTAAAGTGGTATCTGAGATGACCCTAAATCAGGATATCCAGCTTCCAGTTTAGTTTACTAATTACAAATAGGGGAGAGGTTCTTCTCCACATGCTAGACATGCATTGAACTTTGCATTATTATTTGTCCACAACCAAGGACAGCAGGCGTTCTGACCAGTTGTTTGTCTCCTTCATTGAAAGAGTGTTAGACACCTGGAACACTTCCAGCAGAGGTGGTGGGGGTAAAACTGTGGTGTGCTTCAAGCATGCAAGGGACAGATGCAAAGGACGCAAAGGAATCTTGGTAGGAAACTGGGTGTGTTAGCTGTAGATCAGGTAGGGTCGGCAGAAACTGTATAGGCAGGGACAGATGGGCAGATTGGGTGGACCAAGAGGTCCTTATCAACCAACAAATTCTGTGATCTTACTTCGAGAGGGCTCTTGCCGTAGGTATTCACATATAGGACTAAGCCGCCAGGCATCAGGACCCCATGGAAAAATTTCTAGCTAGCAGTCTCTGGTGGGGGACCGCCCCCACGTCAGGTGACCGGCGTCATGCGACGTCCATATAAAGGGGCATTCCCTCATGCCTGCCTTCCAGTTCTTTCCCGCCATTAGCTTGTGAAAGTTCCTCTACCTTTTTCCTTGTTTTTTTTCTACATTTCTCAAACATCTGTTGTGTATGTCGTCCCTGATGCCCTCCGAATTGCATAAAAACAAGTACGACTCGTGGTGTTCCCCCTGGTGCCAGGGTACCAGACACTGCAGTACTCAGTGCTACAGTACCCGGACCCTCGGTATCTGACGCCGCAGTATCCGGCGCCGCAGTACCAGATGCCAGGCTACCCGTCGGGCTATAGATACGGAAAGATCTATTCCTCTTCTACACTAGGCTTCAGGGCCCTAAATTATGTTGCCCATATGGGGGATTTCCAGAAGTCCATCCTTAGCCAGGTGGAATCTAAGATCTTACTTCGAGAGGGCTTTTGCAGTAGGTAATTTATATATAGGACTGATGTCGGCAGGTGGCAGGACCCCATGGAAAAATTTCTAGCCAGCAGTCTCTGGCGGGGAACCGCCCCCACGTCAGGTGACCGGCGTCAGACGATGGTATAAAGGGGCTATCCCTCACGCCTGCCTTCCAGTTATTTCCCGCCGTTAGCTTATGCCAGCGCCTCGCGGAAAAGTTCCCTTCTCGTCATGCTTGTTCGGTTGTTTTACCGAGTATTTTAAGCTTTTTCTCAGCCTTAAATCCAGGTACCCATTGGTGTATGCCATCCTACACTCACCGAGCACAAAAACAAGTGCGACTCGTGCGGCGCCCAACTCCCACACAAGGATGGCCATTCCCTGTGCCTTTTTTGCCTAGGCACTGACCATCCGGTGGAGAAGTGCCAGCACTGCCTTAGCTTCAGCACTGCCACCCGGAGAAGGAGGCAGCAGTCCCTGGAAGCCCACATTTTAAAAAGAAAATGAGCTCCATGGAGAAAGAATTGAAAAAGCTTCAGCAGGTGTCTACCTCCCCTGAAGGCCATTGCAAGAAAAAGGATAAGGAAAGGCACCGGGACAAGGGCTCCACTCCCACCGCGTCTTCCTCGGGAGTCGCAGGGAGACCGGTAACGTTCCCCCCCCCCCCGGGGGACCACTCCGACGGCCGCCTTAGAGGCTTCTAAGGTGGTGGCGGCTCGCCCGTCTTGCACTCGGGCCCTTCGGGCGCCTCTGGACTTGTGGAGGCCTCCGGCTCCAGTAAAACTGTGGTTTGCGACCTACTGGTCCAGTGGCTCTGATAAGCTAGATGTCGGCTCCTCCGGCCCCTTGCGAGAGAAGGTGGTGATCGCCCGACCCTTGAGAAGCGCGCGGCCCCTGTGCTGCCTGACCAGGCCGCCCCTCCTTCGCGGCCTGCCTCCGGCGAAGGGTCCGTTAAGTTGGACGCCGGTCCCTCCGGCGTCCACCCGGATCCCGCTGCTAAGCCGCACGTCAGTTCGTCCGTCTGCACAGCGGATGAGCTAACGTCTGACCCCCTATGTCCGTCGTCGTTCTCGGCTCCCTGCAGCCTTCGCTGCCTTCCAGGGAGCTTGAGTCTCCTCAGCCCAACCCCGTGGACCCCCTCCCCTTCCTCAGGCGATGCTGAGGTTTCTGGTCCACCTCCGTCAGACCATCCTTCTGGTCCGACTGATCTGACGTCTGTTCCTCTTACTCTGGCTCTTTGGCCACTGGCTCCGACGCCAGTATTTCTGACGCCGGATGACATCCCACCCCCTCGATGTCGCCCCAAGGCCGGGCCCTCCACCCCCCGGGTCTTCCGCTCCAGAACTGCCCGTGGGGCCTCCGGCCGGGCCATCTACTCAGGGAGCTCCTCGGCTGCCTGGTACCCGGCCCTGTCGTATCAGACGCCTGAATACATGTTTGCCTTGAAAGGCGAACCTGAGGTACCTCCTGAGGGACTTTGCCTGGGACCGCAGTATCCAGCGCCGACATATCCAACACCGCAGTACTCTGCTCCTCACTACCCGACGCCAGGCTTCCCACTGTCGGGTTATGGATATGCGCCCTTTGGGTATAGTCCATACCAGTATCCCCCTCCTCCTCCTCCTCCGCCGCCCCCTCAGCCGCTGGTGGATGTGCAGGAGACTTTCGCCTCCTGGTGGGCTGAGGCCAAGGCTCAGCTCACCAGAGAGGTGGAGAGTCGTCTTCCGGTGCTGGTTCCCATACGTCCATGATGACACACTCCCTCCTCACCTTCGGACACCAGGGCTCACCCCTCTGGGTCCAGAGAGGGGCAGGACACGCTTCCCCGGGGGATTCCCAAGGGGTCCGTTCCTCCCCCTCATCGGGAGAGGGAGTCTACCTCTTCCTCATCTTCTTCCTCAGACACCTCGGATCCTTATGATGGTTGTTCCGAGCAAGACGATGAGCCACGCTCTCTGTCCAAGCCTCGGCGAAGGACTCCTCCGAAGTCCCCTCCGGAGGATCCTTTCTTCACAGAGTTGCTACGGAAGATCCATGAAGTTCATAAGTTGCAATCCTTGGAGCCAGACCCCCAGTGTAAAAAAAACTCACTGAGCATCTGGATCTGCCTGTGGCAGCTCCCACTTTGGTGCCACCCTGGATCGAGCCTCATGCCGACCTTATTACCACCATATGGAAACAACTGTCGGCCTTAGCCCCACTTCCCAGGAAGTTGAACAGTGTATACCAGGTTACAGAGGGTGTTGACTTTTTAGACTCCCACCCTCGGGCTGGCTCGGTTGTGATTAGCACCGCTCATGGCCGGACAGCTCAACCCAAACATCTTGGCTCGTCTCCATCTGACAAGGATTCCCGCCTTCTGGACCAGTATGGCAAGAAGATTTTTGCTTCTTCCACTTTGGGTATTAGGGCCCTGAACTTTGTTGGTCACATGGGGGATTACCAGAAGGTGATTCTGAGGTTGAATCCAAATTGGACTCCCTTCCGGACTCTCAGGTCAAGCAGGAAGTGGCTGACCTTGTCTGCTCTGCTCGTTCGGCCAGTCGACACATTCTTTGTGCGACTTACGATGCAGTGGACACTGCTGGGAGGAGCTCAGCTTTCGCCGTAGGTTTATGGCGTCACGCTTGGCTCAGAGTGTCAGGGTTGGTCCCAGAAGTGCAGTCCGCTATCCAGGAAGTGCCCTTCCGGGATTCGGTGTTGTTCGGAGGTGATGTCAAGGACATCATCACCGACCTACAGGAGAAGGGGACGGCACTAAAATCTGTTGACTCTCTGTACCATCCCCATCAATCGCAGGGCCGTCCCTTTCACAGACGGAATCTGCCCAAAGCGAGACCACAGGAAAAGAGGGCCACTAAACGTCGGGCCCCACCACTTGCCAAGCCCTCCCACCCAAAAAAAAGCAGCGGGAGCTTCAGCTGTGGCGCTGCCCCACACCACCCGACTCCTTTCCTCTCCCACTACCTCTGGGCTTCCCTGAGGAACCGGTAGGAGCGAGGTTTTCTCTCCACCTTCCGGGCTGGGAGAGGATAACATCGGATTCATTGGTGCTCCAGCTAATTACAGAAGGACACGCAATAGAGTTTCTGCAGAAACCACCGCATCACCCTCCCCCAAGGTCGTCGTACTCTTGGAAACATCATCTTCTGGTCCAGGAAGAAATTTCAGCACTTTTGCTGAAAGAGGCGATAGAACCTGTCCCCCTTCCCTTGCAAGGAACGGGTTACTATTCCCACTTCTTCCTGGTCCTGAAGAAGAGACAGGAGATGTAAGTCCTGATCTTCTTAGAGGTACAGCTCTTGCAGCAGGTTACACCATTAGGACTGCAGGCGTCAGGACCCCATGGAAAATTTTCTGGCTAGCAGTCTTCAGTGGGGACCACCTTCGATGTCGGTCCTGCCCCCGATGTCAGGTGTAGTACATAAGGAGGCGGTTCCGCCTAAATCCCCAGTTCTTTCCTGCCGTTGACTTGCATGTCTCGACCTCTTCGGTTAGTACTAGTGCACGACAACTAGGAAATCCTTTCCGAAATCGAAAACTTTGGAAGAAATTCTTCTTCAAGACAACCTTTCTTCGTCTGATGTCCTCCCCAACTTCAGTGGAGGGCCATCCTTCTAAGTGTGCCTGTGGGAAGCAGATCCCATTTAAAGACCCTCATTCGGCCTGCGTTCAGTGCATGGGCCCGGACCACGACACCCAGGCTTGCTCCTTCTGCCAGGGCTTTAACAGCCAGACCAGAATCCACCGACAGAAGGCTCTCCAGGCTTTCCTCCTAGAAGAAAAGCTCAAGGCCATGAAACCTTCCTCTGGGGGGAATCTTTGGGAAAGTCGCACAGGCACCACGAGAAGCATCGGGAGAAGGTGAGACCTAGATCCCCCTCTAGGGCCTCGGACTCCCGCAGCTCCGGCTCCAGGTCAGACCGCTCCCCGTCCAGAGCCCACTCTCAGCCTCCCCTGGTTGTGGTCAAATCAGCCAGCGGTTCTTCCACTCTGCGGCCTGCCAAGACCTCCAGGCCCTCCTCTTCTGCTAAGGCCTCATCCAGGTCAGGGGAGCATCACAAGTCCTCGTCCCGGTACTCGGCCTCCAATGTCCGGTCAGTCTCCTTGCCGCCGCCACCCCAACGCAAGACCAAGGAGCTGACCTCCCTTAAGCAGACGTCGGATCCAACGTCGGCCAAGGTCCACAAGCACTCCCGTGAGCTGGTGGCAGTTCGTCACCTATCGCTGGTCAGGCATTCACCCCCCAGGACGCCGGCAGGGGGACCGGCGTCAGATACCGCAGACAGAAGAACCACACCGTTGCCTACCGACGTCAGTCAGGAGGCGTTGTCGGAGGAGGAGTCCACTCAGACTGAAGACCAGGCGGCGACTCTCGGACCGATCGAGCTCCCACGGGAACCCTCCCCAGAACCGGAGACCCCCAGAGAGCCAGCGCTTGGCCCTGACAAGACCACTGGCGCCTGGCCCATCGTCGGGCCTCAACTTGGCAGATGTGAAGGAGCTCTTCACTTTCTGGTGGGACACCATCAAAAAGGATGTGGTCAACGCACCTCCTCCGCACCCGCCTTTGCAGCTAGCCCCTCCTTCGCCAAGAGCACCGCCTAACGGGCAGACCTACGAGGCCTCGAGCTAGATCTTCTTCAGGGTCACCCAGCCCCAAGAGACCCAGAAGATATCGGTATTCGCCGTCGACGGAAGACTCCAGATCTGACATCTCTGAATGCTCCAGGTCTCCTTCACCGATCAGCATCCCCTCTCTGGACCCACGCGACCTCCCTAGGTTTCCTCCGGATGACCCCTCGTTCTCCGAGATAATGAGACACATCCAAGAGAACATGGGATGGGATGCAGAGGAAGTAGACGCCGAAAGACTACGCCTTGCCCGCTATCTTCGGCAAAAGGATCCCAAGCCTGTGGTAGTACCACCCTTGGTGTCCACCTTTTTGGACGTCACCAAGGCAGCGTGGAAGCGTCCATATTCGACCCCGGCTATGCCAAAGAAGGCTGACTGCCTGTACAAGGCCCCAAGGGAGGACCAGTACCTGGCTAACCATCCTCTGGTCGACTCCCTGGTCATTACAGCATCTCATGACCGATCTCAGAAACTGCAACATCTGAGCACGCAGCCACCGGACCCGGAGTCCAAGCAACTGGACGTGCTGCGTAGGCGCACTTACGCGGCCGCGACTTGCGCCATTAGATCCTTGAATTACCTGACCCACATGGTTCAGTTTCAGAACGCACTGTGGGAACAGTGACAGGATCTGGCAGAGGAATTGCCAGACGGTGGCCCAAAGGAGGAACTTCTCCAGTTCCTCCACACGGGTTCAGGCATGGGGACCCAAGTGCTCCAAGCCGCGTATGACTCCGCGGACTCTTCGGCCAGAGCAGCAGCCTCAGGCGTATGTCTCCGGAGACACTCATGGCTCCGTGTCTCCGGGTTTACCCCGGACGTCCAGAAAAACATTTTGGATGCCCCCTTTCATGGCGAAGTTTTGTTTGGTGAAGCATCAGAAAAAGTCATCACCAAATTACAGGAAGCTGGGAAGGCTGTTAGATCTGTCCAGGCCATGTGCAGATCTAGACTCAGTTCCTTTCGTAGGAACCAGAGTCATTTTCGCAGCCGGACTCTGAGGCAACAACCTCGTTCCGGTCAGCAACAGAGGGGCTCCTTTTCCCGGAAAGCCCAGGTCAAAACGTCCTCGGGTAGGGGCCAACGTGCTACCAAGTCGTGCACAACCTGCAGGACCCTCTGCTGCCACAGCATGACTCCTTCCCGCCCCACCCCTTCCTCAGGATCAGCGGGAACAAGGTCGGGGTCACGCCAGAACCACCTGCCGGGGTGGCGCCGATCGACCACCAACAGGTGGGTGCTACAGTTGGTCGAAAAAGGCCACTTCATAGAATTCCTAGACAAGCCCCCACAAAGGCCTCCTCTGCTCTCCCGTTACTCGGGTCAGCACGCTCTGCTCATAAAGCAGGAAGTGCTCTGCGCCTGCAGAAAGAAGCTGTGGAGCACGCTTCCAGGGAACCAGATAGAGCAGGCTATTATTCACACACTTCTTCCTGGTTCCAAAGAAACAGGGGACCTCTGTCAATCTTGGACCTCAGCGACCTCAACATATCGGTCATTTACAAGCACTACACATGGTGACCACCCCGGGACTAATCCCATGCTGAAGAGGATGCTTTCTTGGCGTCCCTAGACATGCAGGACGCCTACCTGCACATCCTCATCGCTCAGGCGCACAGGAGGTTCCTGCGCTGCGAGTTTCTCGGTTGCCACTACCAGTTCCGAGCACTTTCTTTCGGGCTGTCATCAGCACCAAGGGTATTCACCAAGTGCATGGCAGTCGTGGCAGCGTCTCTGAGGAGACAGGGTCACTACGTGTTCCCGTACCTGGACGACTGGCTTCTCGTGGCCTCCTCCAGGGAGGCATTGCTGCTAGCCATCCAGCACACCCAGGCTCTCTTTCAGTCTCTGGGCATCTTAATCAACTACGAGAAGTCTCTCCTGGTACCGTCCCAGAAACTGCAGTTCATAGGCCAGTTCTGGACACAGTCAAGAAGCCTTTCTTCCCGAAGACAGAGCGGAATGCATCACGATCCCTCATAAGGGACATGTCAGCAAAGAAACCGTCCCGGCCAAGGTTGGTCCTTAGCCTGCTCGGACACATGGCTGCGGCCATTCCAAGCAGTCCCAGTGGCAAGACTCCCATGCGGGTAACCCAGTGGATGTTAAAGGTGCAGTGGGACCAAAGGCAAGACCATCTGCAGCAGCCAGTCAGAATCACGAGACCGTGGTTCGGGACTGGCAATGATAGCTAGATCAGGAACCCTCTCAGTGGGGTTCCCTTCACAGTGCCGTCCCCAGTGTTAACACTTTCCACAGACGCCTCAGGGCTGGGGTGGGGAGCGCACTTGATTGGGGTGAGGTCTCGGGGAACATGGACTACCCAGGAATCTCATCTCCATATCAACATATTGGAGATGAGGGCAAGCCTTCTAGTCGGAGATTCCACCCAGTACTCTCTTGTTACAAACAGATAATACTGCGGTGATGTATTACCTCAACAAACAAGGAGGCACACACTCCTACCCCCTTTGCAGGGAGGCCATGAGGGTGTGGGAATGGGTAATAAGACACGGCGCAAACCTCATGGCAGTTCATGTTCCCGGGGTGGACATCACTGTCGCGGACAGCCTGAGTCGTTCCCGGGCCAGAGTCCACGAGTGGGAACTTCTACAGGAGGTGGCAGAGGATCTGCTCCACAGATGGGGTACTCCAGAATTGGATCTATTCGCCTCTCCATCCAACACAAAACTGCCCAATTTTTGCTCGCTAGATCCAGGGCCTGGTGTTTTCTGGTGAGACGCGTTGTCCCTCTCCTGGGCAGGCAGATTCTCTGTGCCTTCCCTCCTTTCCGCTGATCCAGAGAGTCCTTCTCAAACTCGCAGGGAGCACAAGCGCTTATTTTGATAGCGCCTTTTTGGCCCAGGCAAATTTGGATCCCGCTGCTGAATCAGTTGTCCCGGGAACCTCCGCTTGCTTTACCAATCAGCTCCCACCTGTTGTCTCAGGAGGAGGGTTCACTAGTTCACCCAGACTTACGTTCACTGAACCTGCATGCTTGGCTCCTAGAGACATAACCATGTTGCGACACGGGGTCTTGCAAGAGGTGGCTGATGTGCTTTCTGTCGCCAGAAGACCGGCGACACAAGCAATATACGCCATGAAATGGTGCAGGTTTTGCCTGTGGTCTCAGGCACGCAGTTTCTCACCCTTAGACTGCCCCGAGAAGCTGGTTCTGGAGTACCTGCTTTTTCTCTTTCAATCCGGGTTAGCTTACTCCTCTATCAAAGTGCACCTTTGTGCAATCTCAGCTTATCATGCCCCCATAGGCCAACGCATGGTGGCCCAGCTGGATACTACCCGTGCCTCCTTAAGAGGGGTTCTCCACTTTAGGCTGCCCATCAGGGATCCCGTTCCTCCTTGAGATTTACCCTTCGTCCTGGAGCAGCTTAAGCTGCCACCCCCTGAACCTGCACTTGAATTGCAAGCTTCGTTTCTGTCGTGGAAAACATTGTTTTGAGTTGCCGTTACTTGGCCAGAAAGAATCTCCGAATTACATGCTCTCATGTGCAAGGAGCCTTACTTAATTTTTCATCAGGACAGGGTGTCCCTGAGGACGAATCCTAAGTTCCTGCCTAAGGTGGTTTCAGCCCTTACTCTTAACCAGGACATTGACTTACCAGTGTACTTTCCTAAGTACGCTAATCGAGGAGAAGCACTGCTTCACACCCTGGATGTTCACAGGTGTCTCAGATATTATTTGACCAGAACCAAACAGCACCGGAAAGCGGAGCAGCTGTTCGTTTCATTCGCTGAGAGGATGAAAGGGGCCCCAGTTTTGAAACAGACCCTTTCACGCTGGCTCATCCAATGTATTTCCTTTTGCTATGACAAGCGTCAGAAACCCTTACCAGGAGTAGTCAAGGGCCATTCGACAAGAGAAGTGGCTACCTCCTTTGTGGCACTGAAGAACGTTTCTACGTCGGCCATATGTGCCGCAGCCACCTGGAGTTCAGTGCACACTTTTATCAGACGTTATAGCCTGGACATCGCCTCAAGGCGAAGAGCGGGTTTCGCCTTGCTGTTTCTTCAGGGCCTCCTGTCCCAGGGCTCAGGGCGGGTCTGAATCTCTGTATTGCCTCCTCCCGATGGCCTTTCAAGGCGCCATTGCTTGGGAATCTGTCCTAATGGTGTAACCTGCTGCAAGAGCTGTACCTCGAAGAAGATAGTACAGTTACGTAAGAACTTACCGTAACAGTAGATTTTTGAGAACAACCCTTGCAGCAGGTACCTTCCTGCCCACCATTCCCCCCTGGAGGAAGCAGGTTCCAGCCTACACTATATTTAGGATTGGAAAGGTCGGTTGTTAGTCTTGGCCATCTGATGGTGGGTCCTCTGTCTCCTTTTCTGATGTCTTCCAGCAACCGGAAGTCTCCGCCGGGAGAACTGGGGATTCTGGCGGGACCGCCTCCTTATGTACTACCCCTGACGTCAGGGGTGGGACCGACGTCGGAGGCGGTCCCTGCCGAAGACTGCTAGCTAGAAAATTTTCCGTGGGGTCCTGACACCTGCCGGCTTCAGTCCTAATGGTGTAACCTGCTGCAAGAGTTGTTCTCGAAGATCTACCGTTACGGCAAGTTCTTACGTAACTGTACTTTCTAGATCTCGGTTCCCTAAACCTTTTCGTGGAGTACAAGAGGTTCAGGATGCTCTCACTGCAGAGCCTTCTGCCCCTCCTCCGCTCGGGCCAGTGGCTGTGCTCTCTGGATATGCAGGACGCTTACCTGCACGTAGCTATTAGCCCGTCTTGCCGCAGATATCTTCGTTTTGCTTTCCACGGGGACCACTATCAGTTCAAGGCACTTCCATTTGGCCTCACCTCGGCCCCTCGAGTTTTTACCAAATGCCTTGTGGTGGTGGCAGCCTACCTGTGTACCCAGGGGTACAGGTTTTCCTGATTTGGACATTGGCTCCTGGCGGCCTGCCTAGGAGGAACTCCTGCACTGCCTCCCTCACCCAGCAGGTCTTTGCCCTGGGTATTACCATCAACTATTCCAAGTCTCCCTGATCCCATCCCAGAGGCTTCAGTTTATTGGGGCAATACTGGACACGACTCCTAGCAGGGCCTTTCTGCACTTGGACAGGGCGTGCCACTCTCCAGACTCCGGATAAGCCTGTTGTCCGGCCGCAGACAGGTCAGTGCAAGGTCAGTTCTTCGCCTCCTTGGGCTTATGGCGGCTGCTGTCCCAACAGTCCCTTGCGCTTGGCGCCACATGAGGGTCTCTCAGTGGATGCTCCGCTCTCGGTGGGATCAGTTGGTAGACAACTTGGACCAGTTGGTCCTAGTCTCCTCTCCCATGATTCGAGACTTACAGTGGTGGATGGTCCAAGAGAACCTTCTTTGGGGAGTTCCATTCTTCCTTCCTCCTTCCTCCTCCCTCCCAGACTCTGACCACAGACGCTTCGGGCGAAGGTTAGGGAGTCCATCTCGGTCCACATCGGACCCAGGGCTCTTGGTCCAAGCTTCGGGCAGTGCTCTATGCTCTCCAGGCCCTCCACTTGCATCTTCTTCCAGGTCACCTAGCTGTCCAATATGTGTGTGGTATGGTACATCAACAAACAGGGTGGGACTCTGGCCTACCCTCTCTGCAGGGAAGCGATGAGTTTGGGATTGGGCAGCACAACACGATCTTCACCTCACGGCAATTCATGTTCCAGGGGTCGAGAACTCCTTAGCAGACAAACTAAGTCGCTCGTCTGCTCAAGCTCACAAGTGGAAGCTGGATCGGGGGTCCTAGAAAATTATCTTCCTACGTTGGGGAACACTTCAGGTGGACCTGTTCACTTCACCTCTAAACGCAAAGCTTCCCGACTTCTGCTTGCTCGTTCAAGAGCGAGGCATTTTCTGGAGAGACGCTCTGTCTCTAGAGTGGAAGGACAGATTCGTCTATGCCTTCTCCCAATTCCTCTGATCCCGCATGTCTTGCAGAAACTAGGTTCAGAAGGAGCACAAATGATTCTGATAGCTCCTTTTTGGCCCAGGCAAGTTTGGTTCTCTCTACTGTAACAATACTCAGAGGAGCCTCCTCTTCCGCTGTCGCAGATTCTGTTGACCCAGGATCAGTGGACCCTGGTTCATCCAGGTCTCCAGTCCCTTCAACTGCATGCGTGGCTCCTGCAGACATAGCTCAAGCCCACTTTGGGGTTTCTCCCCAGGTGGCTGAGATGTTGGTGGAGGCTAGGAAGCCCTCCACTAGGTCTACTTATACCATGAAGTGGAAACTGTTCTCAATCTGGGCCGCTTCAAAAGGCTTCGAGCCTTTCTCCTGCTCAGTTGGGTGACTGCTGGAGTACATGCGCCACCTCTTCGACTTGGGTCTTAGTCACTCGTCTCTGAAGGTACACATGGCGGCCATTTCGGCCTACCATATTCCCTTCGCAGATAGGACGTTTGCTGAACTCAAAGTCTCTAAGACTTTCCTCAGAGGGGTTCTTCACTTGAGACCCCTATATGAGTTCCTGCCCCTCTGTGGGATTTGAACTTCGTCCTTGAGAAACTTATTTTGCCTCCTTTTGAACCGGCAGCTTCAGCAGGCATGAAGTTCCTTTCATGGAAGACGCTCTTCCTAGTGGCCATTACTTCTGCTCGGAGGATTTCCTAGCTCCAGGCCCTGATATGTAAAATCCCGTACTTGATTTTTCACAAGGAACGCGTGGCTCTGCGCACCAATCCTAAGTTTCTCCTCAAGGTGGTAGCAGAATCTACTTTGAACCAGTCCATAGAATTACCCGCCTTCTTTACGCATTACTCCAATTAGGGGGAGTATCTTTTTCACACTATGGACGTTCACCGTATTCTGAGATACTACACTAACAGAACAAAGGATCTCAGAAAGACTGATCAACTTTTTGTCTCTTTTGGCCCCCAAAAGAGAAGGTAATGCTGTTTCCAAGCAATGCCTGTCTAAATGGTTGGCTCATTGCATCACCTTCTGTTATGACAAACACAACAAGACCCTTCCGGGTCAAATAAGAGGTCACTCCAGTAGAGGGGTTGCTGCCTCTGCAGCATGTTTCAAGAATGAGTCAGCGGCAGACATTTGTGCTGCCGCCATTTGGACTTCTGTTCATACATTTACAAAACATTACAGTGTGGATATTGCATCTCACCGTAGAGCAGGCTTAGGGCTTGCTGTTCTGCAAGGCCTTCTTTCTTAAGGCCTTTGCAGCTAGAGGATCTGGTTTGAGTAACTTTCCTCCTACCGTGTGCTTCTTCTTGTTCCGGACTGCTTGGGACTCAGTCCTATATGTAATTACACCTACTGCAAGAGCCCTCTCGAAGTAAGATAGTACAGTTACGTAAGAACTTACTGTAACAGTAGATCTTAGAGAGAGGCTCTTGCAGTAGGTAATACCTTCCCACCCTCCATCCCCCTAAGCTTTTTCATCTCCTTTTCCAGTGAGGGAAATATCCGTTTCTCGGTCGGTCTCTCGTGACCTGTAGTGGGAAAGAACTGGAAGTTGGGCGTGAGGGACCGCCCCTTTATACTGACATCTCCTGATGCCGGTCACCTGACGTGGGGGCGGTCCCTCGCAAGAGACTGCTAGCTAGAAATGTTTCCGTGGGATCCTGCCGTCTGCTGTCAGTCCTATATGTAATTACCTACTGCAAGAGCCTCTCTCGAAGATCTACTGTTATGGTAAGTTCTTGCGTAACTGTATTTTGGACTCCCTTCCTGAGTCACAAACTGAGCAGGAAGTGGGAGACCTTGTCCATTCCGCTAGCTCGGCCTGTAGGCACATGCTTCATGCCACTTACAATGTGGTTGACATAGCTGTAAGGAGCTCGGCCTTCGCCGTAGGCCTACAGTGTCATGCCTGGCTCCGCATGTCAGGATTGGTCCCTGAGGTACAGTCCGCTATACAGGATGCTCCCTTCGGTGTTCGGTGCTGTTTGGAAGTGATGTCAAGGACATCATAACCAAACTGCAAGAGAAGGGTACTGCACTCAAGTCTGTCCAGACTATGTACAGACCCCCTCAAGGGCAGCGGCGTCTTTTTTGTTGCCAAACCTGACAAAAACAAAAGCCCCAAGGAAAGCATGCCAGCAAACGTCGGGCCCCTCCAACAACCAAAACTCTCTCCCCCCAGCAAAAAAACTGCAGGAGCCTCGGCTGTTGCGCTGCCCCACACCTCCCGACTCCCTGCCTCTCTGCTGCCTCTGGATGTTCCAGAGGAACCAGTAGGGGGGGAGATTCTCTTTCCATCTGCGGGGTTGGGAGAGGATAACATCAGACGCTTGGGTGCTCCAGCTGATATCCACAGGACACTCAATAGAGTTTCTGCAGAAGCCGCCCAAAAACCCACCCCCTCAGTCGGCTTACTCCCCGCAACATCTTCCTCTGGTTCTAGAGGAAATCTCCCTTCTCTCAAAGGCGGTGATAGAGCCGGTCCGCACTCGTCTTTGGGGGACAGGTTACTATTCCCATTTCTTCCTAGTTCCAAAGAAGACTGGAGATCTGAGGCCAAGTCTAGACCTCGGCTCCCTGAACATGTTCGTGGAGTACAAATGCTTCAGAATGCTCTCCTTGCAGAGCCTTCTACTGTTACTTCGGCCGGGACAGTGGCTATGCAGGATGCTTACCTGCATATCCCTGGATGCCCTTCCCAATGCAAATACCTCCGTTTTTTGTTTTCAGGGGGACCACTACCAATTTAGGGCCCTCCCATTTGGTCTTTCCTCGGCCCCACGAGTGTTTACCAAACGCCTGTTGATGGTAGCGGCCCCCATCCCACCTGTGTACCAGGGCGTACAGGTATTCACATGCCTGGATGATTGGCTCCTGGTGGTCTCATCCAGGAAGGAACTACTGCATTCCCTTTCCTTGCAGGTTTTTACCAGCCTGAGTATCACCATCAACCAGGCCAAGTCCCACTTGGTCCTCTGTTAATGCCTCCAGTTTTTAGGGGTGATTCTGGCACAACCACAGGCAAAGCCATCTTGCCTCCAGACAGGGTTGAGACCCTTCAAAATCAGGCTCGTCTTCTATCCGGTTAAAGGAGAGTGGGAGCCAGGTCAGTCCTCCGCTTATTCGGGCTAATGGCGGCTGCCATTCCGACAGTCCCGTTCGCTCGGCTCCATATGAGGATCTTTCAGTGGATGCTTCAGTCGCAATGGGACCAGACCAAGGACAATCTAGACCAAGAGGTACTAGTATCAGATCCCATGATCAGGGACTTGCAGTGGTGGATGGTTCAGGAGAACCTGTAAGTAAGTAAAAAGTTTATTTATAAGCACTTTTCAGAAACCAAAGTGCTGCACAATAGTTACATTAAATAATAAACAAATTTTAATAATAAAATCAATCTTTAAACGCTTTTAAAAACAAAAAGGTTTTTAGCTCGGATTTAAAACTCTCAACGGTCAGGCAGCCTCGTATCCGGCAAGGCAGAGAATTCCACAGGGTGGGGGCAGCGTAAGAAAATGCATGTGCCCCAGATGTCTTTAAACGAACCCTGGGAATCTCTAGCAGTCCCTCGTCGGCGGATCGGAGTGAGTGAGAGGGACAGTAGGGAATAAGGAGATCTTGCAGATACCGCGGTCCCTGTTTGTGTAGGGCTGTATAGGTCAGTAAGCCGACCTTAAAGGTGATCCGCCACTGAACCGGCAGCCAGTGCAGTCCGCGCAGCACAGGCGTAATATGACTATTTCTAGATGTCCCAGTCAAAAGCCTGGCTGCTGCATTCTGCACCAGCTGCAGGCGACGGATATCAACCCCTGGAAGCCCTAGGTACAAGGCATTGCAGTAGTCAAGGCGAGAGGTCACAAAGGCGTGGACCAAGGTAGGAAGGTCAGCCAGAGGAACCAGGTGTTTCACCTGAGCGATATTTCTAAGATGGTAAAATGAGGATTTGACAACAGCAGACACCTGAGGTTTTAGGGTCAGGCCGTCGTCTGTAATAACGCCCAGATTACGTACCTGGTCTGAGGTTGAGAGTTGGACACCATCGAGCCATATGCCCGATGGAGTCCCAGCCCTACAACCCACCTCAAGGTGACTAGGGTCCACAGCCAACACCTCAGTCTTATCCGAGTTTAATTTCAGCCAGCTGGTACTCATCCAATCTTTGATTTCGGATAGACAGTTGTTAAGCACAGAGATCGCATCTTCCTGTCCGGGACTGAAGGACAGATACAACTGGGTATCATTTGCATAGCAGTGAAAACCCAGATCGTATCGCCTAATGATGTCTCCCAATGGCAGCACATATACGGCGAACAACATGGGTGCCAAAATGGAGCCCTGCGGCACCCCACAGGATAGGGAGATGGCGTCAGAGGAATAAATTCCAGTGACAACCCTCTGCCTCCGACCCGTGAGGAAGGAGCGAAACCAATGTAGAACTGTACCAGTCAGTCCACAATAAAGCCTCAGGCGCTCCAAAAGCACACCATAGTCCACAGTATCAAATGCTGCAGAGAGATCAAGAAGGACTAGAATAGTATGAGCCTTTCGATCTCTCGCAATCAGGAGATCATTTAAAACCCGGACAAGGGTGGTCTCGGTGCTATGTCTTTTCCTAAATCCTGATTGAAGAGTATCATAGACATTGTGATTTATAAGATGGTCATCCAGTTGTAGTGCAACCACCTTTTCAATAACCTTACCCACAAAGGGCAGATTAGAGATCGGTCTGTAGTTAGCTAAGCAGTCTGGATTCAGTGAAGGCTTTTTTAGGAGTGGTTGAACGACTGCCTCCTTTAGGGGGTCAGGAAAGATCCCGTGCTCCAAAGATTTCCAGACAGTTTCAGCAAGGATCGGACAGGTATTATCTACGCAACCTAATAACAGTGACGTAGGGCCAGGATCCAAACTATAGCTGGTTGGTCGTACAATCTGAACGGTCCTCACAATATCCATGAGCTCTGGCCTACCAAAGTCAGACCAGGTAACAGAGGTGTTTGCTTCCTCGCGCCGATCACCACAAACCCTTAAAGAGGGAGCTTGGCTGATACTCGACCTGATGTTGGCAATCTTGTCTGTGAAGAACCGAGCAAGCTCATCACATTTTTTTTTGTGAAAAATCTCTTCCAGACTGCAGACAGAGTGGATTGCACAGTCTGTCGACAGTGTGAAAGATTTGAGCTGGTCGGTTCCACGCAGCAGCAATCTCCCTGGACAGGAATTCTGCCTTCTTATGGGTGATCGCTGATTGATAGGAACCATAATGGTCCATCAACCTAAGTTTGTCTGCAACAAGGCCGTATTTCAGCCGAGCCCTCTCTAGCCTTCGCCCCGCTCTCCTCAGTTCCTTTAAAGACTCATCAAACCATAGAGTCTTTGGGCGCTGAGTGAGTGGGCGAACACAGACAGGAGCAACTAGGTCCAGGACCTCACTCACTCACTGCCTTATTATAGACCAGAACGAGGTCCCCTGGACCCATGCACTCACCGGAAATACCCGATAGATCCAGTACCGCCAGTAGACCCTCTGGGGTAACTCCCCTTAAAGGGCGATACTGGACCATCTCCGTAGAGGCAGGTCTAATTGGGGGTGCCCCGAAGCTGAATCTTGTAGTATGATGGTCTGTCCACGCATTCGGTTCCACCCTCAAATGCGTGACCTCCAAATCCAGTAGAAACACTAGATCTAATGAGTGACCCCCTATATGGGTAGCAGAGGTAACTACCTGTGAGAGGCCCAACGTAGTCATAAGTTGGAGGAGATTCTTTCCAAAATGCAAGAGTTCATCGTTGACCCAAGCATTGAAGTCACCCAGTATTAACCATCTGGGTGACTCCATTGCCATGTCGACAGTGAAGTCCATAAACTCCTTCAGGAATTCTCCACCATCACCAGGTGGATGATAGATGAGGAGAATCCTGAACCCTGCACCAACTCCCAGGATACACTCAAAGGAACGAGTGCTATCCACTGGAACATCCACAAGACTGAACTCCGTTTTAAAAAAGATGGCTACTCCCCCGCCTCTACGATTCAGTCTCGGGCGGTGTATCACCGAGAACCCATCCGGAGCAGCAGAAGCTAGTATTGGACCTGCATTCTCATCATGCCAGGTCTCGGTGATACATGCCAGGTCAGATGTTGCAGCAAGGTCTGCAATAATAGCAGTCTTGTTCCTGATAGACCTGGCATTACATAACACCGCCAGAGTTGGGTGGGTTTTCAGGGAGGAGCGCAGTACCTTCCCACAGTCTGCGGTGCCCTTGGGTATGGGAATCTGGCAGGGAGGACCCCTCTCCCAATCCCATTTCGCCCCAGGGCATCTCCTAGTCCTAACTATTCCTGTCTGCTCACTCCTTTCCATTCTACCACTCAGACCAGCCCCTCCCCCCACCCCTCAAGTGCCTTCTCATTATCCCCAATGCACGACACTTAATAAAAACATCGGCAGGTAAGCAGGGGCAATGAAAGGGGCAGAGGCTCCGGAGCAGAGTGGGAGAATAGCGCCTAACCGTTGTGAAGCCCTCCCAACACATCTTAAAACAATCAATAAAATCCAGCAAAACAAGCTAACTCGCTTTCAACCCAACCCAAATAAATAACCCTCAAATAACAAGTAAATAATTATAATAGGACTATAAAAAATATAATAAACTCACAAATTAATAAATATTAACTTCTTCTAACCTACCCCAACAAATGCAAAATAAAACTAGAAATCACTAAAAATATAAATCATAAACTTAACACCAGAGTCCAAATCAAATAAGTCTGAAGTGGATAACAAGTCTTTGAAGCTGTAAATAAAACCAATAAATAATTTCCAAGCCCTAACACTCCCAAAAGCGAGAGTAAGTGCAATACAACCAAAATCTCTCAGTCCCCAGACACACTCACCACCTGGAGAAAGAAGACGTATTCAGTATAAAATAAAATACTAGTAAATCTTCAAAGCAGCCAATGTCTTTAAATCTTCAGACCCCCAGACCCTCTCACAACCCAGGGGATCAAAGAAAAAACAGGCAACCGAGCTGCCTTAAACTGAAGGAGTGTAAATCAATGGATTAAAGTTTTAACTATAATCCATGGGCAGAAAGTCAGAGGAGCAAATCCAAAGTCAGTGGAACTGAAGGCCCAGAATCTGACAAAAAAGGGGAAGAACCCTGAAAGCGGACGCTAAACAGGCTGGATCCAGAGCAACGACCCCCGGAATAGTGTCCACCCACTGGTAGACCCCTCTGGTGAGTCTGGAGAATGGCAACTGCCGGCTTCTTCAGCTGTCCCCAATGGCGGCTGCTGTTCGCTGAACCCAGCCGAAAGCAACCACCCCAGGGAACTCCCCAAAATCCGCTGTCTCAGAGCATCCAATATCAGATCAGGACAAACAATCCCCACGATGAGAACAAACAGAAATAAATTCCAAACTTTTTGGATCTCACCACTCCACGTCAAGTCAGCGAGTTCTGTGTCTGGGAGTTGACTTCTGCATTGCTTCTCCTTCCCAGACGTTGACGACAGATGCGTCAGGAGAAGGCTGGGGTGTCCACCTAGGGTCTCACGGGACTCAGGGCAGCTGCTCCAGGTTCGAGCAAAATCTGCACATAAATGTGCTTGAACTGATGGCAGTCCTTTATGCCCTCCAGGCTCTTCTTTCCTTCATTCTCCCTGGTCATCTCCTCATCCAATCAGACATGCGTAGTTTGGTACCTTAAACAGGGAGGAACATTTTCCTACCCCCTGTGCCGGGAGGCGATGAGAGTCTGGTATTGGGCAGCCCAACATCACCTTCACTGGACTGCAGTTCACGTTCCAGGAGTGGAAAATACAGTGGCAGACGAACTCTGTCAGTCCTCAGCCAGGTCCCATGAATGGGAGGTAGACCAGCAAGTCGTAAATGACATCTTTGGACGATGGGGAACACCTCAGATAGATCTCTTCGCCTCTCCCCAAAATGCAAAAACTTCCCGCCTTTTGCTCGCTCGCTCCAGGGCAAGACGCTTTCTGGCAGGACACTCTGTCTCGGTTGGAGGGACAGATTAGTTTATGCCTTCCCTCCCATTCCTTTAATTCTGAGGGTCCTGAACAAACTCCGATTGGAAATGGCTCGAATGATTCTCATCGCTCCCTTCTGGCCCAGGCAAGTTTGGTTCTCTTCTGCAACAGTCTTCAGAGGAACTAACTCTTCCTCTGTCGCAACAATTGTTGACCCAGGATCAGAGGACCCTCGTTCATCCAGGTGTCGGATCCCTTCATCTCCATGCATGGCTCCTGCAGATGTAGTTAAAGCCCGCTTCGGTGTCTCTCCTTTAGTAGCGGACATTTTGGTGGAGGCGAGGGAGACTTCCACCAGGTCCACCTATGCTATGAATTGGAAACTGTTTTCCATCTGGGCAAAATCGAAAGACTTTGAGCCTTTCTCGATCCCAGTCAATAAAGTCTTGGATTACATGAGTCACCTCTCCGATCTGGGTCTCTGCCATTCCTCGTGGAAGGTCCATATGGCAACTATTTCAGCCTACCATATTCCCTTTGGAGACAGGACTTTTGCTCAGTTGGAAGTCTCTCAGACTTTCCTCGGAGGGGTTCTCCATTTGAGACCCCCCATTCACATTCCTGCCCCTCCATGGGACTTGAATTTCATCCTGGAGAAGCTCACTCTGCCTCCCTTTGAGCCAGCGTCGGCAGCTGATTTAAAGTTCCTCTCTTCCTAGTGGCCATCACTTCTGATCGGCGCATTTCTGAGCTTCAGGCCTTGATGTGTAAAATCCAGTACTTGATTTTCCACAAGGAACATGTGGCTCAATGCACCGACCCTAAGTTTCTCCCTAAGGTGGTGGCTGAATCTACGCTGACTCAATCTATTGAACTACCTGCTTTCTTTACGCAACACTCCAATCAAGGGAGTACTTCTTGCATACTTGGGATGTTCACAGAATCCTGAGATACTACACCAGTCGGACTAAGGATGTCTCTTTTGCTCACAAAAGAGAAGGCAATGCTGTTTCTAAGCAATGCCTATCAAAATGGTTGATGAATTGTATCACTTTCTGTTACGACAAGTACAACAAGACCCTTCTGGGTCAAGTCAGAGGTCCCTCCACCAGAGGAGTAGCTGCCTCTGTGGCTTGTTTCAAGAATGTGTCAGCAGCAGACATCTGTGCAGCTGCAACTTGGACTTGGACATTGCCTTTCGCCGTAGAGCAGGCTTCGGGTTGGCTATCCTACAAGGTCTCCTTTCATGAAACGCATTCAGCCTTGAGATTCTATGTTATGGATGACAGTCCTCCTCCCGAGTGTTTTTCCTTGTTCCAGACTGCTTGGGACTCTGTCCTATATGTGAATACCTACTGCAAGAGCCCTCTCTAAGTATGGCAGTACAGTTACGTAAGAACTTACCGTAACAGTAGATCTTCGAGACAGGCTCTTGCAGTAGATACGCCCTGGCCTCCGGCCCCCAGTTTTCTTTGCTTCATTTCCATGGGGAGATATCCTCTCTGTCTCCATCTTGCCTCTTTGGCCTTTGGCGGGAAGGAACTGGAAGGCGGGCATGGGGGACTGCCCCTTTATAGCGATGTTGCATGATGCCGGTCACCTGACGTGGGGGTGGTCCCCCACCAGAAACTGCTAGCTAGAAATTTTTCCGGGGGGGTCCTGATGCCTGGCGGGCTTAGTCCTATATGTGAATACCTACTGCAAGAGCCTCTCTCGAAGATTGACCGTTATGGTAAGTTCTTACGTAACTGTACTTTTCTAGCTCAGTGAGCCCCCACCCCCAAAATCAACAGTAGGTAATCTGTATGATGAATCTGAAAATTTCAACTTATCCTTCAGGGGAAAAAAAAAGGATCCATATTCCAAGTTTGAACAACTGGGTGTTAGCCAAATCCTTTCTCACCTTGAAGTAAGAGGAGTTTATGAAAATGATGGTTTTTAATGGACATTAAATCATTTTTGGTTGCATATGTACATGTTACTTGTGAACCATTATCCACAACTGGCAGCAAAATTTGGTTTGCATCCCAAGTCGGTCAGTAATCCTCTTCAGGGTGTCCACCATCTCCCTGAGTTAGGTGGGAGCCATAGATAGTTGTGACTGTGAGCTTCTGTTCTTTTTTTTTTTTCCCCCCCTATTTTCAGTTTTACTTAGTAAAATCATACATTGAGGCTTTTTAGTGTTAAAAAAAAATTCATCCACAGGTGGGCATTTTGAGTAAGGTTAAGCATAGAAACTTTCGACTCATATTTACGCTGTGGGGCTGAATTAGACCAGCCTTGACCTGGTGGACGGCTGCTGCAGCCTGTAGAAACTTCCTATAAAATTGGCTCCATTTGGGTTCTAGTATTTATTTATGTAGTTATTTCAAAAGTGTTACTAGAAAAGACATACTTAGCCGATTAGTAGCTCATATCCAGGTGCATCCTTGGGGAAGGGAAGAAGGGAGCAGCAGTATAAAAAGTTAGGATTTTGATGAGATTTAACATTTTGTCATCCGCATGTAGTCGTCAGATATGTTGGATTTAAGACCAGTGGCAACTTATTTACAAATATCAAGAACATTAAAAGGCCCCAGGATTGCTTTTGCCCCGAAACACATTTGCCAACTGTGTTTAAATCTTTGTGTTCGGTCACTGAGCTATGAACTATACCAGGGTATTGCATCAGCAGAAATGCCTTGTTCTTTTTATTCTTTCTATGAGCAAGGAGTGGTTCACCAAGTCAAATGCTTTTGGTAGATCACACCAACAGTTTTTATTTTCAAGTAATATGGTTAAAATAGTCACAAAATCTATCTGAAGTACTGTTTGTTGAATGTTTGGTTCTAAAGCCTGTATTGATAAGGAGTAAATCATATTTTTCTATATGTGACTACACCACTTGCACCAGAGATCTGAGCACCTTGGAGAGAATAGGTAGTAAGACTGTGGATCTGTAATTACAAACCTACGAATCTGCCAGCAGAAACGAACCTCATGATCTTTGTAGTCTGCTCGAGTGTGTAGCTAGCACCCTTAAATTGCAGCTGCCCCACCCTCCTTGCCCCGCGCCCTGTCCCATGCCCTTTTAAAGCTGTCCACCATCCTGCAGGATACTATCTCCTCTGGCAGTGTTCCATTTTGACATAACCCTCTCTATGAAATAGTCTCCTCCAGGATTCATTTCGGATACTTATCTATGTGGGACGGTGACCCACTGGGTATAAAAAGTAAGGGTAAAATGAAGAAAACTAATGGGTCACATTGTTAAACAGAGTTCAGATTCTTAGAATAGCAGTTTAAAACAACTAGAACAAAGAGCACATTGTCCCCAAGGGAGAAGAAAAGGTGGGTCAAAACTGTAGCAATTGTCCCAGTCCCCCACTCTGAAATGAACACTGCTCCTTGGCTCTCTCCTAAATCTACCCCCCTTCAACCTTAGTCTGTGTCCTCTCATATCTCTTCTTTTCCTCAGCCTAAATAACCCATCTGTTTCAGATTTGTTGATCCCCTTCAGGTATCTGAAGATCTCGGTCATATCCCCCCTGTCTTCCAGGGTGTACAAATTCAGATCCTTCAGTCTGACCTTGTAGGTTTTGTCTTACATCCCCTGGATCATTTTCGTCGCCCTACGCTGCACCTCCACCAGCAGCCTGATATCCCTCTTCAGGTACAAACGCCAGTACTACACACAGTATTCAAAGTGCGGCCTGACCAATGACCTGTACAGGGGCATCATCACATCCTTATGTCTGGACGAGAAACCTCTTGCAATACACCCAACATCCTGTTAGCCTTAGCCACTGCCTTCCTACACTGAGCAAAATTGTTCATGCTCCCCGTTACTCTCATCCCTAGGTCCTTTTCTTCCTCTGACACCTAGCCGAACCCCTCCCAACCAGTAGTCCCTCCTAGGGTTCTTTGCTTCGCAGTGCATAATCTTGCACTTCTTCTCATTGAGGCCCAATTGCCACTTTGCCGACCACTCCCCCAGTTTGGTCAGGTCCCCCTGTAGCCCCTGCCACCCGTCTATATCATCCACCACCGCCCTTATCTTTGTACCATCTGTGAACAAACTGATCCTGCCCAAAACTCCATGTGAGATATCCAGTATAAACCGTCCAAACATCGGACCCAGCACAGAGCCTAGCAGCACTCTGCTAGTCACTGCCCTAGTGGATGTGAGTTCTCCCCCACTACCACCCTTTGCTGCCTCCCCTTCAGCCAGTTCACAATCCAGTTTACCATCTTTGCCCCGTCCCTCACATATTCCAACTTACCCCCAGCCGCCTGTGAGGCACTGAATCAAAGGCCTTGCTGAAGTCCAAGTACAGGACATCAACTGCATGGCCTATATCCAGCTCCCTTGTTACCCAGTCGTAGTACTCAATTAAATTGGTCTGGCAGGATCTTCCTGAGATGAACCCAGGCTGTTGCAAATGCTGGAGTCCATTATCCTCCAGAAAAGTCTCCAGTCTCTCCTTCAGGATTGCTTCCATAAGTTTACCCACGGTGGGTAATTGTTGGATTTGCTGTATCCCAAGCCTTTGTGAACGGAATAATGTTACCCATTTTCCAGTTTTCGAGGAAAATGTTCTCTCTCAAACTCCAGTTAAGTCTGTTATGTAATTTTTGAAGCCTCTACCACTGAAGCATTTCAGAAATCCTGGTTACATTTCTGAAATTAATACATCTTGCTTCTGTGTTTTCTGGATCCCTAACCTTGTTCTCATGCAGTTTCCTCAAGACTGCCTAGGTTTCTTTTACCTTAACTACTCTATGCTTAAAAGCTGGAACTATAGTCTGGGTTTCCATAGTGCTGTCTGTCCTTTTACAGGGGGCCCAACCTTTGTTCCTTCTGGGGATCTTTAAATTTCCTGTTGAATCAAAGCGTACATCTGAAGTATTTGTAGTTGTAAGTAAATCTGAATCAGTTTGTCTTTATGCTTTAAAACTGAGTGAATTTTGTGTTCCATGGCTTTTGTAAAAATGTTAACAATTTCCAGTATTCCCCTGGTCCCATTTCTTAGTGTTATAAAATTTCACATCAGAAAATCTTTTGTCACAGTAGTTTCTTATTTTTTTCTTTAAACTTTGCCAATCAGAATCATCTTTAGTTTTAGCTGTTTTCCACGTTCTATTTTTAACTCTAAGCCACTTTAAAATATTTTCAGTTAGCCAAGAGAGGTGGGGTTTCCTCAGACATTTAACATGGAAACATAGTTTGTCATCAGATAAGGAACACTTGGCCCACCTAGTCTTCTCTTTTTTCCCTGCTTGTTTTGTCACCTCAGACCCAACCTGATCTGTGGCTACCCCCCATTTCCCAGCTAACATTCCCTTGTACCTAGCCCATGTGTGCTTGAAGCCTACCACTGTTTCCACCCCCACTACCTCCGCTGGAAAACCGTTCCAGGCATCCACCACTCTTTTAGTGAAGAAGTACTTTCTCACTTCCCTCCTAAATTTTTCCTCTTCTAGCCTCATTGCATGTCCCCTTGTTCTCATGGACCTTCTCTGAAAAATACTCTCTTCCTGTACCTTGTTCAACCCTGTGATATATTTATAAGTCCCTGTCAAATCCTCTTCTCCCTCTTTCTGTCCAGGGTGTACATTAGGAGTATCACCAGTGCTCTATATGGTGGCAACACCACCTCCATTCTTCTGCTGGCGATGCTCCTCCCTATGCACCCCAGCATCCCACTGGCCAGCCTACTGCCTTGTTGCACTGTCTTGCTACCTTGAGGTAATCAGATATGATTACTCACTGGTCTCTCTGCTGTTTGTTGACCATCACTACCTTTCCCACCAAAATGTGCTGTGCCTCTGGGTTTCAAACAATATGAAGTCTTGCTATATTCTGACTATATGCAGTTGGCCTCAGCACTTGAACTGCTCCAGAGGGTAAGGGGTTAATTCTATGCCAGGGCATAGAGCGCTGAGCTCAAGCTCGGTTTTCAAACCTCTGTCTCTGGTACATCTCAGTGTAACCATCAGATTCTTTACTCCGCCTAACTGTGAAGTCGCTCCGGAGATTTCTCCTTCGCTTCAGTTCAGTAAAATTTTGAATCGGTCAGTTTGTTCAACAGATTTTCTTGTTTTTTTTTTGGTATCAGATCTCTGTCTTCAGTACAGGGTAGCGTAAGTAGATAGTGAATTGTTTCTGAATTTATTGTGTGGAAATTGTTTTTCTTCGGTTTCCTATCGGTCGATCCGGCTGGGAACCGAAACGATCTCTTATTTCTTTTTTTCTGGGATTTTAGTAGTGGTGTCCTGTTCTTATCGGTTTCAAAAACAAGATTTTCTTTGTTTTTTTTCCCACAGCCCATGACACGGTTGGTAACTGATAAGGGTGTATTACCTGGCTTAAAAGCTGTTATGGGTAATTTGTAGGTTAAAGCTATGTCTGAGGAAACCCAAGAAGAAAACCAGTCCCACTGGGTTTCAACACTGTACTGAGTGTGGGGAGGCTTTTGCTAAAGCTGATCCCCATCTCATTTGTGTTTGTCTGGGGTTTGGCCACCTCAAATCAGACTGCCAGATATAAAAAAAACTTTCCCAAAGCCACTTTAGATGAGAGATTAAGTAGGCTGAATGAAAGGGAGGCTGAGAAGTCTGCTGAACCGGGTGGCCAGCCCGGTTCGGTTCTGACCAAACCTGAGGGGGTGCCTGCTGACACGGGCGATACACCCTCGGGCAAAAGGAGATCCAATTCTGAGGGGTCGGTTCTGTCCAGAAGAAAAAGGAAGTTGGCCGGTTCAGATCCTGAACCACAAGTTCCAACCGCCACTGAAATAGGCAAAGCGATAAGCATTGTGCAGTTGCCTCATCCGGTTTTATCTATCTATTTCAGTTTGGGATTAATACCTTTGAGTCAAGGACTCATTTTCAAAGGTTCCATGTCAGTGTTGAACAAACATTGCAAAAATACAAGGTTTACAGAGAGAGGAAAAAAGAGGAAAAACATTGAAGCATATACACAGGCAGTAATACTAAAATTTGAACTTCTACACATCAAATTAGTGAATATTAACAGATTGATTGATTAGATAAGAGGGGTTTGGGGGGATCTGCTGAAGGTGGCATCATCTTGAGGTGTAAGAGAGAGAGAGAGAGGTGGAACTTTCAACCAAGTGAGGCCATCGTCAGGTAATTGGGGTAGGGGAGTGGGTTAAGAAAAAAGTGGTATATAGCAGAAAGATATAGAGGGGATAGGTAAATGGAAAACTAGGGGCAAGGTACTATCACAGCGCAGGCAGGTGGCATCGTCTGAGGTGGGAGACAGGTGGAGCTTTCAACCAAGTGAGGCCATCATCAGGTAATTGGGGGTAGGGGAGTGGGTTAAGAAGAGTGGTATATAGCTGAAAGATGTAGAGGGGGGCAAGTAAATGGAAAACTGGGGGTGAGGTACTATCATATTAGCGTAGGCAGGTACAATTCATTTACGAGTCGAGGAGAGATTTGAGCCCAGCTTTGAAGGTACTAATGGAATTATCAGTGAGGACAGCAGGTAGTTCATTGTACCATTTTGGATCTTGATACTGGGTGGAGTTCTGGGCAAGTTTCGTCCTTTTGAAGGGAATCACCATCTTGTCAGCGACTACACTATGGGTAGATTTCTGGGATGGCTGTAGCCAGTGTCCTCAGTGTGATGTCACTCGAAGTAGAACTTTTTTTTTTTTTTAGCAGTATGCAGGTTTGGTATTGCCTTCTAAGATGGAGTGGGAGCCACCCAGTTTCAGTGTACAGCGAGCAGGTGTGAGTGTTGGTGTTGAGAGTAGCCCCCAAAGTAAGATGACAGGCCTTATTGAGGAGTGTGCTGATCCTGCTAAGAGCAGTTTTTGTGCCCGCCCCATATATAGGCAACCCATAGTGAATGGTAGACAGTATTGAGCTACTGGTGGCTAGTTTGAGTGCATTCGGTGTCGTTGAATGTCTGTGATGATAAAGTACACCAAGTTTTATATTTGCAGTCTTAATGATGTGGTTTGAAAAGATGAGCATGTCATCAAAAGTAATGCCAAGATATTTGAAGTTAGATACTTGGTCTAGGATTTCACCCTTTTGGTTATGAATACACAGGGGCAGGTATTTCTTTTTGCTTTGGGAGGTGGTGAAGAGCGTACTTTTTTTTTTTTTTTTAGGTTTAGTAGTAGCTTGTTTTCCGTAAACCAAGATTCAAGTTTATGGAAGCTGCTTTGGAGTTCAGTTGTGATGGATTGTTGGTCTTTGCCAGTGACTGAGATCACTGCATCATCAGCAGAGAGAACTGTGCTTGCTGAGCAAGCCATTGGGACGGCGGTGATGAAGAGGCTAAAGAGTAGAGGACAGAGGATTGACCCCTGTGGAACCCCGAGGTGCACCTCCTTAGTAGCGAATAGGGTATCACCAATTTTGACTCATTGTGATGTGTTGGAGAGGTAGCTGCCAAACCATAGTACCATATCTGGGGATAGACCTGTAGACAGAAGGCAACTTAGGAGGAGGTTGTGATTAACTGAGTCAGAAGCCTTTGTGAGGTCGATGAAGACTGATCCAACTGCCTGACCACTATCCAAGGCATTATATAGTTGGGATGAATAATTAACTAGAGCAGTGAGTGTGGAGTGCTTTTTACGGAAGCTGTGCTGTTGTGGGCAGAGTAGGTTATGGTTCCTTCCGAACCAATCCCTCCGACTAAGCGGTCAGTTCAGTTGGACCCAACTCCATTGGATTATGATCCGGAATTGTTTTATGATGTGGAGTGGGAGGGAGATGAAAAGGAGAAAGAGGATTTTGAGGATACTGATTTTGGAGGATTAGATGAGCCTAAAGAGCCTGACATCTCCCCAGACAGGCCTTCCAGTGTCTCCCCTCCCAGGCTTTCTGAGTCCCCTTCCCATTTTCTGTTTTACAGAAAAGTGGCTGAAACACTCCAGCTTTCAGTGGTGGAAGAAGCTGATGAGAAAGAAGAGCCTGACTATATAGAAATGATGGACGTCCCAGAGTCCAAAAGGCTGTATATCCCTCCTCACAAGTCCTTGGGGAAACAGATGCAAAATATTTTGCAAATACCTCCTGTGGATAAGAAAATGGATAGGAGATGCACTCTGTCAGGCTCTGGTACGGAGTGTTTGTACAACTATTGCAGCCATGTTGGGGTAGTGCAGACTGCAGCCTGTGATAGGGCTAACATTCCTTTGGCTTCACACCCCCCAGATAAAGATTCCAGGAAGGTGGATGCCATGGCCAAAAAACGGTACTTGGCATCTTCTTTGGGACTCAGGCAGGCAACCTACATGGTCTATACAGCTAGGTACCGGAAGTCCAGGTGGCACACAGTAATGGAACTAGCAAAGAAGGCCTCCCCCTAGCTAGCCTAAGAGCTGGAGGAGGTGGCTGCTGATGGAATAGAGGCATCAAAAGTGCAATTTCATGCTGCCGTCGACTCTAATGATGTGGCATCTAGAGTCATGGCTACATCTGTGTCTCTGCGGAGATTTGCTTGGCTCAGATGTACTAGCCTGTCTCTGGATACCCAGGCTAAAGCCATGGATTTCCCTGTGGTTGGTAATTCTGTTTGGGGAGCAAACAGAGGCTTACATGAAGAAAATGGATGAATGCAGGACCACCTACAGGAGTGCACAGGCCAAAGAGAGGCAAGCCACTCCTCAGAGGCAGCAGTCTAGGGGTAGGCCTTTTCACAGGCGTTTTTACTAAGCCTTGGCCTTCTGTTCCTTCCCACAGAGAGGGTTCTTCTGAGGGAGAGGTGGGGGGGGGGATGAGCAGGGCTGCATCCTCTTCCCAGTCCAAGGCTTCTGCCAAACAGACACCCTGATGTGTCACTTTGGGTCGCCTCCCCCATACCAGTAGGGGGCAGACTGGCTTACTGTTTCCAGGCCTGGATGTCTGTTACTTCAGACAAGTGGGTCCTGGAGGTAGTTAGCCAGGGCCTGGCTCTCAGCGTTTCAAAAGATTTCCAAACATGTCCCTGCTAGCTGTCAAAGCTATGGAAAAAGTTCCACCACAACACTGGGGCAAAGGGCTGTACTCCAGGTACTTCCTTACCCCCAAAAAAAAGACAGGGGAGTGGCGGCCCATCCTAGATCTAAGATACTTAAACAAGCACCTAGTAAAGCCAAATTCAAAATGGCGACTCTGGGAATAATTCTTCCATCTCTAAGGCCAGGGGATTGGCTAGCATCCTTGGACCTCAAGGATGCCTATTTCTACATTCCTGTCAGATGCTCCCACAGAAAGTACCTCAGGTTCGAGTTGCCCTCGGGCCATTACCAATTCAGAGACATGCCCTTCGGCCTCACTTTAGCTCCAAGGGTATTTACAGAGTGCCTTGCAGTAGTAGTGACCTTCCTCAGAAGGTAGGGTATCTCAATCTTCCCTTATCTGGACGACTAGCTCATTATAGGCCAGTCCTCAGACCAAGTCTAGTCAGCTCTGGAAGTTTCTCAGAATCTGCTCAGTTCCATAGGATTCATTCTCAATCTTCCTAAGTCAGTTCTCGAACCTGTACAACTCCTCACTTTTTATAGGAATAGAGTCAGATACAGTCCAGGTAAGAACCTTCCTCCGACAGACAAGGGTAACCACCCTTACAGATCTGGCCTCCTCTTTTCAGCATCTGGTCTCTCAACCATCCAGGCACTTTCTCCAACTCCTAGGCAACATGGCAGCTTCGACTGCTGTGGTACAAGGGGCCAGGTTTCAGATGAGGGACATTCAGTTCCACTTAAGGTAGTTTTGGTCTCAGAAGAAAGATTCTCTCGCCAAACTGATTCCAGTGATTCGGACTCTGGTCCAGGCTCTCCAGTGGTGGCTGGATCAGGGCAATGTCAGACAGGGTGTCCCATTTCTCAGTCAAGCCCCCTCAGTGGTTTTAACCACAGATGCCTCTCTCCTGGGTTGAGGAGCCCATCTGGGGATTCGCTGCACAAGGAATTTGGTCACAGCAAGAGTCTGTCCGTCACATCAATCTTCAGGAACTCAGAGCTGTGTTCCTAGCCCTCCAGGCTTTCTCTGAGTTAGTCAGAGGCAAAGTGGTGCAAGTCAGGACAGACAACACCACCACAATGTGGTACATAAACAAGCAGGGAGGCACTCTGTCTATGGCCTTGTGCACAGAAGCCATGAAATTGTGGTCTCTAGCTTACTCTATCCAAGCTTCCCTGACAGCAGTTCATCTTCCAGGGAAGGACAATGTGCTGACAGATGCTTTTAGCAGAATATACCAAGGCCATCACGAATGGACCCTGAACCCTCATATCCTGAAAGTCGTCTTCACCAGATGGGACACTCCAGAGATAGATCTCTTTGCAGCCCCCGACAATTATCAACTTCCTCTGTTTTGCTGCAGACCTCCAGTCCTAGGGACTGTTCCTCTGGATGTTCTCCTATTAGATTGGACAGGCAGGTTTCTTTATGCCTTTCCTCTACTATTCAGAGTCCTGACCAAGATCAGGTCTCAACCCTGTACAGTGATTCTAGTGGCCCCAGACTGGGCCAGACAACCCTGGTATCCTCTCTTGTTGTCTCTGGCAGCGTCACTCCCCCCTGTCTGTACCCAGGAGACCAAATTTGTTAACCTCCTCTCAAGGGAGGATTTGGTATCCCAGTCTCTATCTCAAAGCCTGGTTCTTGAAGAGTTAGAATATGCAGGCCTGCATCTTTCTCAGGGGGTCATGTATATTTTGAAGGTCTCTAGGAAACCTTCTACCAGGAAAACTTATAATTCCAAATGGAAAAGGTTCACCATTTGATGTTCTCAGAGAGGTATACAGCCGGAGGCCACAGGTATTGCCACAACCTTGGATTATTTGGTTCATCTTAATAGCCTAGGCCTTAGGCATGTGACCCTTAAACTTCATTTAGCAGCTGTCTGCTTTTCTTTCTGCAGGGATGGGATCTTCCCTGGCATCCCATCCTGTTTTCAGTAAGTTCTTTAAAGGCTTGGTCCACATTAATGCTTCTTTTAGAGAGCATGCTCCAGCTTGGGATCTGAATGTCTGCATTGCACAGCTTATGCAGCCACCCTTTGAGCCCTTAGCTTCTGCTGAGCTTAAGTACTTTACTTGGAAGACTGTGTTCCTGGTAACTATTACTTCTGCCAGGAGGATCAGTGAATTACAGGCCTTGTCAGTAGAACCTGACTTCCTTTCCTTTCATAGGGACAAGGTGGTCCTCAGGACAAATAGAACGTTTCTACCTAAAGTGGTATCAGATTTTCGTCTGAACCAATCTGTCTTTACCTGTGTTTTTTCATTGACCATTCTTTCTCAGGGGAGAGAAGATCGCACAGTCTGGATGTGAAAAGGGCACTTAGCTATTACATAGAGCATACAAAGGCACATAGGAAGGATTGTCTTCAGCTATTTCTCACTTACGGAGAAGTGGGAAAAGGTAGACCTGCCACTAAAAGGACTATTGCCAGGTGGATTGTCTCTTGTATCCAATTCTACTATTCCAAATTGGGCAAAGAACCTCCTTCAGGTCTAAGGGCCCACTCGACTAGAGGTACGGCTGCCTCTCTTGCAGCTGCTAGGGATATCCCCTTGGTAGAAATATGTAAAGCAGCCACCTGGAAAACAGTCCATACATTCACCAAGCATTACTCTCTGGACATCCAGACTAGGAGTGATGCTCGGTTTGGTACAACAGTGTTGCAGAGCTTGTTCCCAAAGTAGGTTCTGTGTCCCCTCCTCCTGGGGGGAACTGCTTGGTAGTCTGCATATAGTCAGAATGCAGCAAGACGTCATGTTTGAAGAGAAAAATTACTCACCATAGTAATGCTGTATTATGACCTCCTTCCCTGCCTCCCCTCTCAGAACCTAGTTTTTGGGATGTGGGTTGGCAGGTACAGTGTTGCACCTCAGGGGTGTACCTTGCACCCCTCCTTTTTCTTAGGGTGGGGTGGTGGTTGTTCTTTTGTTGTTTGTTATATATTTAATTCACTGTCTACTGTTTCTTCTTGGGTTCTCGACTTGAATCTTATGGACCCAAGCTTTGTGGCCTTTTTGGGGCCTAAAAACAAAACAGTTTCCATAACTCTCGTTAGTTTTTGCTCATAAGAATCTGATGGTTACACTGAGATGTACAAGAGACAGAGGTTTAAAAACAGAGCTAGAGCTCAAAGTTCTATGCCCTGGCATAGAATTAACCCCTTACTCTCCAGAGCAGTTCAAGTGCTGAGGCTAACTGTATATAGTCAGAATACAGCAAGACTCCATTAGAAGAAACATTACTATGGTGAGTAATTTTTTCTTCTGAGCCTTGGGTGCATGATTTTATGCTTTTTCACATTGAATCCCAGCTGCCATACCCTTGACTACTCCTCAAGTTTTCCCAGGTCTCTGCACATTCACTGTTACCCTCAGGAGTATCCACCCTATTGCAGATTTTGGTGCCATATGCAAAGAGGCATATCTTCCCTTCCAGCTTTTCTGTACTGTCACTTATAAAGATGCTAAAGAGGACTGGTCCCATTACTGAGCTCCTTGGTACATCAGTGGTCACTCTCCCTTCCCCTGAGTGAATTCCATTTACCACCCCCTCTGTCTCCTATCTATCGACCAATTTCATACCCAAATTATCACCTTAGGACCTACCTGCAAACTGTCTAGTTTCCTAATGAACCTTCTATATGGTATGGTGTTGAGGTCCATGCTGATGTCTTAGCAGGCTACGTCCACCGCCAACCCTTGATCTATTTCCCTGATCACCCAGTCAAAGCAGTCTATTAGGTTCATCTGACATGGCCTCCCCTTGTGAATCCATGCTGCCTTGGGTCTTTTAACCTGCTGGATTCAAGATACTTTTCAGCAGTGACTCCCATTAGTTTCCCCGCCACTGATGTCAGACTGACTGGCCTATAGTTGCCAGCCACCTCCCTGCTACCAATTTTATGACATATGACTACATCTGCCTTCCATTCCTCTACCACCACTTCCGTTTCCAGTGCAGCTGCAGCCAATAACTCCCTGAATTCCCTCAACACCCTTGGGTGTACCCTGTCTGGCCCCATAGCTTTGTCCACTTTCAGATTTGCAAGTTTTTAGCACCCTCTGCTCTGAAAAAAAATTGGTGTCTACCTCCCTCCTCCCAGTGTTTCTGCTGCTTTTGTATGTCCATCCCCTTCCCTTTCCACCATGAAGACTGAACAGAAATATATGTTCAGGATATCTGCTTTTTCCTGATCCTTCTCTACACAGTCCTCCTTCCCCCCACTGCCCTTTTTAATCTCACAGTCGCACTTCCTGTCTTCCTTGTTTCAGTTACATACCTAGAAAAGGTCTTGTACCCTTTAGTTACCCCTTTGGCTATACTTTCCTCAGGTTTGCACCTTTGCATTCCTCGCTGCTTTCCCTGCTTCCCTCTGCCTTTCCTAGTACATTTCCATATCCTCTTCCTTTTGGGTCGTTTTGCACCTTCTGACTGCTGTCCTTTTAGCCTTAACCTTTTCAGCTACTTCCACTGAGAATCTCATCGGTCGCTTGCTTTGTTTTTGCTCACTTCTTTTGTGCAGAGATTTGTTGCCTTCATTATGCCCTCCCTTAATTTAGCCTATTGTTCATCCACTCCACCCTGGCTATTTCATCCTGCTTGGTTGTGTCTGAGGCATTCGCCCATATATTATTTTTTATTTTTTTTTTTAAATCTGCTCTCCTGATGTCCAGGACCCTTGTCCTTGTGTGATTTGCTTCTGCTGCTGTCCTTGTGCTGAACCACACTGTGCAGTGGTCACTGGTTCCCAGTTGGCCTCCCACCTGGACATTTGCAATACTATCCCTGTTAGCACCACGTCCAGTATTGCCCCATCACAAGTGGACTCCCTGACTAGTTGCCTGAGACACGCCCCCCCGGAAGGGAGTCTAGGATGTCCCTGCTTCTAGCCAATGTGGGGAGACTCAAGTCTGCTTTTAGCAGAATTGAAGTTCCCGCCAGCAGTACTTCCCCTTTTTCTGCCATTGCGCTAATGGCTTACCCCAGTGCCTTGTCCAGATCTTCCCCGTGTTGGAGGTCTGTAGATTACCATAGTGTGAATTGAGGCGCTGGCTTCTGTCTTCAAGGTGATCCACAGCACCTCCAGCCCCTCCCCCCAGATTCCCTGTGCTTCCATTGCTTTGATACTGACTCTTCCTTATGTACACCACCACCCCTCCTCCCTCCCTTCCTCCCCACCCTGTTCTTCCTGAACTGAGTATAACCTGGTGTGGCCATGTCCCAGTTGTGGTTCCCTGTGTGCCTTGACTTAGTAACGGCCACAGTATCCAGGTCAGCCTCTGCCATGGTGGCCTCCAGGTCTGGAACTTCATTTCCAAGACTCCCTGTGTTTGCACACATGGCCTTCCACACCTTTTTCACATTTTGCCCTCAAGCCCTCCTTCTTTCCCTTTTGCCCCACTTCATTTTCCCCCTTTCTTTTTACAGCTTTTGTTTCTATTCCCCCTTCGTCCATCACCCCTGTGCTATTTTTCTGTCCTGCTCCTCGGGGGTGGATTCTCCTCCTTCTTCCTGTTTTAAGCTTTTGGGAGGTGCAGTTTATGCCTCTCGTTTTATCTACGCCTTCTCCCTCAACTAGTTTAAATATTTATTACAGTAACATTTAAATCTTCTACTGAGGACTGTGGTCCCCTTCCCAAATGGATGCAGTCCATCTCCTCTACATAGGCTCTTATCCTTCCATGTTGGTCCCCAGTCCACAGTGTAGACTAAACCTTTCTTCTCTTCACCATTCCTTCACCCATGAGTTGAAGTTCCTAGTGCAGAGAACTGTATCTCATTAGTAGTAGACAGGCAGCATCTCAACGAAAGCCACTCTGCGTGCCACCTGCCTTAGACCCCTCCCCAGCTCCCTGAAATTCCCCCCGCACAATGCCAGCTCTGTCCCTAATCAGGTCATTAGTTCCCAAGTGGACACTGACATCCAGCTCCCCTCGTGCTTGGCCTCCCTAGCCGTTCTTGGGATCAGATTTCCATCCCTCCGAGCCGACACCTGGTAGGCACTTTACTTCTCTCCCACCCTCCCTTTCTATTTCAAGATCTACCCACCTAACAGTGGAGTCCTCCACCAGAAGTAGCTCCCTCCTCTGGAGTGGTTCTCTGCCCTCACCTTGGGGTCTCCCTGTGTGGGAACCCTACATCTTCCTTTTGCACTACCACATGTGCCTCCTCCCTGCAGTACTGTCCTGCCTGAGCAGTGAGTGAATTATGTAGTGGCACAGACTAAGTAGTATGCTTCTATCCTCGCTCCCCCACCCCATCCTCCTGGAGTCCACCCCACCCCAGTCCAGCCAGCCTTCTTTTTTCTAGGCCCCCTCTTGGGCAACAGTGGTGACCTCGGTGGCCCCTGAGGGGGGAAGAGGTTCTCTGGATCCTAGCCAGCTCATTCCAGAGTTCAGCAACCTCATCCCGCGACTCAGAGAGGTACATTGAGATCTGATAGGGGTGTGTCTGTTGCTGATCTTGACAGAATTATTAAGCTTATTTGTTTCTAGTGCCAAATCAAGAATAATGTACAGTTGCACCAGTTTCTTTGTGCTAATTTGTGTTTTTTCTATACCGTTTTCTAGCTTAATAGAAGAAGGGGGAGACTGGGACAGAAGAAATCGTTTGAAAGTCTATCAGGGCCTCTATTGTGTGGCTATTCGAGACTTCAAACAAGCAGCAGAACTGTTTCTTGATACAGTCTCAACATTTACATCCTATGAGCTTATGGATTATAAAACCTTTGTAACGTATACGGTCTACGTCAGCATGATTGCCCTCAAGAGACCAGATCTTAGGGAAAAGGTAGGAACAAATATGTAGATTTCATATTAAATAAAAATAGCATATTAATACAGCTCATATTTATTTTGAATATAGAGGCAGAAATGGCATATTAATACAGCTCATATTTATTTTGAATATAGAGGCAGAAATGTTTTTTTTTTCTTCCCCCAAACCTGAGGAATCCCTCACTTATTTATGCTTAAGAACTGCAGTCACTCACCAGGAATGAGCTGCCCCGGAGCCTAGAATTTTATGCTAATTAGATAATCTTTAAAATTCAAGTTTATTGCAGGAAAACTCCATTGAGCGAGTTCATTCACAAGGAGGTCCTGTGACATAAACACTTAAAGTATAAACACAGATAGGTAATAACAGTATATACATGAAATGCACGTTACATGATACAGGCTGGATATACATACAAGGGTACCACATAGGGTGACCACAGGTGGTAAACATTAATATGAGACAGGGAAGCGACTTACAGGTTGCACACTGATAAATGAAACATGATGACTGGTGTGTGCAATACATATACAGTATTTTGGCAGCTAGAACAAACAGTCTACAACTGATATGGGGGGAGGAGTGATTTGGTAGAGTAGCAGTGGAGCGTAAGCAAAGATAAAGCCAGGAGTAGAAGGGGAAGGGAAAGCAGTTAATATGACAAATCAATTATACCTTACCAGTGGATAAATATGGCACACATGGGGAAGGAAGAGACTTAATGACAGTTACAGGTGTCTTTTATTTTGGCTGAACTTAGCGATTTGTAGAAGTTTATTGAAAATGAAATTCAGAACTCTGCTGTGTGGTCACGCTTACACCTGCATTCTAACGGCAGATTAATTTCTTTGCCTGAAGGAAGCAGTCACCTCAAAGAATTCTCTTCATGTCAACCGATTACAGTTTATTATTTTGCTGATCTTGTTAAAATTTGATTGTTTAGTTATTCCCTCAGTAACTCTGCACTAGTTAGGGACTTTATTTGTGTACAACTGTCATTTTGGTATTTTTCTTTGGTTCCACATCCGTTCCCAGGAGCCAGAGAAAGGTGTGTTAAGGCGTGGTTCCCGCTTTCAGGGAACTACTTAACTTTACCAAATTTATTTGTAAGTTTCTTTGCGGTCTTTTTCTGTAATTTATTCTCGGTTCCCTTTTTTTTTTTTTTTTAGAACCGGGACGTCACTTAACTTTTTTCTTTTGCTGCACTGTTATTGCTCTGGTTTTTACAAAAAAAAAAAGGAACCGAACTGCATTTCTGTATTTTATATGTAATTTCCCTTACTAAGGATTTTTTTCTTGGTCTGCTTGAACAGGAGCACTCTTCTTGGGTTGTTGGTGTTTGGCATGACTGACAAGCCCAAAAAGAGGACAGAACTTGCAGGTTTTAAAAACTGTAAACATTTTTGTTTCAAGCTTCTGGCTAAAGCAGACTGCCACGAGTTGTGCTTGAGGTGCCTGGATCCAGATCACGATTTTGTCAGTTGTGAATTCTGTCTTAAGTTTTGCCCTAGAACACAAAAGAAAAGGGCTAAAAAATTAGAAGACATTGTTGCTTCTCAGTCTGTCTTCACATCACCTAAATACTCGGAGAAGGGTCCAGTCCCTCAAAGTAAGCAGAAGGATAAAGTTGCTAAGGATGGTTCAGAAGTCAGAGTGTCTGAACGGGGGAACCCTCAACCCGTTAAAAAATAAAGGAGCCTCTGAGCAGATGCTGGAATAGGTGCTTGCAAAGGAAAAAATAAAAACATGTCGCTGGAAGGAAAGAAGATGCCAGTGGACAAAAATAAGATGCCCTCAATAGAGTACATGACTGAGGCATGGCAGTTCCTCCAGGCTTTCCAGGCTATGGGGAATTTCATGAGTATGCCCCTCCGCCGGTTCCAGTACCAGTTCCAGTGCCTGTGGAGGAGGAGGCTGAATTCTACTATGAGGAGGAAGGAGAACCTATAGAACCTAATGGTTCTGAACAACAGTTTGGTTCCCCTCTTCGTCCCTCAGATGACTACCCTTCACACTCCACTTTCGTGAGACAAATGGTTAATACCTTCACATCTTTTCGCAGGAGACTGCTAAAGATGAGGATGAGGTAGAGATCTTCCTGGACTAAAAGTCTTCACCATTCATTCACACTATTGGGACTATGCTGGAGGCACTAGGACCCAGCGGGAGCCAAAAATCTTCAGGAGGGTCGGCTCCGAGGTAAGACCGCAGATGTGCAGCATCACGAGACTGGCTCGCGCCTGCATAGGCTATCTCCACGTCAACTCTCCAACCGCCTCAGTTCCTTTTTTGCCCGCCGGAGTCAGATCTCCATGTCTATACGACAGCAGCTTATAGTCATTCAGTTTCGATTAGTTTTAGTTGTTTAATAGTGTTTCTTGTTTTAGTAAAAAAAAAAAAGGCGAAGAAATTCTCTCTGCTTGTCGACAGATTTGACCATGGACGGTATCTGTGACGATAGGGAGACTTCATTGGAAAGCTGTTCTGGCAATGGGACTGTGTCCGGTCTGCCACCCTTTGCAGGGGGGGGGGGTCCAACCACTGGCAGTCCAGTGCTCAAGTTTGGAGGGCAGTCCTCTGGAAAGCACGGAAAGAAGTGGGCCCTTTCCCGGTAGGGGATCTGGCACTGCTCGGCCTTGAGTTCTTTTTCCTCCCGTCGAATGAAGAAGAAAAGGTACTGCTTGAGGTTTCCCTCTAGTAGGTCTGTGAGGGAATCTTCAGTTGTGGAGAGCAGTAGGCTCACCCAGACCCTTGCGGGGCCACTGGTGGACCCCGTTCTTCATGGTTGACATTTCCGACACCTGAGCCCCTCTCTGTCATCTGGGGCTTTCACTAACCAGTTTTATCATTGGACTGCTCTTATGGAGCAGTGGGTGAGGCGTCTGTCCCGGTTGCCCTTGCCAATGGAGCCAGTTCCCGGGCCTTCAGGTCTTGGAACCACTGGGCCACAGCAGAGTTGTTCGGGTCAGGATGTGCATGCTGTGCCCTCTCTTGTACCAGCGCCATTGATGCCAACTCCACGTGCCTTACCCCCCCTCACCTTGTTTCCTCGCAGGGGCCGGCACAGGTACCGCGCTTCCCTATCCCCTTTCTTTCAGAGCTGGCAAGTGTTTTCCAGGATGCCGTGGCCTTCAGTTGTGTTGCGGGGGGCGGCGGGAGTCTTAGTGCCTCCGGCGGCATTGGCTTCACCTTCGGTGCGGTGGTGGTGTCGGCATGGCATCGTTGTTGGCACTGCATGCAGCATTGTTGGTGCCACATGCAGCGCTGGAGTCCTTGACACCGATCCGGGTTTCAGCATCTCCCGTGTTTACCTGGCCTAGACCTGCCTTTGGTGGTCTTTCCAGGGGTAGAAGTGGAACATGATGAGTCTGACCCTGATCTGCTTTTGTCTGAAGACACAGAGGATGACTCTTATTATGGGGTGGAAAGCAAGCCTTCTATTTCAGCTGAGCCCTTGGTTGAAGACCTTTCTTTCCAGTTCCTCCTTAGGAATATAGGATCAACCTTAGCCCTACAGACTTTCTCTGTGGACCCAGGCAGACCTCTAAATCTTGAGTTCCTTCATATCCCAAACATTCCTGTCGACCTTACTCCATCGGTGCCTCCTTCTTTGAGATTCTGTATCAAGCAGTGTGGGGCAGGCCATTAATACCTTCTGTGGCCAAGCCCATAGATAGAAAGTATGCCCCCAAAAAAGATAGACCCATCCTGGCATCACAGCCTGTTGCGGGTGCTCTTGTAGTGTTTGCAGAGAATGATAAAGCCGTCTTCCCTCAGGAGTCCACAGCACAGCCTATAAATAAGGCGTCTCACAAGATTGACACTTTGGGGAAATGGGCATTTGCAGCCACAACCTTGGGCATGCGTATTGCTAGTTACAAGGGTCACATTACTCTCAGTATGAGTACACTCTGTGGAACACTCTTAAATCAATAGTCAAGAACCTCCCAGAGTCTGACATTAACATGGAGCTTCTCCAGACTATTATCAGAGGCATAGAGTCCAGTAATCATTAGCTAAAAGCTTCTGTGGATGCCTATGACACTGTGGCTAGGGCGCTGCCATTTGGATCAGTATCAGACAGCACTCCTGGCTCAGAACTTCGGGCTTCTAACCCAGTGCTCAACAGCAGATGATGAATGTCCTCTTTAATAGGGCTTACCTGTTCAGTCCCCCAAGTTGAACAAGCACTGGAGGCCACTCAGAAAACCAGGACTGCCATTAAAACAGCCAGGCTGGCTCCTGTGGCCCCTCAAAGAGGTGGGAACCGTCAGCAGTTTTGTAACAGGCAGTCCTTTCGAGGTAAAGGCCGAGGAGCCTTCAATAAAGACCAAGTTCCTTAGCTGTAAAAGAAAACCCAGCAAAAGGCACAGGGCCCGAAAGCGCCCAGTGCCAGCCTCTGAAAATCCAGCCGAGGTCCCACCTCAGCTGCCCGAAGTTGACACCACTACATCGTCTGACTCAGTTTTACAACCAGTGGAAGTCCATCATAATGGACAAATGTTTCCAAAGGATTATCCAAGAGGGATACTCTCTCAATTTTGCAGAGATCTCCCCCTCGGATCTTCCACCCAAGCGGCAGCACAGTCTGTCCACTGCCCAGTCATACCTCCTTGCTTCCAAGATACAGGGCCTCCTCAGGAACAGGACAGTAGAAGTTGTTCCCTGGGCAGAGTGGGACGCAGGTTTCTACTGCCATTACTTTCTGGTTCCAAAGAAGATGGGCGGCATGCGCCCAGTTCTCGATCTCAAAAAGTTAAACAAGTAACTGTTCAGGAAGAAGTTCAAGATGATCCCCCTAGGAACGCTGCTACTGTTGATTCATCAGTACGACTGGCTGGCATCCCTGAATATGCAGAATGCCTACCAGCACATCCCACTGCACCCAAGTCACCACAAGTATGGCTCTGGTTCAGCATTACCAGTTCAGAGTCCTGCCCTTTGGGCTCTCCTCAGCGCCTCAAGTCTTTAGAAAAGTGCTTTGCAGTTCTCACGGCACATCTCAGAAAACTCAGCGTTCAAGTCTTCCCTTACCTAGACTATTGGTTTCTAGCAAGCCCATCCAGGCAGGAGACACAGGAAGCAGTCGCCATGGCTTCTCGGTTCCTCATATCCATGGGAGTTCTACTGAATCTGGAAAAATCCCAGCTTCAACCCTCCCAGCAACTCCTCTTCATAGTTAATACCCTGTGTTTCCTCCTGAGACCATTTGTTACCTGGTTGTACTTGATCTATATCTACAATTGTGGCTTTGATGTTAAGTAAAATAAATAAAAAGAGAATTTCAAAAAAAAACTCCTCTTCATAGGAGCCCTCGTGGATACCTCCAAGGCGAGGGCTTTCCTTCTGGAGGACAGGAGAAACGACGTTCTCCAGATGGCTCGCTACATAAGGGAGAACAATGCTGTTCAAGTCTTTTCAATGCAGTGGATGTTGGTCCTCAAGGCATCGTCCGTGTTCACGGTGCCTCTGGCCCACCTACACATGAGGAACACACAGTGGGTGCTCGGCATACAGTGGTCTCCTACCACGCATCCACAGTCCTTCCACATAAAAGTGACAGAGCCTCTCACGAGATCACTTGTATGGTGGAGTCAGGAAGGCAAGCTTCTTCAAGGTCTACCATTTGCCCCACTTGAATCTCTGATCACTATCACCACAGATGCATCTCTGATTGGTTGGGGGGCTCACTGCCAAGATCTCCACACTCAGGGAGTGTGGAGTCGGGGGTCGTCTCATCTACAGATAAATGTTCTGGAAATGAGAACTGTCCTGTACGTGGTTCGAACCCTGAAGGATGTCGTATCTCACAAGGTAATTCTTCTTCAGATGGACAACAAGGCTGTGATGTATTACATCAACAAGCAGGGTGTAACACACTCCTACTCCCTGTGCAGGGAGGCCATGAGGGTGTGGGGGTGGTGTCTCGAGCACGATGTGCTAATTAAGGTAGTCTACCTTCTAGGAACTCAGAACGACTTAATGGATCGCCTCAGCAGGAAGGAGGTGGATCCACGCGATTGGTCACTCGCACCAGACGTCATGCAATCACTATTTGACGAGTGAGGCAGTCCAGACCTGGACCTTTTTGCATCCCCACTCCAACACAAAACTGCCTCTATTCTGTTCCAGAAATCCAGAACCTGGCATTTTCTCTCAGGATGTATTCAGACCGTAGTGGACAAAATGGTATCTGTACACATTCCCTCCTCTTCCGCTAGTTCAGAGGGTGCTGCTCAAGTTGAGGGCACAGGGGAGCAGAATGATTCTTATCACCCCACACTGGCCTCTACAGATATGGTTTCCGCTGATCAACAGATTGTCAGAAGTCCCTCCAAGGCAGCTTCCTCTACGAATGGACCTCCTGACACAAGGGCCTTTGGTCCATCCCAGCTTGCACTCCCTTCATCTCCATGCCTGGCTTCTGAAAAGATAGAAGTGGGTAGGTTTAAGGTTTCCTAGAGAATCTCGGAAATCCTTTTGGCAGCATGTAAGCCTTCCACTAGGAAGACTTACATGGCTAAATAGAAGCACTTCTCAATTTGGTGTGCAAAGTCCTATCCAGACTCCTTCCATTGCCCACCGAATAAGGTGTTGGAGTACTTCTTAGACCTGTCAGATGCAGGGCTGCAATACTCGACAGTGAAGGTACACCTCTGCGCAATTCCTACCTATAATGAGCCAGTGAAGAACATGATGCTGGCTCAACTGCTGCTAGTTAGGTTCCCCCAAGGGCATCCTACACTGTAGACCCTCCGATCAGGAGACTGGTGACCACGTGGGATATTAACCTCAGCTAGACATGCTCACTCGTAAGCCTTTTGAGCCTCTAGCCACCTGTGATTTGAAATTTCTGACGTGAAAGACTGCCTTCTTAGTGGCCGTTACTTCCGCTTGCAGGGTCTCTGAAATGCATGCCTTGGTCATAGACCCTTCATATACTGTCTTTCACAAGGACATAGTGTTACTTCATACTCACCCGAAATTCTTACCCAAGGCGGTTTTGGATTTTCACCTCAATCAGCCCTTGGTTCTCCCCACTTATTTTGCTAACTTCCAGAATGAAGGGGAACACATCCTTCACTCTCTGGATGTCAAGAGGGCTTTATGGTTCTACTGTACATCAACAGAACAGGGGAGAGTCACAAATCCAAGTGGCTCCTTTTGTCGTTCAGCATGGCATAGCTGGGCCAGTCTGTTGCCATTAGATGCATTTCTGCTTGGGTAGTGGTATGCCTTCATCGTTGCTACTCGATGGCACAAGTCAAGTTGGAAGGTTGGGTCTACACCCACTCTACCAGAGTGGTAGCGGCATCCTTAGTGGAGATCCATAATGTGCCCATTGCAGAGATCTGCAAAGCAGCCACTTTGAGCTCGGTGCATACCTTCATGCCACACGGCACACTTCCTTTAGCAGGACAATCCTTAATGGAGTTCTGTCCCAAGTGAGCTCTGTTTTCTGCTGCCCTGCTCGGGGGGATTGCTTCTTAGCTTGGTACTCTCCCAATAGTGTTTGGTTTTTTTTTATTTGGAAAATGTTTCACCAGGAAAGACGACATGAGCTATAAACATTTCATTTCCATAAGTGTCCTCTGTGAAGATGGGGTTACAATTTTGGGAGAACAAACACACATAAAAAGTACAGTAGCAATAGAAGCGCAAATTAACAAAAACATACCATAACAGAGTGGTACCAGTATGGAGCAGAATGACCCAGACCATCCTGCTGGGGAACAAGCCTAAGTAGAAAGGAACAGGCTTTGCAACCAGCAGGGTATAGGATTAGAGGAAGCAGACACAGTTGAAGTACAGTGGGAGTAGGCTGAGCATGAGGTGAGAAGTACTAAAGTAGGCCCATGGGAGGGCAGGTTTAGACAGTGTGGAAATAGGTGGAATAGCGTAGTGACGGTATCGAGAGGGAAGAATAAAGGGGGGCAGCCTAGAGCCAAATCCCCTTCTGGATGCTGAGAAACCCTGCAAGGGGAATAGAACCAGGCAGCAGAGAAGGGGGGGAGATTGGGTGGAGTTGGGGAAGAAGGAGCGGGGGAGGGACAGGAGGGCAGGAAGGGGAAAGAGGAGGGAGAGAGGGGGCAGACAGAGGATTAGAATGCGGGGGGGATGGAGAAGGGTAGCAGAGAAGAGGCAGTCTAGCTAACCTAACCTAAACCTCTTCAGGATGCAATGAACCTTGCAAGGGGATCGTGATTACAGAGTGGGAGGAGAGGATGAAGGGAGAGGGGCGAGGACCTACACCCCCTTCAGGATGCAGAGAACCCTGCAAAGGGGGGGGGAGATCAGGACACAGGCAGAAAAGACAGAAGGGAGGGGGATAGGAGGAGAAAGGATTCAAGCTAGGAGTCTAGGAGGTGTGTTGGGGATAGAGGAGAGGGGGAGAGGAGTAGAGGATAGGCTTAAGGGTGGGGTGAGTGGTTGGGAAGGGGGCTAGAAACAGGTAAAGTAGGGGAGAGAAGTTGAGTAGTGCAGAGGAAAGTGGGTATTGGAGGGAGTGTAGAGGGGGTGCTAGGGACAAGTGCAGTTTGGGGAACAGAAATTATGTAGGGCTAAGGAGATAGAAGATGAGGACGAGGAGAACTGGATAGGCTATGGCAGGGAGTTCCAAAGCTTTGGAAAGCGGTAGGAGAAGGCCTCCTGTCCAGTGGAGGTAGAGCAATGAGGGATAGCTAGAGTCGCGAGTGTTGAAGGATCTGGGGGAGAGTCTGAGAGGTATGAGTGGAGAGTACCAAGCCAGTATTTAGATGTGAACTTGGTGCAGTGGGAGAGACACCTGCACTCCAGTGAGGGGAAAGCAAGAGAATGGTACAGGGAGCAGTGATGAGTGCGAGAGGGGGCATCAAGAGCAAAACAACAGAAATCATTGAAAAGAGTAGATGTTCAGGAAAGACTTAGCAGGAAGATGTAGTGTGAATGAATGGTGAAGAGTTTTAGTCCAGGAAAATGTGGAAATGACGTACCTACCGTAATTCTTGATCTTCTTGGACAAAGTCTTCATTCATTCTCATGCCCACCCACCATCCCCCGAGCTCCCTAATCCTGTTTCTGGTCTTCACTCCCTCGTTGTCCTGGGCTGTGAAGACATTGTTGAATTGACCCATGGGTCATCCGGGCTATCTTATACCTGGATTAGGTTAGGTGTTTTCTAAGGTTAGTTTACACTGCACCTCCTCGGTCAAAAAGGTACTGAGGTGGTTGGAGGGTTGACTCTGAGATAGCTTACAGAGGTGCGAGCCAGTCTCATGGTGCCACGCATGCATGGTCCTACCTCGGAGCTGATCCTCCTGAAGATTTTTGACTCCTGCTGGATCCTAGTGCCTCCGGTGTAGTCACAATAGTGTGAATGAATGGTGAAGACTCTGTCCAAGAAGATCAAGAATTACTGTAGGTACGGCATTTACATTTTTTGGATATGATGAGCTTGAAGAGCTAGTGGAACCAAAACAGACAGGAAAATTATACACATTTTAAGATGTAGTTGCAATTTTTTATTTCTGAAGTATTTTTTTTCCTTTTGCTTATTAAAAATTTGTGGTAATATTGTGTTGGATGTGTGAAACTGCTCTCAGCCTGGCAGCAAACATATCGATCTCTACTCTCCCCACCACATCATCAGCATTGTGCTCTCCCTGACAGTGACATCACAGGCGACTGACCTGGCAGCAACTGAGTGGCTGTTCCTAAGCAGCACTGTCAGTCAGCGAGGTCACAATGCTCACGATGTAGTGAGGGGTAATAGAGATATATACGAAAGCTACCAGCCTGCCAGGCAGAGTTCTGTCCCACATGTCACACTTACTAACATCAGGTAAACCATGTTTTAATTAAACAAAGGGGAAAAAAAAAGTACCCCAGATATAAAAGATAATGGTTGACTGCTTTTAAAAAAACTAGTATTAGTTTAGGTAGCACACTAGCTGTTTAACTCCCTTAAGTTTGCTGTTGCCCATCTTCAAATCCCTCAAAAAGGCCACTTACAAAGTGTTGTCAGCACCTACTTGAGCTGCTAACAGAAAAAAAAACTGTGTGGCCAGACAAGACACTGAGTACCTGTACTCCCACCCTGATCATGAGGGGGTAGTCCATACTGCCACCTGTGATAGTCAAAGTGCACCTTTCCTCCCAGCCTTCTGAGAAAGATTCCTGGAAACTGGATAGTATGGACAAAAAGTCTATACTTCAGTGTTTCAGGCAGCATACATGACCCACACAGCTCAGTACCAGAAAGCAGTCTGGAGCCCCATTTTGGCAATGAGCGAGAAGTCTGCTGGTGACCTGGCACAGGATTTGACTGACACAGCACAGCTCACGATGGATGCCACCAAGTATCAGGTCCATGTAGAAATATAGAAGTTGTCCGCAGATGAGGGCCTTCGGTCCACCAAGTCTGCCCTGTCATCCCTAGGAAATGCGTTGCATCTAGGGTTGTGGCACATTCAGTGTCTCTAAGAAGGTTTACTTGGCTTAGATCAGCAAACCTCTGTCAGGACACTCGAACAAAAGCAATGGATTTCCCTTGGGGTTCCTCGCACTCTCAATCTCACTTGACTGAGAAGCGTAACTGTCGATGCTCCTCTGCCTCATCATCTTTAGATGGAGGGTGGCTACACCGGTCGAGGAACTTACCACTGACCATGGGTGGTGTCATTCGGGGCTCTGTCGCATCACTCTGGTGCTGCGTGAACTGCACTGGCTGCCGGTCAGGTGGAGGGTCCTCTTGAAGGTGGGCTGTGCAGTGCAAATAGCTCTGACAGAATTTGCTGCTTTTGTCCTGGGTTAGGTCTGGCATTTATAGATGAAAATTAATATAGAGTCGCCAAAGTTATGGTTTAGATCAATTTGATTATTGTTTTAAATTCATAGTTTTAAATGTTTTATTGGAGAATAATTTATGTACAGGCACCTTGGTTTAAGAAAAGCATCTTTTAAAGAAATGGTTTGATTTGATTTAGGTCATGCAAGTTCAGATGGACAACACCACGACCATGTTCTGCCTGAACAAACAGGGCAGTATGCAGTCCCTTCCACTGTGTCAGGAGGCTCTCTGCACCTGAACCCTTGTGCACAGCTTGGGTGCAGATCTCCTGGCAATCCATGTCGCAGGAGCACACAACAAGCTTGCAGATGCCCTCAGCAAAGTGAGCAAGACGTTGCACAAGTGGTCACTGCATCAGGAGGTGGTGAACCACCTGTTTTCCGTGTGGGGCATTCCTCTTGTGGACCCTTTTGCCTCAAGGGAGAATACAAATATGAGGCTGTTTTGTGCCTGCACCCCTCAGTCTAAGACACTGCTGGGGGATGCCTTCATGAGGCCCTGGACCCCAGGCCACCTGTATGCCTTCCCTCTCTTTCCCATGATCCACAAGGTGATGGTCAAAGTACAGAAGGACAAGGTGTGGATGATCCTGATCGTTCAGAACTGGCCTTGCCAATTCTGGTACCCGGATCTCCTCAGACTTGGCAGCAGCCCCCATGGCAGTTGCCTCGGCGCTTGGACCTGCTGACGTGTCATCAGGGGTAGATCCTGCACCTTGATCTTCAGTCCCTGCACCTCATAGCCTGGTTCCTGAGCAGCTAGAGTTACAGGCTCTGGTCTTTCAGAGGATGTGCTCCGTGTTGTGGAGGCTTCTCAAAAGGAGTAGACTCGCCAGTGCTGTGCCTTTAAGTGGAAAAGATTTTCCATATGATGTCAGAGCAAACAGCTTGATCCCTTTGCCTGCCCCTTGGCTAGCATTTTAGATTATCCTTGGTTCCTCTTCCAACTGGGGCTGAGATTGACAACTGTAAGGGTGCACCTTGCAGCCATCTCTGTGTACCGAGCATGGACTGGTATGGAGAAGGTGGTCAGACTTTTTTTTCAAAGGCCTAGACCACTTGAGCCTGCTGATGCATGAACCACCACCACCACCACCATCTTGGGACTTGTTGCTGGTTCTAACAGTGTTGATGGGCAAGCCTTTCGAGCCTATGCACAGATGTGAAATGGAACTCGTGTCATGGAAGACCATCTTCTTGGGTCTGTCACCTCAGCCAGAAGGATCATTGAGCACCAGGCACTCTCGGTGGAGTCTCCATACTTGGTCTTCCCCAAGGACAAGGTAGTCCTTTGCCGCCACCCAAAGTTCCTCCCGAAGGTAATCTCGGAGTTTCACCTTAAACAGGTGGTTAATCTTCCAGCCTGCTTCACTAACCCTTCTTCGGAGGCCGACTGCAAGCTTCATACCTTGGATCTGCTGAGGCATTCGCTTACTTTAAAGGAGCACATGGCTGGAGTTTTCGGAGTGAGGCTCACCAGTTCTTTTTCACCTGCGCTGAAACTGCCCCTGGCAGACCAGCAGCTAAGAGAATGTTTGGCAGGTTGATTGTCTCCTGCATCAACCTTTATCATCGGTTGGCTGGTAGGGAGCCTCTCGTAGAGTATTGGGCTCATTCCACCAGACGTACCACTGCCTCGGTGGCTGCTTCTGAGGATGTCTCGTACAGGAGATGTGTAGGGTGGCTGCCTGGAAATCAGCACACACCTTCATCTCCCATTACAGCATCAACCTCTAGTCATGCCAGGGTGCTACTTTTGGGGCCTCTGTTCTCCAATCTCTGTTCACCAAATAGGGGTGCATGCCTTGCCCCTCCTCCTGGAGAACTGCTAGGAGTCTGCCAGAAGTGTGGATAAGTAAACCATATCCACATCCCTAGAAATGATGGTTACTCGCCTGTGTAACCATACTTCCAGGAGTTGTATATGGTTCACTTCCACACCACTCGCCCAACCTCCCCTAGCAAGTGGCACATGGATCCCTGCTTCCCGTGTCCAAGATCTGACGTTATGGGGCAGAGCCAAAAGATGTACCACCCAGATGGTGGAAGGAGCTTCACAGAAAGACATTCCAACAAATCAGCCTCTTAAAGGAAGACCATCAGAAGTGAGGATGTGAAACATACAACCTTCCTAGAACTAAGGTTACAGGTAAGTAGCCCTTTTTTTGTCTCCAGAACAGTAACAAACATAAAGAGAAGACTTTTCTTTATGTGTATCCATAACAGTGTAAAATGCACATTGTAGAATTAAGTTAGTGCGTATCCGCCTCTAGGTCATGAAGACTGGAAGTTGCACTCCAAGTATAATTATACAGCATAATTACTGTGGCAGTGTATTTGACTCATGTACTGATTAATTTTAGACACGTCTATGTAGATTGGAACACTAATGAATCTATGAAAGGTATTATTAATGGCAAATAGGTTAATGCTTCTGTTATGGTGTTAACCAAAAGGTCTCGACAAGAACCCAAATCTTTAACCCGAGTATGATGTATTCACCACTCAACACTACACTGAAGACTAGTGCAGCCTCCTCTGGTGTGGAACGCAGCAGCCATTGTGCTCCAGCACACTACACAATAACTCCTACACTCATTGTCAAGATGCAGACTGGTTGATATTAAACCAGGTGGTTGACTAGTGAAGAGGGAGAAATTTGGCCAGTAAACCAGATAAATTCCCCAACTCTTTTGAATACTTGCTATGGGATTTTTAATGTCACTTGAACAACCACCCCAGAACAAATCTGCAGAACCTCTATACTCATCCAACAGATGGCACCTCATGGCAGTAGTATCCTCCTAGCACTGCTGGGACATTGGTATGGTTAATTATAATCCAGTGGACAGTGCCCCCCCCCGAGCTACCAGCACTACTTCCTGCAGCAGTGGGTGTGCACCAGAGGTCTCTCATCCAACTACACAGCAGACCCTACCCTGCTTAGCTTCTGAGATCTGACAGGATTGGACTCCAAGGTGGTAAGGGCTGCCATAGTACAAACTGACTTAGCATTGTGCACAGGGTACGAATTATTATAGTGATAATGGGAGGCATTGTAGAGTGTATGAAGGAATAAGGCACTGGGCACCTTAGCCAAACTCCGAGGCCTTTGATCACTATCTGTGTTGCCCATTGCCATTCCCCCCCCACCCCTGGAGGACTGGCCCTCCAAGGATGCCTCCCATTATTGCTTTTATATTGAGGTAAAGAAAAAAATAGGAGACAGAAACTGACGATATTAGTACGTCAGATTCTGAAAGCTCAGTGAATCACAAAGATAGAAACATAGAATTTGACGGCAGATAAGGACCGCTTGGCCCACCTAGTCTGCCCATTTTCCTACCTAACAGATAAGCTGCAGATCCTAGTTAACTAACAGCTTACTTCCTCCTACCCCCCACTAGGACTGCTTTATGTCTGTCCCATGCATTCTTGAATTCCCCCACTGTTCTTGACTCCACGACCTCCTCAGGGAGGCTGTTCCATGCATCCACAACCCTCTCTGTGAAAAAATACTTCCTCACATTACCTCTGAGCCATCCCCCCTCTATCTTCAAATTGTGCCCCCTTGTTCTTGCACATCTCTTTTTCTGAAAGATGCTACCCTCTTGGACTTTGTTGATTCCCTTGAGGTACTTGAAAGTTTCTATCATGTCCCCTCTCTCCCTTCTTTCCTCAAGGGTATACATATTAAGCTCCTTTAGTCTTTCTTCGTATGTCTTCTGGTGCAGACCCTGCACCATTTTGGTTGCTCTCCTCTGGACAGCCTCCACTCTATGTCTTTGCGGAGATGGGGTCTCCAGAACTGCACACAGTACTCCAGATGGGGTCTCACCAACTGTTTGTAAAGAGGGATAACAACTTCCTGTTTTCTACTATTGATTCCTCTTCCTATGCATCCCAGTATCCCCCCAGCCTTACTTACTGCCTTCTCACATTGCTTGCCTACCTTTAGGTCATCTGATATAATTACCCCAAGGTTCCTTTCCATTTTTACTGTTGTCAGTATCTTACCCCCCCATTGTGTACACTTCCCCTGGGTTTTTGTTTCCCATGTGCATTACCTTGCACTTCTTTGCACTGATTCTAAGCTGCCATACATTTGCCCATTTCTCCAACCTTGCCAAGTCCCTTCTCACTCTTTCCACTCCATCTTTTTATCAACCCTGTTGCAGATCTTTGTGTCGTCTGCAAAGAGACATACTTTTCTTTCCAGTTCCTCTGCAATATCACTTATAAAGACATTAAAAAGGTCCAGTCCCAGTACCGAACTCTGCGGTACCCCACTAGTAATCCTCCTTTCTTCACTGTGTACTCCATTTACTACTACCCTTTGCGTCCTGTTGTCTAGCCAATTTTTTATCCAGGCTATCACCTTGGGGCCCACTCCAAGACTGGCTAACTTGTGTATTAATCTTTTGTGTGGGACTGTATCAAATGCCTTGCTAAAATCTAGGTAGTCCATGTCCACAGCCTCTCCCTGGTGTACTACTTTGGTCACCCAGTCAAAGAAATCTATTAAATTCGTCTGACACAACCTTCCCATCGTGAATCCATGCTGCCTTGGGTCCTGTGCCCCACTGGCCTCTAGGTACTCAACAGTTCTTTCCTTCAGAAGTGATTCCATCATTTTCCCTACCACTGAGGTCAAACTAACTGGTCTGTAGTTTCCTGCCTCTGTCCTGCTCCCACTTTTGTGAAGAGGAATCACATCTGCCCTCCTCCAGTCCTTGGGTACCACCCCATCCTCCCATGATTTGTTAGAGAGTAGTCAGCGGTGTCAGTAGTTCTACCCTTAGTTCTTTTAGAATTCTTGGGTGAATCCTATCAGGCCCCATTGCTTTGTCCACCTTAAATTTTATTAGTTCTTTCAGAACCCTTTCTTCTGTAAATGGACTGGTATCGACCCCCATTTTCAGAGTGTTTCTCTTGTTTGGTTTAGGTACCTCCCCCTCCTCTTCCTTTGTGAATACTGAGCAGAAAGATGAAGCATTTCTGTTGGGACGGTTGGTTTTCTGACAGAATATTCACAAGGTGAATGTTAAGTCGGAAACTCGTTTATATGCTCAAAGTGCCTCACTATGCTCATTTGCATGTTTGAAGTGCCTCTGCTACCCAATTTGCATATTGCAGCTGTGGTCATTAATTAATATTCAAACTGTCTTTTCTGTTTCTCGTGTTTATTTACAGGATATTGTTGCCATACAGTGCCCTGTAAATAAGTAATCTGATTTGGGCTAATGTTTTTTCTAGCTGCTATTTTCTCTCCTTGGCCCCCTGGTTGGCTGGACATCCCGACCATCCTCCCAGCCCGCACCCTGACATCAGGCCAACTTACCACTTTATCCCCCACAGGTTCCCCTCTGTGGCAAGATGGTGAGGAGCCCCCAGCTCGACTCACCTGAAATGGATCCAGAATGGGGGAGGGGGACATTCGGGGTCGGTGCCGCAGAGGATGGAAGGTCATGCTGCCTGACCGGGAGCCTTGTTTCCTGTGTTCTTGTCTCCGGAGGCGGAGCGTGCAGGGACGCCATCGATGGTGCTGCACACACTCTTGTGCGTGCACCCTGTTAGGAGTCTGCTCCTCCTCTTGCCCAGTTGTTGCAGTGTCTACTTGCCAGCCACCATTAGGTGCCAGGCATGCACCGACGTCTGGCTACCCCCTTCCCCAAAGAAGGAGAGCTGTCCTTGGGACGCTCGAGCCTTCTTCTCCCCTGCCGACCCCCGGCATGGCACGAGGCATGGCTTCCAGCACCTCAACCCTCAGCGCCACCGGGCCAGCTTGATTTAGGCTAATGTGATGTAACTGCAGTATCATTTCTGATGCAGGCCTCTGGTCTAGCTATTAGGGTGCAATTGCCTGTTGCTGCTGTAGTATTAATAAAGTTTGTATTGCTTTTAAACTTTAAACTTCCTTTGATCCTAAAATGTTCTCTAATCTACTGTTTAGGTTAAATTCTTGAAAATGTATCCTTTATTACAAAAAAAGGAGCATCTCCTCTTGTTGCCCTTTAATTTGATTTTTGTCATGTCTGCAGCACTGAAACTACTTTTTATGTTGCAAAAGAAATTTTTTTTTTTTTGCCAACAATAGATCTTACTTCGAGAGGGCTCTTGCAGTAGGTAATTACATATAGGACTGACACCGGCCGGCGGCAGGACCCCACGGAAAAATTTCTAGCTGTGGTCCCACAAGTGCTTCCACACGTCAGGTGACCGGCGTCATCTGACGATCGGTATAAAGGGCAGTCCGGATGCCTGCCTTCACAGTTCTTTCCACCGTCAGCTTGTGCGGCGCCTCACGGTTAAGTTCCTATTGCTCCAGTCCTGTTACTTCATCGTTTTCCATAAAAGTTTTCAGTATTGTATTTTATATTTCTATCGTCAGGTGAACGTCGGTATATATCGTCCCCTTCAAAGAATAAGTACGACTCGTGCGGCGTCCAACTGCCTCACAAAGACGGTCACTCCCTCTGCCTTTTCTGCTTAGGCCCTGACCACGCGGTCGACAAGGTGTCCGCACTGCCTTCGTTTCAATGCAGCCACCCGCAGATGACTCCAGCAGTCCCTCGAAGCCCATCTCCTCAAAAAGATGTCCGCGATGGAGAAGGAGTTGAAGAAACCTCGGCAGACATCGACCTCCCCTGAAGGGCACAAGAAGTGGGACAAGGAAAAGCACCGGGAGAAGGCCTCCTCCTCCACAACTCTGGCCGGAGTTGCGGGCAAGGTAACATCCCCTCTGGGGCATCGCCCGATGGCAGCCTCCAAGGCTTTGGAGGAGGCGTCGGCCCGCCCGTCGGGTTCGCGTTCGAGCGCGCCAGGTGCCTCCGGGCAAAAGGAGGCTCCAGCCCCCAGTACCGCCGCAGGCTTGCGGCCTACTGGTGCGGGCACCTCCCTTAAGCCGGACGTCGGCTCCTTTGGCCTTACACGGGAAAGGCCGCTAAGAGGCACCGACCCCCGGGGCAGCGCCGCAGCCGGTATCCCCCTCGGATGGGGCCTCCTCATCCTCAGCCCGTCTCCGACAAGGGACCCCAAAGTCTGGCCCCGGCTCCTCTGGCGTCCGCCGGGATTCGGCCCCTAAGCCACACGTCGGCTCCTCCGACGTGCACTGGACCTTGGAGCCTATGGCAGACCCTGCTTCGTCTGTCGTACCAGGCTTCCTGCAGCCTTCGCTGCAGTCAGGGGAGCCCCAGTCCCCCCTGCCCGACCCCGGGGATGCCGCCCCCCCTTCCCCGGACGAGGCTCGGGATCCTGGGCTACTGTCTGATCCTCTTCTTGCAGAGCGGATCTGGCGACGGCTCCCCTGCGCCGGCTCCTCCGACGCCGCCCCGCTTGACGCTGTTCCGGCACCCCGCCCCTCCCGACGCGGATACTCCTCTTCCATCGGGCCCTCCACCCCACGGGCCTATCCCGGCTGATCCGCCCGTGGAGTACCCGGCTGGGCCATCTGCTCAGACAACTCCTCCAGTGCCTGGGTATCTGCCGTCCTATCCGACGCCAGTTTTCCCAGGTCCGCAGTATCCTGACGCCCGCAGTACCTGGCTCCGGTATACCCGCAGCTGGGTTACGGATACTCTTCCCTACGGATTTCCTCCGTACAACTATCCCCCTCCTCCTCCTCCACCGCCCCCTAGGCCGCCGGTGGATCTTCAGGAGACTCTTGCTTCCTGATGGGCTGAGGCCAAGGCTCAGCTCACCAAGGAAGTCGAGAGCCATCTTACGGCGACGGTGCCACCCCAAGCTCCCGTACGCCCCAGTCGGCACACTCCCTCGCCACCTCCGGATTCCTGGGCTTTGCCCTCGGGATCCAGAGAGGGGCAGGACACGCATTCTGGGATTACCCCTAAGGAACCCGTTCCTCCCCCTAGACGAGCTAGGGAGTCTTACTCTGCTTCAGATTCTTCTTCCTTTTCTCTCTCGGACTCCTCGGAGGCTTCCAGTGGATGTTCCGAGAAAGACGACAAGCCGCGCTCTCTGTCCAAGCCCTGGCCGAGGACTCCTCCGGAGGATCCTTCCTTCACGGAGTTGCTCAGGAAGATCCAGGAAGTCCATCAGTGGCATTCCTTAGAGCCAGATCCTCAACGAGTTAAACTCGCCGAACATCTGGACTTGCCCCCTACGGCTCCTACTCTAGTGCCACCCTGGATCGAGCCTCACGCCCACCTTGTTTCCACTATTTGGAAGCAACCGTCTGCTTTAGCCCCACTTCCCAGGAAGTCGAACAGGCTATACCAGGCTCCGGAGGGTGTAGACTTCTTAGACTCACACCCCCGTGCAGACTCGGTTGTGATTAGCGCCGCTCACGGCCAGTCAGCACACCCGTAACACCTGAGCTCATCTCCCCCGGATAAGGAATCCCGCCTTCTGGATCAGTATGGAAGGAAGATCTACCCTTCTTCCACACTGGGGATTAGGGCCCTGAATTATGTAGTACATATGGGGGATTACCAGAAGGCTGTCTTTACCCAGGCGGAATCTAAGATTGACTCCTTGCCTGACTCCCAAGTCAAGCAAGAGTTAACTGACCTGGTCCGTTCTGCTCGTTCGGCCAGTCGTCATATTTTGAGGATGACCTACGATGCAGTGGACACCGCGGGATGGAGCTCTGTGTTCGCCGTAAGTCTTCGGCGTCATGCATGGCTCAGTGTGTCAGGTCTGGTCCCGGAGGTGCAGTCGGCGATCCAAGAAGCACCTTTCAGGGGTTCTGTGCTTTTCGGTGGTGATGTCAAGGACATCATCACTGATTTGCAGGAGAAGGGGACGGCCCCTAAATCTGTTGATTCAATGTACCGTCCCCATCCCCCACGGCGCCGTCCCTTTCGCAGACGCAGCTGGCCTCAAGCGAAATCTCAGGGAAGGCGGGCCACTAAACATCTTGCCCCCACAGTTGCCAGGCCCCTGCCGCCCAAAAAAGCAACGGGTGCCCCAGCTGCGGCGCTTCCTCACACCACCCGACTCCTTCCCTCTCCCACCGCCTCCAGATGCCCCGGAGGAACCGGTAGGAGGGAGGTTCTCCCTCCACCTTCCGGGTTGGGAGAGGATAACGACGGATTCATGGGTGCTTCAGATCATAGCAGAGGGGCACTCCATAGAGTTTCTGCAGAAACCTCCACGTCACCCCCCTATGAACTCCTCTCACTCAAGGGACCATCTTCCTTTGGTCAGGGAAGAAATCTCTGCTCTTCTTGCCAAACAGGCTATAGAGCCCGTCCTCTCTCACCTCTTCGGGATGGGTTACTATTCCCATTTCTTTCTCGTACCAAAGAAGACTGGAGATCTCAGACCCATTCTCGATCTCAGCTCCCTGAACTTATATGTGGAATACAAGAGGTTCAGGATGCTCTCCCTTCAAACCCTCTTGGCCCTGCTTCGGCCGGGCCAGTGACTTTATGCACTGGATATGCAGGATGCACACCTGCACATCCCCATTCGCCCTTCGCACCGAAAGTACCTCAGGTTTGCATTCCAGGGGGACCACTACCAATTCCGGGCGCTCCCATTTGGTCTTTCCTCAGCTCCCCGAGTCTTTACCAAATGCCTGGCAGTGGTAGCGGCCCACCTACGTTCTTTGGGAGCTCAGGTTTTCCCCTACCTGAATGACTGGCTCCTGCCGGCCCCGTCAAGGGAGAAACTCCTGCATTTTCTCTCCCTCACCCAGCAGGTTTTCACTGGCCTGAGTATTACCATCAACCATTCCAAGTCCCACCTGGATCCTTCACAGAGGCTCCAGTTCATCGGGGCAATCCTCGACACGACAATGTGCAAGACCTTCCTGCCTCCGGACAGGGGGCCTCCTTCCAGTCCCAGATTTCCCTCCTGTCGGAACACAGGAGGGTTTCAGCGAGGTCGGTGCTCCGTCTACTGGGGCTTATGGCGGCGGCCATCCCGACGGTTCCGCGTGCGCGCCTCCACATAAGAATCTCTCAGTGGACTCTCCGATCTTAGTGGGATCAACGGGTAGACGACCTAGATCATCTGGTTCTGATCTCCTCGCCGATGGTAAGAGACTTGCAATGGTGGATGGTTCAAGAGAACCTATTCCGGGGGGGGTCCCCTTTTTTCATCCTCCCCGATCAGACTCTGACCACAGACTCTTCAGGCGAAGGTTGGGGAGCCCATCTGGGTCCTCACCGAACCCAGGGCCTATGGTCAAAGTTGGAGATAGTTCTCCACATCAACGTGCTCGAGCTTCGAGCAATGCTGTATGCTCTCCAGGCCCTTCACCAATACATCCTTCCCGGTCACCTAGGTGTCAAAACAGACAACATGTGCGTGGTGTGGTACATCAACAAGCAGGGAGTGACTCGGTCCTACCCGCTGTGCAGGGAAGCGATGAGGGTTTGGGATTGGGCAATGCTTCACAACCTTCACCTCACGGCGATCCATGTTCCGGGAGTCGACAATGTCCTGGCAGACACACTAAGTCGCTCGTCGGCTCTTCCACATGAGTGGGAATTGGATGGAAAAGTTCTAAAAAGCATCTTCCAGATTTGGGGGACTCCTCAAATAGACCTGTTCGCTTCCTTCCAAAACGCAAAGCTTCCAATCTTTTGCTCGCTCGCTATAGAGCGAGGCGCTTTCTGGAGCGACGCTCTATCTCTAAGCTGGAAGGACAGATTCGTCTATGCTTGTCCCTCGTGTGCTACAGAAGCTTGCTTTAGAAGGAGCGAGAATGATTCTGATCGCTCCTTTCTGGCCCAGGCAAATCTGGTTCTCTCTTCTACAACAATACTCAGAGGTTCCTCCTTTCCTCTTCCTTTATCTCCAGGATTGCTGACCCTGGATCAGGGGACCCTGGTCCGTCCGGGACTCAAGTCCCTTCAACTTCATGCATGGCTCCTGCAGACCTAGCTCAATCTCGTTTCGGTGTTTCTTCTAAGGTGGCCGAGATTCTGGTGGAGGCTAGAAAACCCTCCACTAGGTTCACCTACGCCATGAAATGGAAAAGATTTTCTATCTGGGCTGCGTCCAGGAACGTGGAGCCCTTTTCCTGTCCTGTGACCATTCTGCTTGAGTACATGTCATCTTTTCGACCTGGGTCTCAGTCACTCCTCTTTGAAAGTCCATATGGCGGCTATTTCAGCCTACCATGTCCCTTTCACTGATAAGGCATTTGCCCAGCTGGAGGTATCCAAAACTTTCCTCAGAGGGGTCCTTCATTTCAGGCCCCCTGTCCGGACTCCAGCTCCACCTTGGGACTTAAACTTTGTCCTCGAGAAACTTACCCTTTCTCCCTTTGAGCCTGCGGCTTCCGCAGACTTGGAAGTTTTCATCATGGAAGACTCTCTTCTTGGTGGCCATTACCTCTGCTCTCAGAATCTCCGAGCTCCAGGCCCTGATATGCAAAATCCCTTATTTGATTTTTCACAAAGAACGAGCAGCTCTTCACACGAATCCTAAGTTTCTTCCGAAGGTGGTAGCAGAATCTACCTTAAATGTCTATTGAATTACCTGCTTTCTTCATGCAGTACTCCAATCAAGGAGAATACCTGCTCCATACCATGGATGTTCACAGGATTCTGAGATACTACACCGATAGGACGAAGGATCTCAGAAAGACTGATCAGTTGTTCATCTCCTTTGCTCACAAAAGAGAAGGCAGTGCTGTCTCTAAGCAGTGCCTATCAAAATGGTTGGCCCATTCCATCACTTTCTGTTATAAGTACAACAAGACCCTCCCGCGTCAAGTCAGAGGTCACTCCACTCGTGGAGTTGCCACCTCTGCGGCTTGTTTCAAGAACGTGTCTGTGGCAGTCATCTATGCTGCCACCACTTGGACTTCAGTCCATACCTTTGCTAAGCATTACAGTTTGAACATTGCCTCTCACCGTAGAGCAGGCTTCGGGTTAGCTGTCTTGCAAGGCCTCCTTTCTTGAGACCTGCTAGATTATTTGCTGCTCTTTGGAGTAGTTCCTCCTCCCGGTGCCTTTTCATTTGTCCCAGACTGCTTGGGATTCTGTCCTATATGTAATTACCTACTGCAAGAGCCCTCTCGAAGTAAGATAGTACAGTTACGTGAGAACTTACTGTAACAGTAGATCTTCGAGAGAGGCTCTTCTGATAAATATCTATCCGCCCTCCATCCCCTAGGCTTTTCAGCTCCTTTTCCATTGGGGAAATAACTGCTTCTCTCGTCAGGCCTTCCGGGCCTGTGGCGGGAAAAGAACTGGAAAGGCGGTCGGGACTGCCCCTTTATACCGACGTCGTATGACGCCGGTCACCTGACGTGGGGGCGGTCCCCGCCAGGGACTGCTAGCTAGAAATTTTTTCGTGGGGTCCTGGCCGGGCATCAGTCCTATATGTAATTACCTACTGCAAGAGCCTCTCTCGAAGATGTACTGTTACGGTAAGTTCTTACGTAACTGTACTTTCCTTTGCTGTTGTCCATTTACTTGACTTTAGTGCTGCTTTCGATGCTGTTGATCACTTCATTCTTCTCAGTTGCTTTAAAGAGCAGCTGACACCTTCAGCAGAACTTTAACCCAACATAATATATAGACACAGTTCGGCTTGTGTATTTTACATTAGTTCTTTATTCCTCCTCCCCATTATTCATTACTGGTGTAATTTGCATGAAAACAGGATCTCTGCTCCTGAGAATTCATCTACTTCTGTTTTCTCCCTACCTGAGGTCATAATGCTCTGCTTGTGACATCACAATTACTCCTGTGGCAACAGACTGTGATGTCACAACACAGAATTATGACTTGAAGGAGGGAGTAAGCTACAGAGGCGGATGAACTCTAAGGTATAAAGATCACGTAGTCATGCAAGTTTCCTCAGTAATAAATAATGGGGAGAAGAAATCTGTAGAATATATATGGAATGCAAACTGAATTGTACCTAAATATCATGTTTTTCAAAGTTTTCTTTGAGGCGTCCGCAGCCCTTTAAGCAGTACGTTGGTGGGATGGAGCCTTTTTTTCTCCTCCCGATTCAAATCCTACCTCAGTAACTGATCTTTCCGTGCATCTTCGGGAGGTTTTTCCTGTGCCCCACCACTCCTTTGCAGAGTACCCAAATTGATGTTCTTGGTCCTGTTTTCTTCTCCATCTATCTCCTTTGTTTTCAGCATCTTGTGCCTAGCTTCAGCTTTACCTATCACTTTTATACTAATACTTGTATCCCAGTATAAGTGAGAAAAAAACAAAAGATTGTACCAGTATAAATTGCTTAAATACTTCCAGCAGCCTAAAATAGTTCAGCAGTGGGAAGGAAAGTGTGCTGCCTAGCACAGACACGCAGCATTGTCTCCACTGTGTTTTTTTTTTTTATTATTATTATTCTTCCCCCACCATTGAATGCAGTGCTTTACTCATTGGGGATCAGAACATCAGTTTATGTGTAAATAGTGTTCTGGTCTGTGTTTGTCACCTTATTTAACCAAATTTTTTTTTGTATCTGTTTTGGTAGTTTTGTTATGAAGTTTTCTCACAGCTGTACCATATTTGACAGCGTAAGAAAATTGCTATTGCAAGTAAGACAGGTTTCTCCTGCAGTGAGTTTGTATCTGACCACCACTGTTCTCAAGGCAATTGTTCTGGTACCGGGTAATCTCTTGACCAGGAGGATAGGCAGTCCTCCTGTAGTCGTTAAAAAGAAACTGCTACCCTCTGGATGGTAGCTTTGTGTGCACCCCAGCTGCCCAAGGTGTGTCACCATCCCTGAAGAGGGGGGTGACCAACTCTGTTCTGTTTGTGGTGGCAGGTCATTACCATGGACATGTGGGTCTTAAAGATTATTTAGAACAGTTACTCCCTTAAACCTATAGAGCAACCTCAGGACCCCGAAACTGTTCCGTCAGGTCGGGCTTCTTCTTCAGGTACTTCCTCGTTCCCCCAAAGACTGGCAGCATGTGCCTGATCTTAGACCTCAGACAACTGAACAAGTACATAAGTAACAAGAAATTCAGGATAGCATCATTGGGCTCTTTCGTACTGTACCCGAGGCCCCAGGATTGATTGGTGTCCATAGATATTGCAGGATGCATGCCAGCATGTACCTGTCTAGGCTGACCAATGCAAATACTTCCATTTTTATGTTGTTGTCAAACATTATCAGTTCAGAATGCATCGGTTCCCTGTGTCTGTGCCAAGCGCTTCATAGAGCTAGTGGCACACAACATAAAGAAGGGAATGTAGGTATTTTCTTACCTGGATGACTGGCTAATAGAGTTTATCCAAACAGCAGACAGAGATGGCAGTGGCCTCTGCATGCCATTTTCTGATGGCCATGTGAGTCTTACTCGATCTCCAGAAGTCGCTGTTTATTCCCACCCAAGCACAGATAGCATAATCTACAGTGTGCATGGCTTACTATGTCAGAGAATGCCCTCGGGTAACAGCACATTGAATGTAGAGGATGTTAGGACTCATGGCAGCCACGGTCTTCAGTGTACACCTCATGAGGCTGCATATGAGAACATCTCAATGGATGCTCAGCACAGAATGATTGGAGGCATCTTAACCTGTGATTCACCCAATACAGGTGATGAAGTCTCTAGGTAACTCCCTCTTGTGGTGGTCCTCAAAGGAGAACCCCCTTTAAGGCTTACCTTCTCCCCTCCGGAGCCTCAGGTGACTTATTACCAAGGCTGCCTCTTTACTAGGGGAGGGGTGCACACTGCTGTGGTCTTCATACCCAAGGAACTTGATCCAACCTGGAACACCATCACCACATAAATGTGTTAGAGATGAGAGCTGTTCTGTATGGGCTGCAGGTCCTTTCTGATCTGGTTTGCTACTGGATAGTTCATGTCCAGACAGACAAGTATGTCATATTCTACCTCAGCAAATGAGGAATTTACTTGTACCCTCTGTGCAGGGAAACCGTGCGAGTCTGGGACTGGTGCTTGGAGCACAGTATCATTCTCCAGGCATCCCATCTACCCGAGATAGAAAATGCCAAGGCAGACAGTCTCCGTGGAACAGTAGCAGACCCTTACGGATGACATGGTTCAGTCCCTATTTAAGTAGGGCATGCAGGAATTTTACCTTTTTTGTGTGTGTGTGTGTTTTGTGTGTGTGTATGTATGTATGTATGTATGTATATATATATATATATATATATATATATATATATATATATATATATATATATATATATATATATATAATATAGTATGTGTGTGTGTGTGTGTGTATATATGTATGTGTGTGTGTGTGTATATATATGTAGGTATGCGTGTGTGTATATGTGTGTGTGTGTGTGTGTGTGTGTGTGTGTATATATATATATATATATATATATCTATCTATAAAATTTAGTGTGCTTTCACCACTTCATTTGCAGGCGCCCCCATCGGTCCACCAGCTCTCACCCCCGGAACTTATTTGACACCCTGGTCCATCCCAGTCTCTCTTCCTCCACCGTATGGCCATCGGAGAGTGAGTAGGTGCTTCTGAGAAGAGTGCCACAGTCTGCAGTGGGGGGGGCAGCGGTGATGGGCAGACATCCTCCTGCAGCATCTGGTCATTTTCTAGTCCAGGCCTCTGTAAAATGCAGAGAAGAGCCCTCAACTCAGAACATGCAGGCGCCCTCCCTGAATCTATGGCTCCGCTTACACAGTCATCTGTGGTCACCCAGGTGACAATAGCACAGTGAGTCAGCCTTCTGTTGTTGAGATAGAAAGCGTCCTCTGGGACGCTTAGCTCATTTTCCTTGACCAACCCTCTAATGAATCAGGCTCATTCCCGAACCCAGGTCATTGGCATCAAGAGTGGTAGCATTGTCGCTGTTTGGAATTAGACTGTTTTACATTGTATTATAATCCAAACTGCGGCCCTTCTGCTCCAGAAATCGAGAGCATTTTTGTCAGGATGCATTCAGGCTGTAGTGACCAGGCATTTTCTATACACTTTCCCACTGCTTTCTCTCATCCAGTACTCCACAAGCTGTTTGCTCACAGAGGCAAAAGGATACTGATAGCCCCATGCTGGCTGAGGCAGATATGGTACCTGTTGCTACACTAGCTGGTGATTCAGCAGTCACAACATTACTCCTGAAGGTAAATTTCCTACCCAGTTTCAGGGTCAGCTGTTTACATCTGAACTTCCACTCCCAGCATCTACAGCCTCCTGAGGAGATAAAGTGTGCAGATTTTAAGTGCCCCAGCAGATCTCCCCGGTCCTTCTGGCAACCCAAAAGCCTTCCATCAGGGAAGCTTGTGGAGTGAAGTGGAAGCATTTCTCCATGTGGTGTTCTAAGTACAGTGCCCACCGTTTATAACGGGCATGTTTGTGTCAAGCCTTTTTGCCCATTTTAGGAGACGGGCGACGTATCCAAATGCAGTTTGAACCCAATAAATGATGCTACTGTCAATATCAAAAGCACTATAGTAATGTAATCGAAAGCACTTAGTAAAGACAGTATAATACACTAGTACTTTAATATACTGTACTAATCTTCTTTATTTTCTTATTTCTTTAATTAATTGAGTGAAAAAAAAAAAAGTAAAACTACAGCACAGTAACAGTGCAACAGAAACTGTGATGCTAAGCCTACTTATGTCCCGTGAAAAACTCTGTGATCCGAGTCTGGATATTCTGTTTTCGGCTGTATGGACGCCATGTCTCCTCGATTTTTTTTTTTTTTTTTTTTTTTTTTTTAGCATCATATCCCAGTTTGGCTCGTACTCAGCACTCTGTTCCATGCCACGACATAATGTTAATAGGGCTTCTCGAACATCAACGGCAGTTACAATAGCCTCCTCTTCCACCCGACTAGCTTCCAGGTCCTCGTCCTCGTCCTCGTCACCTCTGAGCGCACCAATCACCTCCTGGATGTCATCTTGCTCTCCTTCAGGTGGAGAGTCGCTATCACCAAGGTGACACAGTTCTTTAAACTGCTCCTCTGACAGAATCCGCCCGCTATAGAAGGCGGATAACGATCAATATAACCAGTTGCTGTAACACTTGACTCTGAGACTTGGCAAATGGTTTTGCACTTTGCCCGAAATAGACGATTGCCCGTTTTAACCGCAGGCGATGTAAATGGAGTAGACTGTACTCCCAAGGATCCTATTCCCTGCCCTCTAAAGAGTTCTCAGCTATCTCTTGAACCTTCCAGTCTGGCCTTCAGTATCCTCATTGAAAGTTCACTTGTCTGCCCCCTCAGCTTCTCAAGAGTTAGCTGAGATTCTTCCATTAGATCACATCCCTCTCTCCAGTGTGTTTCTGAGCAGTATCCTGCATATGAGCACCCCACCATTTAAAAAAAAAAAAAAAAAAAAAAACTGCTATAAATTGGTATCTCAATCTGGTGTTGGATATACTCGCCCCCTAAGCCCTTTGACCCAGCAGCTACATGTGAAATGAGGTATCGGACCCTCAAACGGTGTTTCTAGTGGCCATTACCTCTGCATGCAGCATTTTTGAACTACAGGCCCTAGTGATGGATCCTCCATACACTGTTTTCCACAAGGATAGCGTAGTGCTCCACAAACATCCTAGATTTCTGCCAATGGTCTTGAGCTCTACCTCCGCCAGTCTTTAATGTTTCCAGCTTCTTTCTGTAAGCCAGCGAACCATGGGGGGTGGTACTGCATTCTCTGAATGATAGAAAATGCCTCCAATTCTACCTTAGTAGAACCAAGGACTACAGACAAGCCTTTCAACTCTGTCTCTTTCAACACCAGTTGAAAAGGGCTACATTTCCAAGCAGGTCTTATTGAATTGGATTTTTGATGGCATTCAGCACTGCTACACATTAACAGGGCAGCAGTCTGGGGGCTCCACCAGTGCACATTCCACCTGAGCAAAGGCTGCCTCAGTGGATTTGATCCATTTGGTCCCCATTTAAGAAACACAAAACCCTGGGTGTCCACCCCAAGAAACATGCAGGCTTTGGACTGTTTTACAAGGCTTGCTCTCCTTGTGAGTCCTAGGTTTCTAGCCTCCCTAGTCTGGGGGACCTTTCCTAAAGCTTGCTAGCTAAGACGAGAGAGTAATTCTCTGTGGAGAAGATTGAGTCTTTGAAGATAGAAAGATGTTTAAGAATATTTTCCCCATACGATAACACTTATCCACCTTCTATCCACAGGATGCACTTAAGTCTCATGTATTTTAACACCCCCCCCCCCAATAGGTACAGACTCTGAAGACACTTGTTGGTGTCTAAGACCAGTCAAGCTATTTTATAACCCTTGTTCTTTATTCATTACTAATTGTGGGATAAATAGTTAGCTCTTTCTTCTCCTCATTAAACCAAAAACAAGAAAGTTAGCAGCTGTGCCTGGCGCCTCCTCGTTAAACCAAAAAAAAAGTTGGTAGCTGGGTCTGGTGCCGCTATGTAACCAGCAGGCACACGGACATTGCTGTGAGTTAGTAATGGGCAGTGGCACTACTGGCCCCAGAAGTGCTGTAAGACCAAAGAGTGTCACTGTGAAGAAGATATTCTTAAAGATCTGGAGTTATGATAAGTACCTTTCTTGGCTTTCTTGCAGTGAAACTTTAATACCATAACTTTAATGCCAGAATCCTTGCATCCTCTCATGTTTTCTTCCTGTTTTCAAAAGGAATTTGAAACAATTTTTGCTAAATTATGGTTCTTGTAAATGTGATTGTATATTTATGCATCATGTTTTCATAAGTACTGCATTTCCAGACTGAGCCTGAGAAAGGACCTCCAGTCCAGTGCTCTTAAACCTTGTCAACACATCAAATAAATAAAAAAACTTCCCTGCACAGCAGTAGTCCTTTAGGACCAGTAGTCTTTGCATTATTGACTTGTACAAGCCACACTTAATCATGCTGCTTTTCTTTTTCTTGACCTACCAGGTTATTAAAGGAGCAGAGATTTTGGAGGTGCTACACAGTTTACCTGCAGTGCGGCAATATTTGTTTTCACTGTATGAATGCCGTTATGCTGTCTTCTTCCAGTCACTAGGTAGGGACTTCTGTGCAGTTCTCTTCTGATGTGCCTAATTTGCTTTTTAATGCAGGTTTCAGTTTATCTTTGGGTTTGCTTATAGTATTTGGAGACAGAAACACTACCCCCGTGCTGCCACCCTACATTCTGTTTAATTATAATTGATGTAATGCAGACGAGTAACCACCTGCTTTGCATACTTTTTGTGTAGAATACTGAAATGGTAGGCATGCCTTTTTTTTTTTTTTTTTTTTCTGGTTTTACTAGCATGAAGGATCATCATATGCATCTAACGCTAGCTCAGGTCAAAATGACCTTTTGCAACCACTAGCCAGCATGGCTAGTGACTGGGAAGAATCCACTGGCCCAGCTGAAGTGCTTATTGAAAGGTGTCTTCTGCCAATACAAGTCAGCAGGGCTAGAGAAAAGAAAATGCTACTAGCCTGGTACTAAATCTACCAGATTTTGGCGGGTGCCAGGTTCAACTTCTCCTAGCTCTTCTGTAAGCATTTATGTGAATTTTATTTTGGGCCCGTGCATTTGACATTTGTCTGCTAGTCCAAGATTTTCAGTTAATGAGATAGCAGTTAATGTATTTTGCAGTAGTAGTGTAGTAAAAACTTTCATTTTTATACAAGGAAAAAAGTTGATAGGGCACAAGTTCCTATTTATAAAGCCACTCTTTGAATTCAGTTACATGTTAATAAATATGCAAGCAGCCAGTAGACATAATGACAATTAGTATATATACTCACGTAAAAGTCTATTTTTCTTTTGTGCTAAAAATTAGGCCCTCAAGAAAGGGGACTTGACTTGTCTGCAAGGTTGACTTATCTGCAGGATTTACAATGGTAAACGTTTTTTTTAAGTTGCGCTTTATTATTGTCACGTTATACAGAACGATATATAGTTTTGGAAATGTGCTACTGAGCTCCCATTTATCCATTCTGGCAGGTTCCATAGTCTAGAGGCATCAAAATTAAATGGTATTTCACCATACCTGGATTTAGTTAATGGGTTCCTGAAAGACACTGTTGGACAATTCTTAGAAAATAACTATTGTTTTGTACTGTCAGTAGCACATTTCCAAAATACCTTGGACAATCTATAAAGCACCAATGTCCTCAAGTGAACAAGTGATGACTGACTGTAGAATAGACCATACCCTGTTGTACAGTGGAACTGGCCTCGAGGAAACACAGTAACCTGTGACACTGTATGACACAGGGATTAACAGCCACTGAAATTGCCTTGTTTACTGCAGTAACTCTGCTGTAGTATGTCCTTTCGACGCTCACCACTGTTTTATGTACCTTCAGTTACAGCAGAACCCACTGGATTGTAGGAGGGTCAAGGTTTGGTTGGTACTATTGTTTAACAACATTATAACTAAATCCCCCCTCAAAACTGTACGAGTGTTTAACCAAATCAAAAGTCTAGAGGCATTAAAATTAAATGGTATTTCACCATACTTGGATTTAGTTAATGGGTTCCTGAAAGAGACTGTTGGACAATTCTTAGAAAATAACTATTGTTTTGATTTTGTTAAACACTCGTACAGTTTTGAGGGGGATTTAGTTATAATGATGTTAAACAATAGTACCAACCAAACCTTGTCCCTCCTACAATCAAGTGGGTTCTGCTGTAACTGAAGGTACATAAAACAGTGGTGTGTCGAAAGGACATGAGTTGTTCGTGCCAGTTTTGTTATACAGTACTTCCAACTTCTCTAACCAGTTTGTAAGCATATCATTCTATATATTACATTTCCATATTTGATAACTGTAAGGATCAGTTGTGTGGACATTTTATGTCTGGCAACTTTGATAGGCAGTTAGCTTCCCTTCTCAGTGCCCTGTTCAATAATTTACTTTTAGCAGCCGTAAAGGGGAACTGTCAGCTCCCCTCGAGAAATGCTTAGGGACCTTGAGGTCCTGTTAGACCATTAACAATGTTAAAACATTTTTCTCTCACTTATTTGCAGCTTGGTATATTATCTGGTTGATCCTGCGCGCCCCCCGCCTGCTTGACCAGAGTACTTATTTCCCAGTGTCCTCCAGAGGCAGCCCTCTGATGAAGTGACCGACAGGCTAAGCTGCGGGAGGACGTCCATGTTGCTATACATCTATTAAATGAATGGCAGTTTAATTGAGCGCATGATCAGGCTTATTCTACTGGTACCAATGGCGCCGAGGTAGCACAGTTCGTACCAGTAGAATAAGTGAGACCATGTGCTCCATTGAACTAGTATTCATTCAGCAGACTTACAGGCACATAGACCTCCCCCTTGGCTTAACTCATCAGTCTCATCATCAGAGGACTGGACAAGGGGACACTGGAAAATATAGTACTCTGGTCATGGCATGCGGGGTGTCCTAGGATCAACCAGATAATAAATCAGAGTGCGAGTGAGTGAAGAAATTACAGTATTTAACATTGCCAGTTGCTTAATCTGGACTCCCAAGGTCCTTCAGCATTTTTCCAGGGCCAGGGAAGCTGAGAGTTCCCCTTAATTAAAATGAGTGTCAGAACTTAGTGCCTGGTCTGGAAAGACACTCTTCTATTTAAAGAATACCTAAACAGGGTTATTGCTGCTTACACTGTTCCCAAAACCCTTCCATGTACCTGTAAGCAAAAGGGGAGTACTTTTGAATCCTGTAGTAGTTTACCTTAAAATATGTTGCTTTATATGTTTTCAGCAACTTTTTTATTTCAGTAGCAGTCAGGATATGTTTTAAGAGCTCTGCGCTGATCAGACCATGTGACTGTGCTGTATGTGCAATGGAATGATGTAATTCAAGTGAGACATCTTGCCTGTGGTAACAGAAGTAAAAACCTATGGGAGCCTTACAATAAATGACTAAGATGAACACTGTATGTTAATCTGATCATGTGTCTTGATATTTGACTTGTGTGTAACTCTCTTATGCACAAGTTAAATATCAACAAAAGTCGTTGTTCGGCTCAGCCAACCTTATAGAAAAGGGAAATAAACAAGCAGAACAGTATCAACAGCGGGAGAGACCCAGACCCAGTCAAGGCAATTGAAACAAAATATCAGACTGGAAAAACGGGTCCGCTCACCAAATGATTAATCATATCATAATTTATTTCCATCCAGTTAACATCAAGCTCTATAGTTCCTACGTTTTGGGGAACTTATTTTCCCCTTCCTCAGGGAGTCTGGTTTTCAAATTTTTAAGCACTGATTATATAGAGGATAATGGCTAGGGATCGGGTGATAACCGTGCTATAATCACCTCGAGTGGTTGCTAGGGCAACATGGTAAACCTTGAGAGTGCAGCTCGAGAGGTTTACTGTAGCCCTAGCAACCACGAGAGGTGATTTCAGCGTGGTTGTCACCCGATCCCCAGCCATCATCTTTTATAGTGTATGGTCAAAAAAACACTGTTTGCATTCCACGTGTGAAAATTATGGAACTCTGGTGCATTCTTTTTTGGTATGCCACTGTTTGGAAGTTCCGAAGTGTGGTTAATAACTTTTAAAACTCTAAACAGTACGTAACAAAGCTATGTGACTGCTGATTATGGTGGTTAATAGGCACTTACCATACATTATAGTACCATCTCAGCTATATACTTCCAATTGTAATTCTTGATAAATCCAGGCTTACTGCTCGCTATGTTCAGGGAGCCAGACTTACCTGTTTTAATTTATTTATTTATTTGTTTGTTTGTTCGTTCTAGGATTATAAATACCTTTGAGCCGAGGCTCTTTTACAAAGGTTCCACGTCATTGGTACAATTGAGACAGTCATAAGCAAAGATGACAGTTTATAAAATAAAAAAAAAACACATAGTCTTGTAGATGAAAAAAGAACAATAAGGTGAAACTTTGGGAAGGGGAAAGGGAAAGGAGGAGGGTGAAATCAGGGAGACTAAGTGGATGGGAGAAAAGGGAGGTAGGTTGGGGGACAGAGAGGAGGATGGAAGGCGGTTAAGATTAGAGGTATGCAGCCGGGTGGCATTTGTCATGGGCCAGCAGGGGAGGTGAAGATAGGAGGGTGCTGGTAAAGTGCAGGAGTAGATGTGGATCCAAAAGAGGCATCTTCAGCTATGGAACCAAAAAGACATGTTTAGCCACAACAGTCACAGAGGTTGGAGGCAGTGAGTGTTATCTTGAGGAGACAAGTCTTAAAGTGCTGGCGATGAGTGAGGATGAGATATAGCTGGGAAGACCATTGTACCAACTAGTGGCCCTGTAAGCAAGGATCTTTGGCCTTGTGTTGTGCGGCAGTCTTGGGATTTGCAGAACTGAGGTTTCCATCCTGGTATGTTGGGTGTGGATTCTCAGTTGTATGAGGCACAGACTCCAGGGGGGGCAAGGCCCAGCAAGATTTTCTTAGTAGTAATACAAGTTTGGTGTTTTATTCGATTGGCAAGATTCAACCATCCAGTTTGAGAATAGAGGTCACAGGTGTGAGTTAGGTGTTGGGAGCCAGTGACAAGTCAACAGGCCTTGTTGAGGACGGTGGATACACGTTTGAGTGCGGTGGTTGTAGCAGAGCCGTAAATGATAATGCCATAATCAGTGATGGATAAGATGGAGCTCTGGACAGCTACAGCAAGGGCTTCGGGTGTCAGGTGTTTCCTATGACGGAATAGCGGGCCTAGCCGGGAGTTAGCAGCTTTGACGACATGGTCGATGTGGGTAGTGTAGGAGAGGTGAGGGTCAAGGGTGATCCCGAGGTATTTAAAGTTTTTAACCTGTTCCAGTGCGGCACCTTGTCTGGTGATAACGGAGAGTTGGAAGTGCTTTATAAAGTTCTTTTTTTGTGCATCATTTTGCGTTCTGGTTCTGGCATGTCCCTGAAAGCTCATACACAGTAAATCAAGTTCAATATCGAAATAGATGATCAAGTTCATATAGCGCTCATCTTGGACATTTATTATAAGGCTCCCATAGTGTTTCTTTACCGCATTTAATGTCTTGCTTGAATTACATCATTCTGTTGCACGTACAGCATGGTCACATGGTCTGATCAGCACGGAGCTTTTAAAACATTTCCTGATTGAAGCTGAAATAAAAAGTTGCCAAAAATATATATAAAGAACCATATTTCAAGGTAAATAATTACAGGATTCTAAAGTACTTCCTTTTGTCTACAGATACAGGGGGAGGATTTTGTAAACCGTGAAAGCAGTAATAACCCTATTTAGATATCCTTTCAAATCTTTAGTATTGGATATTTATTGTCCTGCAGCAGAAAATATGATGATTTCATCAAACTGTACAATATCTGGATGTGATAGAGTTTAGAGATGGATATGCATGCAGTAACACCCAAGTAGATTTATGATCATGCCGAAATGTATGGACACCTTGGTTATATTGACAGCCACCCAAGATGTAAATATATTCAGCATAGGTGAACACCATGGAGGGTGTTATTGATCACACTTATAAAATAGTCTTTTAAAAGTATCAATACATTTAACAAAAAATTAACTGCAAGAGCCGATAAATCTGGCTGTGCTGATTTTATCCATCAGATGCTGTATTTAATCAAGCTCTCTCTCAGTAGATAAGGATATAATTGATTAGCTTCATTGCTCAGTTTTTGTAGAAATAAAAAGATGTTCTTGGTTGATTACAGCAATCGTAGAGCAGGAAATGAAAAAGGACTGGTTGTTTGCTCCACACTATCGTTACTATGTCAGAGAGATGAGAATCCATGCATACAGTCAGTTGCTGGAGTCCTACCGCTCGTTGACCCTTGGGTACATGGCTGAGGCATTTGGAGTTGGTGTAGAGTTCATAGATCAGTAAGTATTTAAATTTTGTTTTTTGAACATGCTTCCCCACAGTAAATAAATTTGGCAGTTAAAAATTGATTTGTGCTTCGGAGTCCAAACAAACATTTTTGTGAAACATTGCACATGATGGGGTGCATATCCTTTGAGAGATCTAGACATTCTTCTTGTAAGTGCTGAGGCGCAAGGCCAAAAGCTGAGTGCTTCTCGGCATACAACGAAAATTGCATATGGCTTCCATCAGATGAATCACACTGTCATGTTTTTGCGTTCATAACATAACTTGGTATTAAAACATTTGTCTTAGAAAGTGCAGCACCATGCTTTCATGAGTACGCAGAGGCATGATGGGTAACTTGGTTCCACCAGACGGAGAGCAGTATTTGCAGCGGCCATAATGATCCAGTTTATAATTTGCATTTGTATGGCACCTTTCATGCAAGCATCTCAAAATGCTTTACCGTTATCACACACCATGCAAAATGCAAGTCTATCTCCTGTCCTGAAGAAATTCTGTCTTAGCATAATTTTTTTGTCTAAGTTTCAACATTGACAGTGGGATATTCCTTTACTGCTGGGTAACATATGCATTACCGAGTCATGGTGCACTGAAAACAATGACTGGGACATGGCCCTACCAGAATATACTCTGTTCTGGAAGGACTGGGTAGGAAGGAAAGTAGGTGTGTGGTGCTATGTGAGGGAAGGCATACAAGCAATGGAGATACAGGGAATGGGGGGGCAGAGGTACTGCGGGTCACTCTTGAGACTGGGAATGGAGCCTTTATTCACACTGGCATGATGTATAGATCTCTAGCACATGGGGAAAAGCTAGATAAGGTACTAGTGGAAGCCATTGACAAGATTGCAGAAAAAAAAAGTGCCAATGCCGCTGGTGGGGGGACTTTTTTTGGAGCCTCCCAGCTGCAGCTTCAACTACAAGCAAGGACATCATGGGCTCCCTGCAGGGGACATTCGTCAAGCAACTAGTCTGTGAACCCACCCATGATGGGGCAGTACTGGACGTGGTACTCCGTGAACAGCGACAGTGTTGCAGACGTCAAGGTGGGAGGCCACATGGAGACCAGCGATCGCTGTACATTGTGGTTCAGCTTAAGGGTGGCTGCAGAATCTAACTACACAAAGGCGAGGGTCCTGGACCCTGGACTTCAGGGAGGCGGATTTTATAAAGACAGGTGAATGCCTGGGTGGCGACCTGGATGGGGTGGAGGAACAGTGGGAGAAGCTAGAAAGGTCCATAGTGAAAGCAGCAAACCTCTGCATCGAGCAAGTGAGCAAAAGTAGGAGGTAAAAGAGACCACAGTGCTTCTCGAAAGAGGTGACGGAAAAGGTAAGAGCTAAAAGGGTAGCATTCATAAGGTACATGGAGACGCAGAGGGAGAATGATAGGAAGTGTATTGGGGAAACAGAGGGAAGCAAGGAGAGCAGTAAGGAGAGTGAAGTTATAAACTGAAGAGCGAATAGCCCAGATGGTAATGAAAGGGATCAAGGCATTTATTAGTTATGTAAGTGAAAAGAGGAAGACCAGGGGTGGGATGATAAGGTTAAAAAGGGAAGGGGGGACTTTGCATAGGGGGAACCAAGAAAAGGCAGACCTCCTGAACAAATATTTTTATTCATTCTTTACAGAGGAAGTAAAAGGAGAGGAACCACAAAAAATAACAGGAGCATTTGAGTTAGGGAGGTGGCACTAGTCTGTTTTCAAAGGAGAAAGTCCTGAAGGGACTCGCTAATCTGAAAGTGGACAAACCAGTGGTGTCAGATGGGGTGCATCCAAGGATACTATGGAAGCTCAGGGAGGTACTGGATGCACATCTGACAGTCCTGCTTAACAGCTCATTGGCAACGGGAGTGGTTCCAGAGGACTGGAGGAGGACAGATGTAGTCCCACTTCACAAAAGTAGCAGGGAAGAGGCTGGCAGTTACAGGCCAGTCAGCCTGAAAGTTAATGGAATCACTGCTGATGGAAAAGATTTTGGAACAATAGCAGACTAGTAAGCAAGCTGGGCAACCTAGGAGTGGGTCCGAAAGTGGTAAACTGAGTAAGAAATTGATTTGGGGATAGGCAGCAGAGGGTGGTGGTAATGGGAGTTCACTCTGAGGAAGGGAGGGTGACCAACGTGTGCCTCAGAGATCACTGCTAGGACGGATCCTCTTTAATGTCTTAAGTTGCATTGCAGAAGAGCTGGAAGGGAAGGTCTGCCTCTTTGCAGGTGACACCAAAATCTGCAATAGGGTGGACACGAGGGGTGTAAAGGATGAATAGCGACTGAGAGAACTCAAGGAGTGGTAAAGGCAGCTGGGTTTCAGTGTAGAAAATGCAAAATAATGCAAGTGGGTCACAGAAGCCCAGGGGTGGAGTGCAAAATGAATGGGGTGATACTGATGGGGGGGGGGGTAATCACATCTGATGACATAAAGGTGACCAGCCAGTGCAACAAGGCAGTTGGCAGGGCTAGTGGGATGCTGAGTTGCATAGGGAGGGATAGCAGGCAGAAAAAGGGAGGCAGTGTTGCTTCTGTAGATCACTGGTAAGACCCCACCTAGAGTACTATGTCCATTTCTGGAGACCACACCTCTGGAAGGACATAGAGTGGACGTAGTACAGAAAAGGGCCACACAAATGGAGCAGGGTCTGCATCAGAAGCCTTACAAGGAGATATTAAAGAACCTTTTTTATACCCTCAAAAGGGGGGGATGTGATTGAGACCTTTAAATAACACACATAGGTAAATACGGTACAGGCGGAAGTATTTTTCAGAAAAAAATGTGCTCAAGAACAAGGGGACATGCTGCGAAGCTGGGGGGGGTTGATACAAGAAAGATGAGGAAATACTTCACAGAAGGAGTGGCAGATTCATGGAGCAGTCTTCCAGTGGAAGTCATGGGAGTGAAAACAGTGGGGGTTAAAGAATGCATGGGATAGGCATAAGGGAATCTTAGGGGAAAGGAAAGGGGTGGGCTGGAGATCCAGTATTGGTCGACAGAGCAATGAAGATAGTTCTTTCCGCTGCTATTTTACAAAGAGGACGTAGTGTTTTTACCACTGTCACTGGGGTACTTTAATTGGCAACCCTCAGTTGAGCTGTGTTTTATCCACAGATCCTCTGCATAGTCCTCTCTCGAAATTCCCAGATGCTCAGCAAAAATGGGGGAACTCTCCTTCGCCATTTCTGCTCTTAAAATCTGGAACTCCATCCCTTACCATGTCAAACTTTGTTTCCCACCAGGTTTTCAAAAAGGGTCTTCAGTCCTATCTAACTGACAATGACATCTACTCTTGCCCAGCCACCCCTATGTCTACATCTCTTTCCTAGTTACCTCACCGGTCTCTCTCGGAACTTACTCTCTTGCCTGTACCTGTTACACTGAGTGTTAGCTCATTACATGTACTGCCTATACATGCTTTTGTTTTTCTGCCTTATTGACCCCCTCAGGGTCCCATGCATTGTGCTTGTTCCAACCTGCTTGTGATGCTGCACGGAGGATTCCCAAGTATTACGGGATGTGTTGCTGCATTGTGTCTTATTGCACTTTAGAAAATGGGCTAGACACTTGCTTCAATTTCATTGGCTGAAAGCCTTCACACTGGGGTACATTAAGTATCGATAGACGCCCGCTCCGAAAGATGTGCCAATTCGAGGTGCCCCATTACCATAAAATATCTTTGGACACCCAGAGTTGGCATCTGTCGAGCCGCCATTTTTTTTCCCTCGCTAACCGACAAAAAAATATCGTACCACCGTCCCCCACCTGCCGTGGAACTGAACACGTTAAAACCGAAACAAACAAAACTGTCACTTAACTACTGTGTCCGTTGCTGTACCCGATAAAGTCTTTTTCGCGCTGTAACTCCTACGGCTTTCACCCTTGGTCGCGCATTTTATGACTCTGCACTTCCTGGTTATGCGATGCAGGGTCACGCAAGGTTACGTGACAGCCTTGACCCTGCATCGCATAACCAGGAAGTCCAGAATCAGAAAATGCGCTGATCGGGGTGAAAGCAGAGGAGTTACAGCAATTTAAAGACTTTGTAGGGGACAGAGGACTGAAGTAAGAAATATGATTACTTTTAAACCTCTACACTACGACGGCAGCTGGGGGACGGTGGTACAATATATGTGTGTCGCTTCGGAAGTGGGACAAGCAGAAGGGAATGGCTGGGGGGGTGCAACAGCAGGGAATGGCTGGGGGGGTGCAACAGCAGACAGAACAGCAGAAAATGACAGGGACTATTTAATCAAAACTATATATTTTTTGTAGTCTTTGTCTATATTTACAAACAAATTTCTTCTTTTTTCTTACAAGTTAATAAAAATTTACAACGATGCCCATTTTCTAAACGCAATAATGCCCTCCAGCGTGGGCGGTATGGGCAATACCGGTCTGGCCAAGGGCTATAAGGCCCTCTCCGCCTGCGGCGTCGGGCCTCATTACGCCCCTGGCCGGTCCGGTATTGCCCAATACCGCCCACCCTGTCAAGCATTATTGCTGCTTAATTTCATGTAACCTGTTTCTGTTCTTTGTGCCTTGTCATCAGTTGTATACTCAATCCATTGTCATTCAAATCCTCGCTGTAATAAGCCCAATGTTATTCCTGTTTGTATACTCTGTACCACTGTTACTTTATGTAACTCTCCTGGGTCATGCCTGAATATAGGCAACACTCTTGTCTAGTGCACCTGCCTGGTAAACAAAAAATAAACAAACATTTACATGGAAGTGTATTCTCTTCTTTACTAGAACAGCAGATATGCTGAGCTGCCCAAAACTCCCTTTATGGAGTAGGCCCAGTGTAGTTTAAAACTGTGGAGTCTGACATTGCTTTTTTATATGGTCAGGTTACTTTTAGTAATATGACAGTGAACTGCAAAAGGTATGGACAGTAGTAGTACATTTTCATTTGTGTAGGGATTTTGTTAATTACAGAAGGAGTGGTAGTGCCACTGGCAAGTCTTACAGTAAACTTTTTACGGGATTCTGTACTATTTGAACACCTGAAGTTCAGAGACCCTAGTTCTGTGTGGTACTTCAGTCCTGAGCTCTGCAGTAGAGCTCTTAGGCTTCTGTTGTGGCGTTTCCCAAGTCTTGTGGCATGGATCATTAATGTCTGGCAAAATCCAGTGTTGTCATTAAGATGTGTTGTAATCGACATCACATGCTTAGCATAGGGAGAGGGGGTTCAGGATAAACAAGGAGAGGGCAAGCTAGGCACTGTGGAAAAACTACATTTTAATGAAAAATCACCAACAGTGAATTTGGCAGCACTACATATTTTCTGCAGGTGACTACAAGTTCTGTGGAAGCTTCTGTGGCTGTGGAATTGCAGAATTGTAAAGGCCTTGAAAAAGCGATTCACAGTATTACACGGTCCCACAAATAGCGAGGTGTTCTGTCTTTTGTAAATAAAATAGTGAATACCTGTAATCAGTATGATATAGGACAATAATATACAGAATAAAGACTTTCCATGATAAATAGAAAAATGTTCTGATCCAGTACTAAATTTTTTTTTTTCCATTTAAATGGTAGAATGTGTATAATGCTAAGAATTTCCCCTTTTGTATTTCTGCAAGTTCAGATTAAACATTTGCATTCACTTAAAGGAGTAGTCCACCCAAAACTTGCAAAAAATATATGTTGTGCAGAGTTTCATTTGTATGTGAAGTTCTAGTGTTTCCTTCCCTCTGACTGCCATTAGAAGTTTTTCCTAAATTAGCCTGCTAGCTTTATGCTAGTTTTACGACCCCTGGGGTTCTTTATCTGAGGCAGCTTAATTGTATTTCTTGTTCTCACAGAGCATCTTGTCTCGTGACAGTGATGTACAGTAGCAGAGACCCAAAATGACTGCATCAAAGGTCTTTAGGACAGTAAAATCTTTACGATGAGTGTAGTCACTAAGCTGAATTCTATAGATTTTATAATATAGCCATCTCTACTGTTGTGAACTGATTGTGAAGCAATGCTTTCTGATGGATTTATGGTGTCTGCTACCTCACTGTCACCATAAGACAAGGTGCATTCTAGGACAAAGAAATACAATTAAACTGTCTTAGATGGAGATGTCCAGGGGTCATAAAACTACCCTAAAAGTAGCAGGCTGATTTAGGAAAAACTCTTAATAACAGCAAGAGGGAAGGACACACAAGAACTTAACATACGAATCAAAACACTCTGCACAACTTATGTTTTTAGCAAGTTTTGGGTGGACTACTCTTTTAAACTATTGAATAGCAAAAGCCTTTATGAACAAGTACCATGTCATATAGCTTTTCCTTCTTTTTTGAGATACGAGGCTCTAGCAGTACTGACTCTGCAGAAATCTTTACCGTGAATTCGGCATAATGTAATACATTCTTCAGAACCATTGTGTGCTATGTTATACATCCAGCAGAAAATAATTTATTCTCTTATCCTCCATTTTCTTTATCAGGGAACTTTCCAGGTTTATTGCAGCTGGTAGACTACACTGCAAAATAGATAAAGTAAATGAAATTGTGGAAACCAACAGGTAGAGTATCTTTAAAACTGAATTTTATATTTTGAGTTTGAGGGTGCTAACCATCTGATCAGTTCTGAAAATCAGTCAGAGGTCCAAAGCGAAATCGTTTGTAGTTCCAACTTCAGTAATCACAAAATCTCTCTCTCTTCTCTCCCCCAAAATATGACCCTTCTGCTATACAAGTAATGATAAAGACGATGGCAAAACTTGCATCCAAAGCACTGTTCACAGCAAACTGGAAAGTAACTTTATTTACACAAGATAGTCTTGTGTGATTTGTCAACAAGTCTTGACGGGTCCCCAAGAGCTGTGCAAATACTGATTAAAACTGTTGCCTTTGGGAGGGCACCTTCCACTACACAACTGACCCTTGGTGAACCAAGGGGAGGATGTGTCATGCAGCAAGGAATAAGTGGTCCCTGTCGAGCAATATTTTATCAGCAGGTACCTGTTCACCTGGTGAGTGACACAAAGGAGTACTCCCAGAGTGCAGCCGGCAGGAGAGTTCTGAAGATAGGGTTACCTCCCCCACACTGATGGCCCCGATAGGGTTCTGCCATGTTGCTCCTCATTACCATGCTCTGGGGAAGAGTAAGGGAGGGCTTAGTAGAAAAAAAAAAAATACCCCTGCTGCCTCAGTAGATGAAGAGGCCTTGACCCCCACAGTACAGTGGGGCTGTACGTACTCCTCTTATGTCATGCAAGGTTCTCCCAGGCCTCCACCATCAAGTGACTTATCCCCCCTACTTGGGAGAACCAGGCAGACCCACTCGCAGTGAACCAACTGTGGGTTACAGTTGGGATTCCTCAGAGAATGTCAAGCAGAGACTGGTTGCAGGTTGGGCCACCGTAGTGGACAGAAGTGCTTGGCCAGGTAGGAAGTCTTGGCAGCTGGCAAGGAGAAAAGGGGACAAAATATGTTAGTATGTCTTTAAATTGTCTAAGAATGTTTCAGAAATGGTGTGTATTCAGGTAATATGTAATGGAGAGAGCCTACGAATAAGAAAATTAAGATGGAGCATTCATGAGGAAAACTTGCTCTTTACAGAAGAGAGCAAGAGAAGGAGAGCACACCTGTTTCCTAAAGGTGCTGCTGTGGGATAGAATCTGCACTAACAAAAAGACAGCACACATGCCAGGTTCTAAGAGAAAAACAAATTTTTATTGGTGTAAGTACTGGAACACAGGTCAGACTGCCCTGTGTTCCAGTACTTACTCAGATAAATCTGTTATTTTCTTGGAACTTAAGAGTGTGTGCTGTCTTTTTTTTTGTTTGCATAACTCTTTACAGGGCAGGAGCTGAAATTACCACTGGCCCTCTGGCTAAATGTGGGTAGATTTGTATCAGACTAATAAAGCTGCTCATTAATTTTCACCTGGCAGCCATTTTTTAGGTTATTTAGGTTCATTGGATGGTTCAGACTTAATACAAAGTTATTGAAAGTAATGGGTTTACTTCTGGCCAGCACTGGAGTAGGTAATATTGTAGCCATTGGGCCAGTGTAGGCGGCAGCAGTTAATATTTATTTATTGCTTAAAATATCAGAATTACAACCCTTTGAGTCATAGACTCATTTGCAAAGGCTCCACGTCGGTTACAGGGGTGGAGGGGAAATGTAATACAGGGATACATAAGTAGTAAAGCTGTATACAAGAAAATAACACACACATATAACAAGTGGATCAATGGAATGTCTGTGGGGCCAGTGGATTTTGCAAGCCACTAGCTCAGCTGTCTAGTGTTTAGAAAACTGCTTTACCCTCATGGATTGAAATGATGTTTTCAGTGTTTCCTGAACAAGCAATGTCACACTTGATCTTCTGCAGGTCTGCATGAAGAAGGCTATAACAGTTTGTGTTGGCAGCATGTGTGAGGCACTGACTTGCAGCTCTACCTTGTGCTTCGGACAGGAGGCTGTGGGAACGGGTGAACATTAGGGTTGACAACTCCACCACTGATTTGGAACACTCCAGAGACCCAAAATCCAAATGCTTTTTCCTTTTGTTGCTTGGGGGTGGGGTGGGGAGTTAGGGTTGGAAACCCTAATGCCACATTTCTCTACTTTTGTGGCTTTAAGTTGCTGTAATCGGTGCTTTAACAGAGTTTTTTGCAAAAAGTGTGTGTGTGTGTGTGTGTGTGTGTGTGTGTGTGTATGTGTGTGTATGTGTGTGTGTGTGTGTGTGTATATATATATATATGTGTATGTATATATATATATATATATATATATATTGTGTGTATATATATATATGTGTGTGTGTATATTATGGTATACGGTAGTGCTACCATAGTTAGGATTGAGGAGCCATTTCTATGTTAAACCCCAAACCTTACAACCGCTGACTGATTTGCCTGAAATTTTGAATACACGATCAAGAACCATAGCCTTAGGATCAGCCAAGTTTCGTACCGGTCGGATACACGGCTGCGGAGTTATTAAGCATGATCTGCGCGCGCGTCTACGCTTTTCTGGAATTCTGTGGTCGCGCCTACAGGTCGTATGGTTTGCGCGACCAGCCCGAAATCTTCAGGGAACGTGTGGCTGGGGTCCCCGATGTGCCTTTCGAAGATTTCGTGAAAAAATATTAAACGGTTCAAAAGTTATTCAAAAAACAATTTCCCATTATAAGTCAATGGGAAAAGTTAACAAAGTTAGACAGTGTAGCAAATGGCCCTGATACTGTCGCAAATCCGCCATCTTGTTTTCAGTTAGTGATCAGAAAAATGCTTGGCATTTAAAATTGAGACCCTCTAGCAACCTAATTCTTTTTGTATTCACCTAGTCGGGCCCTGAGGATGCTAGCCATATCTTTATTTTGGGGTAAAACACCCCAGAAATATGTTTTTCAAATTTCTGGAAAAAGTACTTTCTAAAGTAATTAAGCACTCACGAAAGTGTCGCAAAATTTTGAAAGCTTTACATAAATTGCGACACTACTTCTTTACTATACCCAAATAATAGTAATTCTTTGGCACTCCGCTGCAAAAGAACAGTTGGGAGTTTTGGGCTGAAATTTGGAGGAGCATGAATGACATCTCACAGATGTGCCTTTCAGTGTTGTATTGAAAAAATATTACACAGCGGCAAAGTTACGGCACTCAAAGTTGTGGGTTTTCCCATAGGATAACATTACGCCCAATGCATTACAGGAATCCTTTGGCACCCTGCTGCAAAATAACGGTTTAGTCTTTTTTCCTGAAATTTGGAGGGAAGACAGCCAACAGCCCACAGATGTGCCTTTCAGTGGTTTGGTGAAAAAAATATTACAGGGAGGCAAAGTTGTGGCACTCCGAACTTCTCTTTTTCCCCATAGGATAACATTACAGCGTTCGCCGCGCCTTTCAGGGCCCGTATCTCGGAAACGGTGCGAGATACGGACTTTTCGTTGGAAAAGTGCTTAGCCCCAGGTCAAAATTAGCCAGGACAGTTGTAAATCATACGACTTTTACATTTTTTCTCTGTCGTACGGTTCCTAATATAACGTATTTAGTATTCCAAGTTCTCATTTTCTGCTCCAATAGTCATTATTATGCATACATTATTTGTACTCACTGTCTTTCTCTATGCAGGTTTTGGGGAAAACCAGCCTGTGCGCTTACATTACTGTTACTGTTGCCCTTTCCGCTTGCGGTTCTGCACGGTTTCACTTACCGTTGATGTCTGCGCCACCATGTGCGTTATCCTTTGCGTTTTCATTTCCGCTTGCGTTTCTGTTATTTTTTGCCATTTGTGTCTACAGTACTGTTTCTCTTTCTGTTTCACTTTGCGTCACCATGCCCATTGACATTTCCGTTTGCAGGCACCTTGTTACTATGTGACAACACATCACGTGGCAGACCGTTCCCGTCTACGCCACCATGTGCGTTACCCTTTCTGTTCTCATTCGCGCTTGTGTTACCATGTGCGCCACTGTTGGCGCTTCTGTTTGCGTTGCTGTTACTATGCCACAAGACATCATGTAGCGGGGAGGGCCCCGCGCTCCCGTCGCTGCATTACATTCACTATTTATCATTATCATACTCAAAAAGAAGGGAAATTAGAGGCAAAAAACTCAGTTTAATGCATCAGTTAGGGTTGTTCCACAGCGACAAAAGTGAGGAAGTTCAGTGTTAGGGTTGAAAATCCCCCTTGGACCCCCCTGCCCACCCCAACCCCCCAACCGGCATTGCGGTGCGCATTGGGATCGTTGGTCCTAACTCTCACCACATTCTCTATACTTCTGCTGCTTTACACATGTCATAGGGTGAGAGTTGGGGCTGGCGATCTCAATGGGCACGCAATGCCAGTTGAAATGGAGAGGTCAGGAAGTTTCAACTAACAATTCAACTTTTCTGGCAAGTAAATAAGCAATTTTCCTCTAATATAATATATATATGGGATACATGATGGGCATGAGTGTATTATGGCAAATATTGTCACTCCTGCAGAGTGAGCTCTGGATATCTCAGGTGCCTTCAGCAGGTGAGATATCCAACTCCAATGCAATGACAATATTTGCAATCTCATCATCCATCATGTATTCGATATATACAATAGGGCCAAGAGTTTTTGAATTTTTGTTTGCTGTCTTGTGTTCTGTTCCTGTTCATGTGTTTGCTCATTCTGTGTGTGAGCTTTTCTGAATGGGCTGGCAATGTTATAAACTCTGGGAGACACACGAGTGTGTGTTGCAATGCTAAATGAGTTAGTTTTAGGTAGGAGTGAGAAACATAATTTTGTTGAGGCTGTACTGTTTAGAAGTCTGGCTGCAGTGAAGCTGAGAGCATCACAGTAATTGTAATGAGCTGAGAGGCAGTGTGTCAGAACAGCTGATACTGTTTTCAGTGGTGATTTAAGTTAGCTGCAGGCAGAGTGCAGGGTGTTCTGTGAAATTGTTCTCTTTAGGATTCTGGCTGCAGTCAAGCTCAGAGTACCACAGTAATTGTAATGGGTGAGGATCGGAGTTTGAAGAACAAGTGAGTGTGTGTTTCAGTGGTAGTTGAATTAGCTGCAGGCAGTAGTTTAGACTGTTCTGTGAAGCTGTGCTGTTTGGAATTCTGGCTGCAGTCACAGTGATGAGCTGGAAGTTGGTGGGGAGGGATAGGTGTGTTTTGTAATGCTCACTGAGGAAGGCCCTGTCCACAGTACGCCTCTGTAACGTTACAGAGGGTGTAAAACATTACTGTAAAAGGTCGCGTTTACACCTGTTAGATTACAGGAGGTGAGTTAGCAACTGTTACAGAAACCTGTTGGGAGGTGGTTTCTAGAACGGTTTCTGTAACGACTGCAGAACAGAAACGTTACCAATGAGCATGTAAATGCTCCACCGTGTAGCCGACAGTCATCTGACAGACCGTCATGCAAAGCGCAGCACAAGAAAAGCCAGGAGGGCAGGGGTGAGGGCCGAGGAACTTGGAAGAAGACTGCATGTGTAGAGTGAACACCTGCAGAGGGTTGTGGTGGTACAGGAGCAGAGCCAGCACAACGGTGAGAAACCAAGCACCCGTCCTGAACCAATGGAGAGACGTACACACACAGGAACGCGGAGCAGTGGGGAAGCACTGGGAGCCCAGTGGGGGGCAGCTGAACAACAGGACGTGCCAGCAGGACACTGATGGTCCCAGGGCAAACAGTGGGACACAGCTGGAAGGCATAACGACAGCAGGGTACAGGCGGCAGACAGTCAGACCACAGCACAGACCCGTGTGCCACAGGTGTGAAGTAGGCCACCAACAGCCGCCAGAGGCGCAAACCTAGCCCCCACAGTACAACAGTGCCAGACCACACCACCCTGGCACCACAGCAGAGCCACCCTGACCCTCAAGCACAGCCCGTGAGTGAGGTCAACCGATACGCCCTGCTACCCAGGCACTGGTGACCGCAGCAGTAAGGTACCACCCACCCTGTGCTGCATGCCAGCTTGAACCATGTCAGACTGTGGCGCCACCTGGTCAGACGAGGCCACCTTATTGCTGGTGGAGTTCTGGTCACAGGAGAAGGTGCAGGCAGAGCTAGCCGGTGCCAGGCGCAACACCAAGGTCTACCAGAAGATATTTGACTACCTGTTTGAGAATGGATGGAGAGGACGGCAAAGCAATGGCGTGACAAAATAAAGTAGATGAAGGTGCAGTACCACAAAACCAAGGACAGCAACAGTCGCTCAGGAGGTGCACGTGTGGTATGCCCCTTCTATGACAAGCTGGACACCATACTAAGCACACTGCCAACCACAGCACCGGTGTTCATCCTGGAAGCTCACAGGTGGGCAGCCTACAACCGGAGTCAGATGATGGGGACGCCACCGGGAACACGCGCCCACACCAGGGGCCTGGAGATGCAGACAATGTGCATCGAGGGACACCTGACACTGGTATGTACAATGTGCACTGCACCCATATGGTGGCTGGGACATGGGGGGCACTGCATGGTGGTGCTGCCAGGGCATGAGGCGGATGCCGATCACAGATGGGTGTTGCACAGCGATAGGAGGTGGCACGGGTGAGCATGGTGGCGCATAGCATACATGCCGTGGCCCATGGGCACGCAACAGGGCAGTGGCACCTGGGGCGTGGCATTGGCCACGGGTGCGGGGGGGAACAGTGGTGTGGGGATAGGGGTTGGGCGTGGGGTGGCTGGGTGGAGCGACTGCATGTGTACGATGGTGATTTGTGTGTGCTGCCATTGCAGGGCTCAACACAGGGGAAGGTACATCTGCAGACACCGTCGGAACGGAAGCATCCTCAGTGTCCTCGGGCATGCAGGATGAGATGCTGGGTACCTCCAGTGACACCTCCACCATAGGACAGGGTGGGGCTGTGAGGCAGCGAAGTGGCCAGGAACCCCTGGTGAACCTCTGGAAGAGGAAGTCCAAAGCGGCACAGATGGCAGATGTGCTTGGGGCAGTGCTGGAACCAACCCATAAAATGCTGCAGGAGCGCCACAGGGAGATTCTGGAGCTGGAGAGGGCTTTGGAGGAGCAATATGTGGCAACAGGTGGCCGCACAGACACAGCAGTTCTTTCAACAGATGGGCATGTTCCTGGCCATGCAATGCCACCAGCCACAACCTGCGGGTGCACCGCATTGTATAGGTGTCACTGCCATGCCCCCCACCACCGCCGCCCCATCCCTCAGGGTGCAGCCCACCGGTAGGTGTCCCGCCATGCCCTTGTCCACGGGGAACTCCACTGATGTGCAGGCCATGGCCATCCTGCACCAGTCTCCCACCGATGACAGCCAGGCAGGCTGCAGGGCACCGCCTGACTGCACCAGTGTGCTGCCCCCAACCATGCCTGTGCCCTACAGACATGCATGCCCTGCTCAGGGGTGTGTATACACAGGCGGCGCCACTGCCCAGGACACCCTGGCCACCACATCCCAGGCACTGCCGTGTCATGTTGGCATGGCACGGCAGTGCCCCACAGGTGGCGTGCCCGCCACAGCTGGTCCGCATGTCGCTACCCTACCCCGATACATAGTGCTGCTCCCACGGCACCCACTGCAGGCATGCCAAGCTTCACGCAGGACCTGTACGATGAGTTCCAGTGGACTACACTATGATGGCATGGGCCCCCTGCAGGGGACTGTTGTCCAGTATGTCCCGCAGGCCGTCCACGGGTCACCCATTGCGTTCTCCACACTGGTATAGTGATGGCACTGGAGGTGGACCGGTGTTGTCCGTACCTGGTTTGGTTAGCACAGGGCTTTGTGCTCACAGTGGCACTCCTGTATTTAGTGTGTTCCCACTGGGGTGTTCTGCAGTGCTGCATGGCGTTTCTGTCACATGGTCCACAGGGGTTTGGGCACAAGAGGTCCTCATTAGGCGGGGGGCTGGGTGTCTGCCATCTGTGTATGGTACCCCAGGGTGTTGTGTTGGGACATGGGGACATTGGGTTGGTTACTGGCTGGTTGTACACTGTTGACCATATTGCTGTCTTGCATAGTGTATTACGTGTCAGGGTCTGTGTCCCGTGGGTGTCCTGCAGCCACTGAACAGCGTCTATCACTGTAGGGGGCCTCGGAGGGTGGTGCAGTTTCAGTATTATGTTGTGTGTCCACTGGTGGGTTTGCAGTGGTCACGGGGTCATTACAGTGTTCCTTATGCCATGGGTTCAGTCCTGCATGGGGTTTTGCTGTTGGACGTTGTATGTTGTTTTCATATCCTTTGTGTGCCGCAGCAATGCAAAGGGCATGCTGCCTGTTCATGCTGTTGTCTAATGGTGCTTTCCATGTGTTACGGCCACCAGAGGCCATGGTGGCATTGCAATAAAGTCCAACATGTGACATGATACTGTGTTGCTCATTTACTTGGGCGGGTTGCTTGCATGTCCACATTGCTATGTGGGGGCACTGTTGGGCCTCCACCGACATAGGTCACGGGTGTGGTGGGATTCTGTGTACTGCCCGGCAGCCAGAGGGTGGCTGTTGTACATGGCATGCCTTGCCCAGGTGGTGCACCTCGTACCTGCCTGTGGCATGCTGCTGGGTGACTGTTCCCGGCTCTCGTGGGTGCACCACGTCCCTCCTCCATGCCAGGCGTCGGGGCCCTCCTCTGCTTACATTTCCACCCCTTCTGCTGCATCACACCATTGGTCCACCACAGCCGCCACAGGGCACACATTGCTGTCGGCCCCCTTACCATGTTCTGCCACGCTCTGTGTACACTGTCCACCGGATGGCCATGTGGGTGGGTGTCTATCTTCACAGCTGTCTTCCCCATGTACACCCTGGGATACGCTCTCCATTCCTGGGTTTCTGTCCACAGCTTAATGTGGACGGGCTGTAACTGTTCTGGACCACTTTCGCACCTGTTCCCTGGCAGTGTTGACGTGCTGTACCATTTCCAGTCTGTAATGGTTCGGAACCGTTTCAGCATTTTCAGGTGTAGTGTGGACAGGGCCTTAGCTGTAGGCAGCAGTGAGACTGATGAAGTAGTTCTGCATTTGTGTCTATGGTAACAGCGCAGGTGTTTCTTGCATGCTGAGGGAAAAGCTGCCTAGAGTGATGACCTTTTGTGACCTGTGTGTGTAAATGACTGATATCATCACAGTAGAGCAGAGGATAAAAATATGACACTGCAGTGGATGATGCACTGTTTTATCTCACTCATTTACCACTCACCTCTAGTGTGTGTGTGTGTGTGTGTGTGTGTGTGTGTGTGTGTGTGTGTGTATGTGTGTGTGTGTGTGTGTGTGTGTGTGTGTGTGTATGTGTGTGTGTGTGTGTGTGTGTGTGTGTGTGTATGTGTGTGTGTGTGTGTGTGTGTGTGTGTGTGTATATGTATATATGTATGTGTATGTATATATCTATACATACGGGTGTGTGTATATATACGCTCACGTATATATGTGTGTGTGTGTGTGTGTGTGTGTGCGTGTGCATATATATATGTATGTGTGTGTGTATGATATATATGTGTGTGTGTGTATGTATGTATATATATTAGACTAGTATTTTATTTATTTAGTTTTTGTTAACCTGGTAAGTGCACTAGCCATAGCAATGACTATTTTCAGGCACGACCTGGGAGAGTACAGAATGAGAAATACAGGCAAAGACATTACAAAATTGGTTTGACATATTTGACAGTGTATCACCAAAAAGCGTAGATACTGACAAAGTAGGTGCATTTACAGTAAAGAGAGATATGAAAAAAATTGTTCAAGTTTTGAGGCTACAACATAAAACCGAAATTGAGGAAAAAAGAATCAATTAGTAAATATAGAAGTATTCAATCGGTAATGAAAAATGGGGAGTCAAGGGATTATATTAGATCATTGGTTTATATATCCAGTATATGTAAGGAAACCCAACAGTTTACATGTCACAAATTTGTTTTAGAATATACTCGATCTCAAAATTCAAACAGATTTATCAAAGTCCATTATCCTTACTGTTTTTATGCAGCCATGATGAAATCAGGCTGCTTCTTCCTCCTCCATGTGCATCCTGCCCTTGACAAAATCTGTACAGATGGATTCCAGATGTTGTCCCACTTAGTGGGTCAATATATAAGTAAAGTTTGCCAATGTAAGATTTCTAGGTGGACTGGTAATTGCAGAGCATGCAGAACGCCCAAGTCTGAGGCCACTGCAAGTATTCTCCCCCACCCCTTCCCCCCGACTGGTACATATTTGATTACCTACACTCCATAGCACCACTCACACTTAATAGAAACAAATACTTAGAAGGAGAGAAACTGACAGTAAGATTGAAACAATTCTTAAAATACAATTCCACTAAAGGTTTATGAGAGATGAAAATGTTTTGCAATGTAATAACAGATCTATAATGCTTCTAGGGTTGATCGGCATAGCAGACCTTTTCCTATTGTAATCAGAGTCAGGAAGTGTTTTGCAGCTGTCCTATTGAAATGAATGGGGTAGCTGAGACCATAATCTGTTATGGCTGCCAGTGGGTGAGTGGTATGCCTTGCTATTACTCCTTGCATACAGTTAAAGTACCAGGGCACTTCTCCCCATTTTGCTGTGTTTAAAGCCTGCAATTTTTTTTAAAAATAACTCCAGTGTTCTTACTGTTCATACTTTTCGGAGGGGCTCTTAGTTCTTATTATCCAGCTGAACCATGATTAAGCCTGACCATTTCGGCAAAGTGACCACCTCCATCGGTCAGGTAAAGAGCATCACATTTTAACTTGCCATATCAGAGCTGAGGTCTCCTTGCTTCCTCTATTTTTAATGAAGAGACCACTCTCCTGGCTTCATTACTTATAGTGTGCTCTGGCCAATGAAAGGCTCACAGGCATTTAATAAGGAGCTTGCAGTTAGAAGGAGGCCACTATTCTCCTACTAGATAGGTTTTGTACTGTCTTTCTGTGTGGAACTTGTAAAAGTGTGGATCGGTTCAGCTGAACCGATCAGTTGTTAATGCTTGTATCTTACTTTAGTGTGTGGTTACCGGTCCTTATCGGTTCTAAAAACGGTTAGGAACCGATAAGGGAGTCTTGCCTGGCAGTTGCCAAAAAAAGGGTAAGTTGGTTAGGTTGGCCATGTCTGAGAAACCCAAGAAAAAAACCGGGCCCACTGGGTTTCAACGCAGCAGTGAGTGTGGGGCGGTCTTTCCTAAGGCCGATCCCCATACCACCTGTGTTTATTGTCTGGGGTTTGAACACCTCGATTCAGACTGACAAATTTGTAAAACTTTCCAAATCTACCCTTGAAAAGAGATTAGGTAGACTGAGGGAAAAGGTGGCCGAGAAGTCCGCTGACCCGGATGGCCAGCCTGGTTCGGTCCAGACCGAACCAGAAGAGTACTCTCTGACCAGAGCGATACGCCGGCAAGGAGAGCCGATCCGAAGGTTCGGTTCCGACAAAAAGAAAACACAAAGAGAAATCGTCCAGTTCGGATCCAGAAGCCCATATTCCGACCGCCGAGGAAATGGCCAAAGCGATTTGGATTGTGGAATCGCTTCACCCGGTTCTGACCGATCCAGCACCTTTTTATGAACGGGAGTTTGAAGATGATGATGGTGATGGTGAAAGTCTGGATGTGCATGTTGAACCGGACATCTCCCCAGACAGACCTTCAGGTGTATCCCCTCCTAGGCTTTCTGAGTCCCCTTCCCACTGTATGTTCTACAGAAAGGTGGCTGAGACCCTCCAGCTTCCTATGGAGGAGGCAATGGAGGATCAAGAGGAGCCTGATTTTGTGGAAATGATGGACATCCCAGAGTCCAGGAGACTGTCTCTTCCCCCTTCACAAATCTTTTGGAAAGCAGACACACAAAATCCTGAAGTCTCCCAATTCTATACCTCCTGTTGATAGAAGAATGGACAAGAGGTATACACTTTCAGGCTCTGATACAGAGTTCTTATATCAGCAGTGCAGCCATGTTGGGGTTGTGCAGGCTGCTGCCTGTGATAAGGCAAACATTCCCTTGGCTTCACACCCCCCAGAGAAAGACTCCAGGAAGATTGATGTCATGGCAAAAAAACAGTACATGGCATTTTCCTTGGGACTCATGCAGGCAAATTATATGGCCTATACAGCCAGGTACCAGAAGTCCAGGTGGGGCACTGTACTGGCACTGGCTAAACAGTCCTCCTCCCAGCTAGCCAGGGAGCTGGAGGAGGTGGCTGCAGATGGGATCGAGGCATCAAAAGTTCAGTTTCTTGCTGCTGTGGCCTCCAGTGATGTGTCATCAAGAGTTATGGCTACATCTGTGGCTCTTCGGAGAATGGCTTGGCTCAGATGTACTAGCCTCTCGCAGGATACCCAGGCTAAGGCCATGGATTTTCCTGTAGTGGGTAATTCTCTGTTTGGGAAGCAGACAGAGAATTACATGAAGAAAATGGATGAGTACAGGACCAATTACAGGAGTGCTCAGGCCAAAGAGAGGCAGGCAGCTCCTCAAAGGCAGCAGTCTAGGGGCAGGGGCAGGCCTTTTCATAGGCCTTTTTACCAAGCACAGGCCTCTTCTCCCTTTTCACAGAGGGGGTTCTTCAGAGCGAGAGGCAGAAGGGGGAGATGAGCAGGGCTGCATCCACTCCTCAGCCTAAGGCCCCTACCAAGCAGAGACCCTGGTGGGCCTGCCCGGGTCGACTCTCCTATACCAGTAGGGGGCAGACTGACTTGCTTTGTCCATGACTGGATGTCTGTTACATCAGATAAGTGGGTCCTGGAAGTAGTAATCCAGGGACTGGTTCTCAGCTTCAAAAAATTTCCAAAGATGAGAGCCAGATCTGCAGGTGGAAAAGGTCTCTCAGAAGCCCTTGCCCTAGATGCAGAGGTTTCATCTCTGCTGGCTTTAAGAGCCATAGAGAGAGTACCTACCCTACACTGGGGCAAAGGTTTGTACTCCAGGTACTTCTTTACCCCAAAAAAGACAGGGGAGTGGCGACCCATCCTAGACCCAAGATACCTAAACAAACATCTTTTAAAACCAAAGTTCAAGATGGTAACTCTGGGAATAATCCTTCCCTCTCTGAGGCCAGGGGACTGACTAGCCTCCCTGGACCTCAAAGATGCCTATTTTCCCATTCTCATCAGGTGCTCCCACAGAAAGTGCCTCAGGTTTGAGTTGCCGTCAGGCCACTATCAGTTCAGAGCATTGCCCTTTGGCCTAACTTCAGCCCCAAGGGTCTTCACAAAGTGCCTGGCAGTAGTAGTTGCCTTTCTAAGGAGGCAAAAGATTTCCATTTTTCCATATCTGGACGACTGGCTAATAGTGGGCCAGTCTCCAGACCAAGTCAAGCCAGACCTGCAAGTGAAGTGACCCAGCAAGTGCTCACTTCTCTAGGATTTCTTGTCAACCTTTCCAAGTCAGTTCTTGAGCCTGTCCAGCTTCTTACCTTTATAGGGGCAGAGCTGGATATAGTCAAAGCAAGAGCCTTTCTTCCCGTGGAAAGGGCAAGGGTTCTCTTAGAACTAGCCTCTTCCTTTGGCCTTCAGGTATCTTAACCAGCAAGGCATTTCCTCCAGCTTTTGGGCCACATGGCAGCTTCTACGGCAGTGGTCCAAGGGGCAAGATCCCAGATGAGGGACATTCAGTTCCATCTGAGGGCTTTTTGGTCTCAGAGGAAGGATTCCCTTACCAAACTGATCCCAGTGACTCTGACTTTGATCTAAGCCCTTCAGTGGTGGCAGGAGCAGGACAGTTTAAGGCAAGGGGTCCCATTTGCCACTCAGTCTCATTCAGTGGTCCTTACCACGGATGCTTCCCTTCTGGGTTGGGGAGCCCATCTGGGGGCCCTCACTGCCTAGGGACTGTGGTCCCCTCAGGAATCCCTTCTCCATATTAATCTCCTGGAACTCAGGGCAGTTTTTCTGGCCCTGCAAGCTTTCTCTCAGTCACTACAGAACAAGGTGGTTCAGGTCAGAACAGACAACACCACCGCCATGTGGTACATCAACAAGCAGTGAGGTACTCGGTCTACGGCCTTATGCACAGAAGCCATGAAGTTGTGGTTCCTGGCTTACTCCCTGCAAACCTCTCTGACAGCAGTTTACCTTCCAGGGAAGAACAATGTGCTAACAGATGCACTGAGCAGGATCTCACAGGGCCATCACGAATGGTCCTTGGACCCTCTGGTATTGAAGGTGATTTTTTTTCAAGGTGGGGCACTCCAGAGATAGATCTTTTTTGCAGCCCCAGACAATCACCAACTTCCTCTCTTTTGTTGCAGACCCCCAGTCTTGGGCTCAGTCCCCCTGGATGCTCTGGTTCTGATCTGGGAAGGGAAATTTCTCTATGCCTTCTCCCTTCTGTTCAAAGTTTTAGTCAAGATAAGGTCACAACCTTGCAAAGTGATTCTGATTGCTCCAGACTGGGCCAGACAGCCCTGGTACCCCCCTGTTGCTGTCTCTAGCAGTCCATCTTCCCCTGTCTCTTCCCAGGAATTACAACCTGTTAACCTCCTCTCAAGGGAGGATTTGGTACCCCAATCTTCAGTCTCTCAATCTCAAGGCATGGCTGTTGAAGAGTTAGCTTGCAGATTTGCATCTGGCTCGGGAGGTTCCGGATATTCTCAAAGCTTCTCGAAAGCCCTCCACCAGAAAGACTTATAACTCCAAATGGAGGAGATTCAGCATTTGGTGTTCTAAAAAGCATATTTCTCCAGATACTGCTGAATTGCCTACAGTTCTGGACTATATGGTCCATCTTAATGGCCTAGGCATCAGACCAGCAACTCTCAAGGTACACTTGTCAGCTGTTTCTGCTTCTCTGTCAGTGGGAAAGTCTTCCTCACTATCATCTCATCCTATATTCTGTAATTTTTTTTAAAGGATTGCTTCATACCAATCCTCACTTTAGAGACCCTGCCCCAATCTGGGATTTAAATGTTTGCATTGCTGAACTGATGCAACCTCCTTTTGAGCCTATGTCCTCAGCAGCGTTTTTGGTAGCCATTACCTCTGCCAGACTGGTGCTGCAGGGGGATGCCTTCTCGAGGCTCCTGTCCTTTGGCAAGCATTTTGGACTATTTATGGTCCCTTTCTAGTCAAGGGCTTAGGTCGATGACCCTAAGGGTGCACCTGGCAGCCATCTCTGCTTACCGGGCGTGGGCCAGGGAGCAGTCGGTGGCGCTGGAGAAGGTGGTCTGGCGCTTTTTCAAAGGCCTTGATCACATTTCCCCTCCGGTGCGAGAACCTCCACCTCCGTGGGATTTACTGCTGGTACTGGCAAAGCTCATGGGCAAGCCATTCGAACCAATGCACAGGTGTGAACTCTCTCTCACCTGTCGTGGAAGACCACCTTCTTGGTGGCTATCACATCAGCCAGAAAGATGGGAGAACTCCAGGCGCTCTGCATCGAGTCTCCTTACCTGGTCTTCCACAGGGACAAGGTTGTCCTGCGCCCCCACCCGAAATTCCTTCCGAAGGTGGTGTCGGAGTTTCACCTTAACCAGGTGTTGACTCTGCCGGTGTTCTACCCCAGTCACACCTCAGAGGCCGAATACAGGCTCCATACTTTGGACCCTAGAAGGCGCTCGCTTATTATAAGGAGCGCACGGCTGAAATTCGGGGAGAGGTTCGCCAGCTGTTTGTCACCTACGCCGAAGCCGCACCTGGCAGACCTGCAGCCAAGCGGACGATAAGCAGGTGGGTCACCTCCTGCATAGATCTCTGCTACAAGTTGGCGGGCATGGAGCCTCCCAGAGGGATAAGAGCTCATTCTACCCGCCATACTGCTGCATCGGTGGCTGCTTCCAGGGGACGTCCCTATCCAGGAAATCTGCAGAGCTGCTACCTGGAAGTCAGCACACACTTCATTACCCATTACCACATCGACCTTGAGTCACTGCCGGGATGCTGGTTTTGGGACTCAGTTCTCCAGTCTTTATTCCCTAAGTAGGGGTGTCATGCCTCCTCCTCCGGAGAACTGCTAGAGTCTGCCAATAAGTGTGGATGAACAACATATCCATGTCCCTAGAAATACAGGTTACTCACCTGTAACAGTTCTAGGAATGGTATATGTTGTTCATCCCTACGACTCCCTCGAACCTCCCGGCTTGACGCACAACCTGAGCTTCCAGCGGGCCAGATCAGCGTCATGGGGAGCCGAGGTTTACCACCCGGTGGGTGGGAGGAGCCAGCTGAAGACCTTCCGGCAAGATTTAAAGCGGCAAGGAACCTGCCAGTAAGTGTGGATGAACAACATATACCATTCCTAGAACTCCTGTTACAGGTGAGTAACCTGTATTTACGAGCGTGCATTGCACAGTTTCCATGCACCCTCGTAAGTTCACACATTTGTGATATTTTCAGTCCAGATTTTCTACACTGGCATTTTTTCCACACCTCCTTATGAACAGTACAGCTATCATTTTTCAAACCTTGGCCAAAATGTGTTTTCGCACTTCCGTCGCAGAAATGCGTGGTCGCTGTGGGAAATCAGTGTTGGGGACAGATTAAGAAAATCACAGTGACACTGTTCATGAGTGGAGGTCCCAAAATATCTGTGACAATCTGCTGTAAACAATCCCCAAACTAATTACATTATGGGTGTGCGTTGTGCAGTTTCTATGCACGTTTGTGACTTCAGTTTTTTTTTTTTATATTTTCATTCCAGATTTTCAACATTGCTATTTTTTACACCTCCTTATGAACAGTACAGCTGTCATTTTTCGCATCCTGTTTGAAATGTGTTTTCGCACCTGTGGTACCAAATGCGTATTCGCTGTGCAAAATCAGCTTTTAGCTAATGAACTGATATTGTCACTGTTCATGAGGTGGGGGTCACAAAAAACCCATGTTGAAAATTTGGAGTGAAAATACCAACGAACGCCTGGGGTGTTTGGGTTTCTGGCCATAACACCCCACCCTGTAGAGACTAAAGGCATCAGAGGTGTGACTTGGGATTGTCGTCTGTAATGCTCATGCCATTCCACCCCCACCCACACCCTGTAGCCAGTGACAGGCATTGAGGTGTGCCTTGGACTCTTCGGCCCCAGAGTTCACCCCATTCTCCTGTAATGCACGCTTCTCACCATATTTCCCTATGGAATGAGGTGAGCCATAAGGCCTAAAGACCCCAAGGCACACTGTGACACTTGTCGGTGTCTGCAGGGTAGGGTGTGGTGAAATAGCATGGCCTTTATGCCTGATTACCCAAAGGCACACCCAAATGCCTGTCAGTCTCTGCAGGGTGGTGGTGGGGTTGGCTTCAGTTCAGTACTTTACTGCCATTCCTATTCTGCATCTCTCTTAACTCCTGCACTACCAATGCCAGCAAGCAAACATTCGGCATTGACAAATGCTTGTTTTATTTTTGGTAACTTCCTCCATCTGAGAAAATGCGTGATATATTGCAGTTGCAGATATGTTAAAATTGACTGCATGTTGACCAGTTTTGTGACTATGCTGGTTTCATGAATTGTATGTGGATGTGATTTCTCATGGACTCTCACTAACTCAGTTCAAACACACAACAGAGACGAGCTTTTGAGATTAAACTTATCTTACATCTCAATATGGTAGCAGATGGGATGAACTTGGATATTGGCTTTATGGGACACTACAGAAACTAACATTCACAGACCTTTTCTTCTTCAAACTGACATATTATAGGACTTCAGCATATGTGAGATGTGGATGCACGTATGTATGCATGTGTGTGGGTATGTGCTGTGAAGTATGTGATATAACAGATGTGGGCTTGCTGTCACATTGAGGTAAGTCTCTATTTAGCTATATGGAGTTATAATGTGTTACTATTTTATTTCACACACATAAAGAATTTCTTCTTACTTTTATCTTTGCCTGTTTGGGGGATTGATTCCATTGCACCATATTAGATTACCCAGCCTGCTAGTGTACATACAGGAGTGTTATCTTATACTGTTATATATAATTTTGTAACTCTGTACATATTGGGATGTGTGATCTCATTTGCTTGGGGGTCCTGCACATATCTTTTTACATTAGGCTAATATTATAGTACTTTACTCAGGATTTCATGACAAGTTGTATTCCTTTGGGGAACAATTACAGCGACTGAAGTTAATATAGGTTCACTAGGAGAGGGATTGAGTGTGTGTGTGTGTGTGTGTGTGTGTGTGTGTGTGTGTATGTATGTGTGTGTCTGTCTGTGGGGAGAGAGAGAGAGAGAGAGAGAAAAGGAGGGTGGGGATAGAGAGAGAGAGACTACATCTCGTTTAAGCTATGTATCTCCCTCACCCACATTATTGTGATGTGGGGTGGGTTAGGTTGTATTGTTTGTATGAACAGGAGGAGATAAATTACTTTTTTATCTCTTTTTCAGATTCCCTAGACACTTGTGGTACATGAAGTTGTTACATTCTCAGTATATATTGACATCAGTACATATCAGGCTGCATGGTCTGAATTCCTTGAGGTTCCTCGACTAGAGTTTTTGCTTAACACTAATATTATCTATTTATATTTTAATTATCATGTATATAGTCCTGAGGTTTTTGTAATCTCTTGGGCCTTTTATTTAGCTTGAGAATACAGCTGGGTGGCAAGTCCAGCTAGGTTTACACATCACACAGTGAGCACTGATGTTTTAGACAACTTTACTGGTAATTCTTGTCTTTAATGCATACATTGTAATTTCATGAGCCTTAACTATCTCAGTCTGTCTTTAAGTTGGGTGGGGTTGCCTTTCAGTAATCACATCCTTATACTGACTGTGGCACTCATGCTTGATTTGGGAGTTATCTGCTTCTGCAATGTTATCTTATGTCAATTAAATTTATGTGCAGTAGGATTCCTTATATGTGTCTTAGCATGGAACATCTGAACCAAGGTTCATTCGGACTGAGGGCAGTATTGTAATTGTTAAACTTGTCTGACATCATCTGTTTTTTTTTTTTTTTTAATGAGTACTTTTAAACCAATGGGGATTTTTTCTGTTTTTCTGCATTATCTAGCTGTTATAAGTATTGTATTTTCCAAACAACTGCCATGAGCTTCTGAAGAAGGACTGGTTGGTCCGAAAGCTAGAGCACTTTGTTCTTGTTACATCTATGTTGGTCCATTAAAAGGTATCAAATCATTTGCTTCTGGATCTAACTCAGTTCTGAAATTATTTGAACCAGTGGCAAACACATTAGGTTTTTTTGAATAAGCAGGAGTCGCAAGAGTGGGATATTTCTCACAGGCAGCAGTACATGACACATTTTTTGTTATCATACCTTAACCAGGTAAAGTGTTGTAAATTTTCTGTCTTGCTTGTGAAGTGCCTTGGTTCAAAATGAGAAAGTGCGTTATAATAAATAAAATTTGATTGATGGAGAATCGGTGATCTCAGAATGCTCATGTGTCCAAGGTTCTATGCTGATTGAGAGCTTTGGGCTATGGGGTATTAATTATCCATATATATGTATTGGCTCCCCACTGACAACATTGGAGCTAACAGAAAAGGAAATTTCCAGTAAGTATGAAGGAATTTTTTCTATCACCTGTGGTGTGGGACAAGAGGAAACACACCGTCTAGGATAAGGGTACAGAAGGGGTAAAGATAAAGTTAAAAGGGGAGAACTGAATTCACCCTAGGGTCATGATACAAAGGGGTTAAGTAATACAAAAAAAGGTGAAAATTAGAAACACTTTGTCTAGGGTAAGGGTGCAAAGTTAATTCTAATAAACCTAGTGAATGAAGGAGTGGGAATGTTGGGAGATGTGCAGTGTTTGTGGAGCGGCAGTTTTCAGAGAGACCTTCTAGAGACTGAGGTGCGTTCCCATCTGCATGCATCTTTCTGAGCTGAGGGAGGAGGTTGCAGGACTCTGGGCTGAGCTAGCAGTGATTCGGGGGACCTCTTTTTCTCTCCCCATCCAGGGGTCATGGAGTCCAACACCTGGACTGTGGTGGGCTCTGGGTGGGTGGTGAGTCGGACACACATTCTTCAGTCTGTGCCACTACAGAACTCATTCTCTGCGCTGGTGGGACAGGACTGCCAGGAGGAGGCACCCATGGTAGAGGCCAGAAAGCATGTGGTGGATTCCCCAAGATTGGAGGTAGAGAACCCAGCAGAGGAGGAAGCAACTTCTGGTGGAGGACTATCATTAGGGGTAGATTTGGGAACAGGAAGGGAGGGAAAGAGGGAGGTGAGGTGCCTACCTGGCACTTCGGCTTGGAGAGTGCATCCTAAGGATTGCTAGGGCAGTAGGGCAGAAGGGAAAGCCGGATGTCATTATCTGCCTGGGTATGAGTAACCTGGCTGACAGAGTTGGCATTGTGCAGGGAGATTTTAGGGAGTTAGGGAGGGGTCTCTGTGGCTGGTAGCATGCTCAGTGGCTTTTGCTGAGGTGCTGCCTGTCGATGACTGGAGGGAGGATGGGGTTCTCTGCACGAGGACCTTTAACTCGTGGTTAAAGGAATGGTATACAGAGGAGGGGTTTGGCTACATTGGGGACTGGGGACCAACCAGGAGGGATAAAGGCCATACAGGGGTGATGGCCTACGTCTATCTGGAAGTGGAACGGCAGTCCTCAGTAGACAGTTTAAATGTTACTTTGAAGAATATTTAAATTACTTATGGGAGAGGGGTGGAAGAAATCACGGAGGCATAAAGTCAGTCCCCGACTGAAGCAGAGAATAGGGAGGACTCGAGGGGAGGTAAATCCCTGAATATGCAAAATAAAGAGAAAAAGTGTGGTAGAAAGTAAAGGATATGGGAACATGAGTTGTAAAAAACGGGGGGAGGGAGAAGCAGGACACAGAGGAAAGTGGGGGGTAGCAGAATGGTGACAAAGTGTGGGAAGGCCATGTGTGCAAGTGCTAGAAGTCTAGGAAATCAAATTCCAGACCTAGAGGCCAGCATGGTGGAGGCAGACCCAGATATTGTGGTCATTACTGAGTCGTGGTACACAGGAAACCACGACTGGAACATAGCCGTACCAGGCTGTACTAGGGCATGAAGGGAGGAGGGGTTCTGCTTATGTAAAGGAGGGCATCAAAGCATCGTAGACACGGGGAATCCATGGGGGAATGGAAGTGCTGTCTGTCACCCTGGGGAAAGGAACCAGAGCCAGTGTACACACTGTTGTGATATACAGACCTCCAAAACTGGGATAAACTGGATAAGGCACTGGTGGTAGCCATTAGTGTAATGACAGAAAAGGGAGAGGTGCTGCTGGCAGGGGACTTCTGTCTGACTGATGTAGATTGGACCCTCCATGCAGGGGCCAGTTCTCAGGCATCTAGTGGGGAGCCCACTTGTGATGAGGGCAGTGTTGGACCTAGGGCTCACTAACAGGGACAGTATTGCAGATGTCAGGGTCGGAGGCCACCTGGGGACCAGTGATCCCCATACAGTGGGTTCAACAGAAGGACAGCGGTGGAAGCAAACGATATACCGTCAAACGTGCGTTGAAATAATAGTGCAGTGGAATGCACACCGTGGAAATAGTGTTGATTAAAACGGCTACGTGTAAAGAAGAGCATGGGGATAATATAGCGCTTAACTCCAAACAGTCACCTCCCTCCTGGAGTTGGAAATAGTAAATTGCCCCCCCAGTTGGTAATAGTAAATCCCCCACCCACTGACTTTCTCCACTGCTCCCGTTTGATTTGTGTTATTGGTACTTTGTGCTGTATTTCTGAAGTGTGGTTTTCAGTGTCGGTCTTTTGTCTGCGCTCATCGACTGTACTGTATTTCTGTAGCGGTCCTGTCGTGGACCCGAAGCAAACCACATAAGGACAAGGTTCCTAGACTACAGGAGGGTAGATTGAGGCATTCACCTTTTATATATTTTTTTTTCTTTCTTTCCCAGAGACAGACTAACAGGGGCGATGACCTGGGTGGGGTGGAGAACAGTTGTCTAAGTTAAGGGAAAGTATAGTGAAGGCAGAAAACCTCTGCACAATGGTAGTGAGCAAAAACGATAAAAAAAAAAAAAAAAAAAAAAGACTGATGTGGTCGTCAAAGGATGTACCTGAAAATGTAAAGGCTAAAAGACTAGTATTCGGGAGGTATAGAGGGACAGGGAGGTGTATCAGGAGGAGCAGAAGGAAGCAGGGAAAGTGATGAGGGGTGCAGAGGCGCAAATTGAGGAAAGACTATCCCAAGGGGCAACTAAAGGGGACATGACATTTTTAGGTGCAGAAGTGGAAAGAGGAAGACTAGGGAGCGATTGTGCGGTTAAGAAGGGCGGGGGGAGGGACTGTGCAGAGCAGGAGCATGAAAAGATATCCTGAACAAATACTTTGTTCGATCTTCACAGAGGAAGCGGAGGGCAATAGGCCACATAAAAGCAGCAGGAGCACTGGCGAAAGGGAGGTAAACACAAGTCCTTTAATAGAGTAGAGAAGTCCTGAAGGGATTCGCAAATTTGAAAGCGGACAGAGTTATGGGGCTAGACAGGGTACACCCTAGGGTATTGAACAAGCTCAGGTAGGTACTGGCTGCACCTCTGACAGCCCTTTTCAACAACTTACTAGAAACAGGAGTGGTTCTGAAGGACTGGAGGAGGGCAGATGTAGTCTCGCTTCATAAAATCTGTAGCAGGGAGAAGCCTGACAACTATAGGCCGGTCAGTCTGATATTGGTGGTGGGGAAGTTAATGGAGTCACTGCTAAAGGCAAAGATTGTGGAGTATCTTGTATCCAACCAGTTACAGGACCCGATGCAGCACGGATTCATGTTGAGGTGGGGGGAGGGGTCATGTCAGACAGATCTGAAAGATTTCTTTGACTGGGTGACTAGGGAAATGGATTGGGATGGGGTGGTGGGTGTGGCCTACTTAGATTTTAGTAAGGCTTTCGACACTGTACCACACAGAAGACTTAAAAAGAAACTGGGCAACTAAGGGGTGTGTCCTAAGGTGGTAAACTGGGCGAGAAATTGGTTATGGGATACTTGACAGAGGGTGGTGGTAAAGTGAGTTCACTCTGGAGAAGGGAGGGTGACCAACGGGGTGCAGTATTGGGGCCAGTTCTCTCTAATGTCTTTAAGTGACATTGCAGATGAGTCAGAAGGGAAGGTATGTCTCTTTATGGATGACACACACATCTGCAGTAGGGTGGACACTCCCGAGAGGATGGAAAGAATGTGCAGAGACCTGAGAGAACGCAGGGAGTAGTCAAGGGCATGGCAGCTGGGTTTTAGTGGGAAAAAGTGCAAAAACATGTACTTAGTGTATGGTAACCCAGAGGCAGAGTACGAAATGGGAGAGAGGTATTGACAGTCACTAAGCAGGAAAGGGACCTGGGAATAATCATATTGGATGATCTCAGGGTGGCAAGATGGTGCGACAAGGCAGTTAGTAGGGCCAGTGGGATGCTGGGGTGAATGGAGAGGGGTATCACCAGCAGAAACCACTCTTTAAATCGCTGGTGAGATCCTACCTGGAATACTGTCCCCTGTTCCGGAGTGGAGGCTGTCCGGAGAAGGGCAACTAAAAGGTGCAGGGGCTGCATCAGAAGCCCTATGAAGAGAGACTGAATGACATCCGTATGTACACAGTGGAGGAGAGGAGGGATAGAGGGGGACACAAGAGACTTGCAAATACCTCACGGGGGTAAATAAGGTGCAGGAGGGGGGTAGTTTTCAGAAGAAAAGATGAACAAGAAAAAGGGGACATGAAATTAAGTTGGAAAGGGTAAATTTTAGGGGATGTCCGAAAGTACTTCTTCCTTGAAAGGGTGGGGGATGCCGGGAACAGGCTTCCAGTGGAGGTGGTAGGGGAGAAAACAGTGGTAGGTTTCAAGAATGCATGGGATAGGCATAAAGAGAATGTTAGTGGAAAGGGGGGGGGCGCGGAGATCATGTAGGGTCTGCAGTGACCGTTTAGGCAGGGTGGAAAAAAATGGGCTAGCTGGTTAGGCCTAGCAGTCCTGATCTGCCGTCAAATTCTGTGCGTCTGTGTTTAACCCAGCCTCACTGCTGGATGACAAGAATGACCATGAATAAGCTCAGAGAGGCAGTAGTTAACATACTAACATACTAGACGCCAGCAGAGTAGGCCTATTGTTCTATCAAGTCTGCTCATGCTTCAGCACCCTGACTGGGTACCATAGCCCTCTATCTGTCTCCTTCCACTGTTACTCCATTCCCCAGCCCTGCCCCCCAAGTCAACCCAGCCTCTGCTTCACCCCTTGCCTACACCTGTCCCACCATAGCTGCCTGAACCAGCTCCCCGGGCAGCACATTCCACGGTTCCACCACTCTCTGTGAAGTACCTCCTCCTCCTTTCCCCCCTAATCCTACCACCCTCAATCTTCCAACGGTGTCCTCTGGTGATTCCACCCTCCTTCAGTCGAAAAATCCTATCTCAGCTTACCTTATTTAGTCCCCTGAGGTACTTGAAGACCTCAGTCATGTCCTCCCGGTCCCTCCTCTCCTTCAGCGAGAACAGGTTGAGCTCCCCTAGTCAGTCCTCCTATGTCATATCCCCCAGGCCCCAGATCATTCTGGTTGCTCTCCTCTGAACCCTCTCCAGGAGTTGGATGACCCTTCTTAGATGCGGCCTCCAGAACTACATACAGTACTCAAGATGTGGTCTAACCAGGCTGTTGTAAAGTGGCAAAATCACCTCCCTGCTCCTTGAGGTAATCCCCCTAGTGATGCAACCCAGCATCCTAGTTGCCCTGCCTGCAACCCTCTGCACTGCTCTGAATTATTCATATTAACATCCACCAAGACTCCTAGGTCTCTCTCCCCTGCCGTGGCCTGCAACTCGTATGCCCCAGGGTGTACACATGGTTGGGGTTTTCCTGTCCTAGGCGTAGCACCTTGCACTTGGAGGAGTTCAGTTTCAATATCCAGGTGCAGGACCACCTATCCAGAGTATCCAGGTCCTCTTGCAGGGCCAATCTCCCCTCCTTACCCTCCACCACCGCCCCCAGCTTAGTCAGCCGCAAAGAGACTGATTTCACACCCGATACCTTCCTGATATATAGGAGATTAGCTGGATTGAAAGGTAGCCCCAGGACTGATCCCTGTGAGGCCCCACTTATGACCTCCCTAGAAGACAAGACCTCCCTTCCGACCACTACCCGCTGAGTGCGACCTGAAAGCCAATTTCCAGTCCACCTAACTGTCAGTGGGCATACCCCATTCCCAAACAATATGTAAATACATCAGTAAGACAGAAGTCCATAAATTCATAAAAAACTTTTTTTGTCTTTTATTCTTCTTTTAACTTTGCACCATTCCCCCCCAGCTTCTCCCTTAGGCCAATGTGAGGGACCAAATCAAATGCCTTGCTAAAGTCCAGGAACAGTACATCCACTGGTCTCCCCTTGTCAAGTGCTGATGTCACCCACTCATAGAACTCTACCAGGTTTGCTTGACACGATCTACCTGGCACAAACCCATGCTGCCGGTCATCCAGGTAACCCATCTCCTCCCAAGAAACCTCCCAGCCTTTCCTTAAGTATGCTTTCCATTACCTTCCCCACCGCTGACATCAAACTGATCGGGTCTGTAGTTTCCTGGCTCTTCTCTTGATCTCTCTTTATGGATGGCCACAACATGCACCTGCTTCCAATCCTTTGGCACCCTCCCTGTCTGGAGCGACAAGTTAGAGATCCACCAGTGGCGCAGTCGAAACATTCACCAACTCGCTCAGTACTCTGGGATGAATAGCATCAAGCCCCGGAGATTTATCATTTTTTTTTTTTTTTTTTAGGGACTGGAGGGCTTTCCACACCCGATTGATGGGAATATCAGCATCTGTTTTGTCCCTCCCCACCCACCCACCCCATTCTGCAGAACCAGCCTGATATCTCACCTCTGGCTTACCTTCCCCAGCAGCTTGTTCTTCAGCAGGTACCCCAATAGTCAGGTCTCCTGCGACTTCTGTGTCCTTCAGACCCTTTTTTGGAAGTTGCCGAGCCTCCTCCCTAGTGAACATTGAGGCAAAGTGCTCATTCAGTACCTCTGCCTGCTCTCCAGCCCCTTCCACCCACCCCCCCAGCTGTCCTTAACCTACTGAGCTGGCCCTTGACCTTCCTCCGCTCACCAATATATCTGAAGAACCCCTTTTCCTCGCCCCGTATCCCTTGCACCAGCCTCTGCTCTTTCCAGGCCTTTGTCCCCCTCACAGCTCTGGTCACTTTCCTGGTTGCAAGGCGATAGTTCTCTCTATCCCTCTCTCCTCTCATATTTTTGTACCTACTGTAGGCAGCCTTCTTCTCCATTACCACCTCCTGGGCCTCCTTGGTCCACCAGCATGCCTTACGAGACCTACAGCCCTTGACTTCACTCTTGCACAGGTCCTGGTGGCCTCCTGTAGCCCCGCTTTAAGATCTCCCACCTACCTTCCACGTCCAAAACTGGTTTTATGTCCATAAATGCCCTTGAGAATTTCCCCCCATATTCTGAAAGTCCTCCCCCTAAAATCAACTGTCATTGTCCTTGAATGATTCCCCAAGTTTAAGCCAAAACCAGACTGTGTTGTAGTGCAGCTTCCAGCCAAGGTTCTTCCACAGCCAGATCTTGTACAAGATCCCCATCTGCTAAAACCACATCCATGATATGACCCTTCCTCACTGGGTCCATCACCTGCTGATTGAGGAACACGTCCAGGAAGCCATCCAGCAGCTTCTGCTTCCTGGTTACAGTGGACTTCACAGTACCCCAATCAGTAGCTGGCATATTAAGGTCCCCCATCAACACCACTCCTTCCCCTTCCCGTCCACACTACCCCTTAACGTTCACCAGTAGGCAATCCTCCAGGTCCTCTGCTAGTCCTGGGGGCCTATATACCACCTCCAACTTGATCGTCCCTCCCACTGGGGTTCGTAAGGTGACCCATAGGGCCTCCACGTTGCCCTCTGCTTCCTCCACTCTCATCTCAATGTTATTCCTAATGAACATTGCTACTGCTCCCCCTCTGCCCACCTTTCTGTCCTTCCTTAGCACAAGGTACCCACTCAGATTAAGGTGCCAGGGGTGGCCCAGGTTTCAGTGACCGCTGCTACATCAGCCCCACCCTCAAACAGCGTGGTCTAGAACTCAGGCACTTTATTCCCCAGGCTCCTGGCATTTATTAAAGTCACTCTCCAACCCTGTCCCTACCCCTCTTTACCATATCCTCCCCAGATCTTTCATACGTCTGTCCACACTTCTCCCCTAGAGTACAGTCTCTCTCCTCCCCCACCCCCGTGGGGTTGCAAGCCAGTCCTACTGGCGGTATGGATGACCAGATCAGCCTGGCAGTGCCCCCCTTCACAAGTTTAAACCCCATCTAGCCTGAATGAAATCCATCATCCCCTGTTTGAGAACTTCCTTCCCTACTGGATTTAAGTGAAGCCTATCCTGGGCATACAGTCCCTTGTCTTCCCAAACTCCCTCCCAGTCTCCCAACACCCCAATCCCCTGTGCTTCACCCCACTACCCAAGTCAGTCATTAATCTTCCTGATCTGGTTGTTCTCCACAGTGGCCCTTGGCACTGGCAGGATTTTCGAGAAGGAGACTGTACATCTATTGTCATGACAGACCCTGGCCAGTTCTCGGAACCTTGCCTGAATTTCCAGCAAACTATTCCCCTCAATATCATTTGTTCCCAGATGCATCAGGAAGTCTGGTAATCATCCACAGTCCCTCGCCAGCTCATACACCATGAACTTTGCCCTGTGCACAGTCGGATCGGATATACTCACTACCTTAACTGGACTGGATTTTCCCTCACCCTGCCCTGCCCAGTGAATACCCCTGATCATGGAGTCCCCTGGCAGGAGAACCTTAGTGCCCCCTTTGATCTTTTGTGCACCTCATTTTTGGACTCCCCTGCCAGCCCCCGTCACCTCCACTCCCTCCTCGAGACCACTTCCCCTTGGCTTATCTCTGGACCCTCTACAAGAGAACCCCTAGCCGCCTTGCCCCTCCTGTCATGCCTTTTATAACAGAGTTCCCTGGCTCCCCCCAGTTTAGCCTCCACCCTGCTCCCTACCCCAGACGATCCTTTTTGCACAACCTCCTCCCCACCCAGCTCCACCTCTCAGTCCCCCCCTCCAAACACTGCATTTCCCATCACCCCTCCCTTTCCTCTTGCCCCCTTAATGCCCACCTGCAGGTCCCCCTTACCTTTGGGCCTTTCTCTGGTATTATCTCCCCCCTCGAAAGATGCCCCTCCCTCGTCTCAGTCTCTCCTCCTTTCTCACGGAGTTGACTCGCAGTCTCCACACCTTGCCTCTGCTGGTGTCTCTCTCCCCGCCCCTTGACACTTGATTTGCCCTCTCCCCTGCTAGCATACTTAATTGAATTACCGATGCCCACCCTCGTCTGATTCACCGTATCCCTCTCTCCACCCTCCTTTTCCTCCTCTACCCCCTCACCACGTCCTCTCCAACCAGCTTACTCAATGGCTCAAATTTATTGTAGCACTCAAAGCCAACCTCCTTGTTTTGTCCTGATTTCCCGCTATCCACTCCTCCAGTAGGCCCTCTGTCAGTCCCAACCCACCTGTCTCTCTCCCCCAATAATTTAGCCCGTTTCCTCTACCGGTTGCCTCCCAGGTAGCTACCCCCTTTACTACTAGCCCATGCCCCATAGGTTCTCCACTCCAGCCTGATGAAACTGATCCAGGTCACACACTATCACTGCCCTCCTGCTCCCCACAGGCCCTCCCTGACATGTTTATTAACCCCCCAACAACTCCAGTTTCCTCCGTACCCAGTCAAGCTCCCCACGATCTGCAAGAACTGCCTACAGACTGGGCAGCCTCCCTCCCTCCAGGCCCAGTTTAGGACCATGGCTGCCCTGGTGGTGGTAAATATGAATTTTTTTTTTTTTGGGGGAAATTGCCTGTATAAAACAAAGTTTTCATGCTACTTAATTATTGCAGTGCAAAGGGACAAAGAGTAGAGCTGTGTCACCATTTGATGATTGTAGGAACTAAGAACTGACTCTCCCAGCCTCTTGGTATAATGAAAAGCAGCTGAGTTCCAATCAGTCTGTGTAGCCTGGCCGGGACTAGGAAAATGGGGGTGGGGGGTGGGGGCAACTGTTGAAGCTGAAGGGTGCCAGGGGAGGCAATTAGCAAAATGATGTTTAGCCAACACACACAGTTTTAATCTTTTCATCATGCTTGCTTACAAGGAGATATTTTTCCAGCCTATCAAATCCTGTGCGTGCTCAGACTACTTTTATACTGTCAGTTCAAGAATATTCAGTGCCCAACCCAGTCCATCAGGGGATAAGTGAAATCCAGCACCCCCTCCCCACCACTTATTAGGTCTGGCACTTTACAAAGCACAAGAGATAAATTCTGGTAGCAGATGGACTGTAGAATACAACATAGTTTGAAATCATGACTTTCGTACTTACAGTATTCTAACGTGTTTTACAAGTCACAGAAGTTACTTGCTGGCTGCACAGGGAATGTAGAATAGAATCGATGCCCAACCAGGCCTGATAGGCAAGAAAAGAATATCTGGCCCCTCCACAAAACTGGTGGAGAACAAAAAATCTGCACCACCCCTTCCCCAAACTATCTGATCACAGGGAATTAAAAAAAAAAAAAACACACAACCTGACTGATCCAGTGACTGACCCATCAAGGAGTTAAAAAAATAAATAAATAAATCTGACCCTCTCCCCAGATAAGACTGCTCTGGAACCCAACCCACCCTGTCGGGGAATTTAAAAAATAAACTACCCCTCTGCTGCCATGCTGCAACTGCTGCCAGGGAGCTTGAGCCTCTTTGTCACTTCTAGCTTGCGGCGCTCTATCGTGGGAGACCTGAATGAGGAGGACTGACAGCATGCATTTCTGCGACTATAATCACAAGTGCAGCATGTGATCCTGACTCTGCCTGTCAACACTCCTTCCCTATTTAGGCAGTATAGCGCAGTGGTTTAAGGCTCTGAGCTGCAAATCTGTTGACATCCAGCAGACCAGACCTGGGTTTGAATCCCACAGCTTCCACTTACATACTGTATGACCCTGAGCAAGTCACTTAACTTCCCTGTGCTCCCAGGTCACACCTGTAAAAAAGCTTTCAGCTTAGTGTGCTACTCCTGGTTCAACAACTGGAAAAAAAATAGAATAGAATATCCAGTGCCCAACCTAGTCTGACAGGGAGTTAAAAAAGTGTGCCCCCAAAGCGACCAGCCCATCAGGGAATAAAAATACATATTTCCCCTTCCCCCAGCTACCTGATGGGTCCAATGCCCAACCCATCAGGGAATAAAAACAAATCTGTCCCCTTCTCCCAACAACCTGGGAGAACCAGTGCCCAATCTGACCCGTCAGGGAATTGCAAAAAAAAAAAAAGTTATTCTCCCTCAAACTACCTAACTGGTCCAATACCCAACCTGGCCCATCAGGGGATAAAAAAAAAAAAACATGCCCTTCTCTCTCAAACTACCTGATGGGTCTGGTATGCAACCCAGCCTGTCTAGGAATACAAAATATGTCCCTTCCCCACTAACAACCTGACCGATCCAGTCTTTAGTGCGGCCTTTAAAGAGAATTACCAAGTTGAATTCTGAGGCTTATGCACCACATACATCGATGCCTTACCTCCTAAGAATGTGGCCTATTCATATGTGCCTCATAAATGTTCTGTAGTTTTGCTGTAATTTCACTCGTAATTTGATGTTCACCAGGTTACTTTCACTTCCCGGACTTTAGATCTGCCCCGTGTTCAGCCAGTTTAATGATGTGATGGCAGGGAGAGCGCGGGGACGTGCTACATTATAGTCTTTGGGGGGGTACCTTTAACAACAATTGTATGTGTTACAGTGATTATGTGGTGATTAAACGAGGGCACCGGGTGACTAACATGGCCCTTGTTAGTCACCCGGTGCCCTTGTTCTCCCTGCCATCATGTCATAAAATTGGCTGAGCGAAGGGGCGGATCTAAAGTCTGGGAAGTGAAAGTATCTCGGTGAAGATCAGATTGCAAGTGAAATTGCAGCAAAACTACAAAACATTTATGAAGCACATATGAATAGACAGCATTCTTAGGAGGTAAGGCACTGATGCATGTGGTGCATATGCCTATCTTGGTGAATCTCTTTGAGGAATGAAAAACGGAAAGAATCTGCCTCCCTCCCCAAAGTACCTGACGGGTCCAGTCTTCAACTTGGCCCATTGGGAAATAAAACAAAATCTGTCAGTCTGTTCCTCCTCATTTATCTTGCCTGTCTGGTGCCCATCCTGACTCATCAGGAAGTGTGTGTTTAAAAAAAAAAAAACTGTCCCCCCTCCCTCCAGCTACCTGATGAGCCCCATGCCCAGCTTAGGTCGTGCATTAAGCCTAACTGAGATACGAAGCAGCGAACCAATGAGTAGAATGTGAAATAGGCGGGGTAGTGAAACACTGCTGTCCCCATCAGGGTGGATCAGTTCAGTCTGTGAGCTGGTGGTCAGTTTGGCCACTTGTCTTCAAACTGGTAGCCACATAAGTATTTTTGTAACCCCAGGAATCCATCAGTATGTATTCACAAAATGCAATCAGTCCACAGGATTGAGCTGCCTCATAGCTGGAACATATGCTAATTATGGAACTTTTGAATTAGAATTAAGTTCAAACACTGCTCTGCCTCACCAGCATCCTGACATCAGATTTATTGCTCTGCTGAAGAAAGCAGTCACCTCGAAGTACAGCTCCACTCTTTGGTTAACTATTTTGTTTTATTCATTTTAGTTATTTCTTGATACTTTGCAGTAGTAAGGGTGTATATTTGTTTTATTGTAAAATTTAGTGGTTTCTTCAAATCCAGATTGGTTCCTAGGAACCAGAGAAGACTACTAGGCAGTGGGGTTCCCACTTTTAAGAAACTGCTTTTTCTCATTTTAAATAATATAATTCTGACTTTATAACCGCTTTTACCTTTTTAGCAGTTTTTGGATCATGTTATGCTCAGTTCAGTTACAGAGGGAACTGAGCCATTTTTCTTCAAATTTACGTTTACCTCGGCATCCGTTAAATAGAACTAAGGCTCTGAGGTAAAAAAAATGTATACAAATAGTTCATTTTTAAAAGGAACCGGACCACTACTTATTCTTGTAAAGCCCTTCTTTATATACTTTGGGCTTATTTTAAATTGTTTTTCAACATTTGGGTACCAGTCACATTTTTTCTTTGGGTTTTCAGCGTTTGGCATGACTGACAGACCTGCAAAGAAAAGGGTCTACAGACTTTAAAAAATATACCAAATGTTTCTACCTCCTGGCAAGGGCAGACTGCCATGAGCTTTTTGTCTAAGGTGTCTAGGTCCTAACCATGATTTTAAAAACAGAGATCTCTGTAAAAAATGTTGCCCTAAAACATAAAAGGGTTAAGAAAACTGCAGACCTTGTGGCTTCTCGGTCTGCTTCCATGTCACCTAAAAGCTCAAATGAGAGTCTTGCCCCTCAAAGTAGCAGCCCCTGTCAAAGAGGGCAGAAAAGAAACGTAAAACTGCAAAAGATGCTTCAGAAATCAAGGCATCTGAAAGGGGGAACCCTGAGTCCAGTGAAAGCAAAAGAGCCTCAGAGCAGCCACTGGAAACAGTGTCTGCTAAGAAAAAGCAAAAAGAGAAAGATCTCCATCTTTCCTCCTGAAAAAGGAAAAGAGCAGACAGCTAACTCGAGATAGATGCCCTTAACAGAGAATATGACAAGTGCATGGCGATTTCCCGTGCAACCACCACCATCACCACCAGACCCCAGTTCCTTACCAAATGCCTGTGGAGGAGGAAGAACTGTATTAGGAAGTTGAGGAAGGGGAACCTCTGGAATCAGATGGTTCCCCTGAGCAAGAATCTGGCTCTCCTCCCAGGCCTTCAGAGGATTGCACGTCCCATTAATCCTTTGTAAGACAGATGATGAACACCCTCAAAATCCCCTCCCATGAGGCTGAGGAGTATGAAAATGAAGCTGAGTTCAAACAACATGAAGTCTTGCTGTATTCTGACAAATGCAGTTGGCTCCAGCCTTTAAACTGCCCCGGAGAATAAAGGGTTAACTTTCTATGCAGAGCATAGAATGCTAAGCTCGAGCTCGGTTGGTGTCTCTATCTGGAGCCCTTTGAAATCCAACCGTCAGATTCTTTACTCTGCCTCACTGAACAGTTGCTGTGTAGATTTTTCCCGCAGCTCGGTTCAAAGTCAAAGTGTCGGTTTTTAACCGAAATTTATTTCCGCATAGTCTGTTCAGTCTGTGTGTGGTGCCGTATTAGATAGGTTTTGTGCTGATTTTCTGTGTGGAACTTGTAAAAGTGTAGATCGGTTCGACTGACCGATCATTTGTTGTTATTACTTGTATCTTTCTTTAGTGTGTGGTTACCGGTCCTCATCGGTTCTAAAAAAAAATATATGCTTTTGTACGTTTTTTTCCAATACCCGTGACACGGTTAGGAACCGATAAGGGAGTCTTGCCTGGCGGTTGCCATAAAAAGGGTAAGTTTGTTAGGTTGGCCATGTCTGAGAAACCCAAGAAAAAAACCGGCCCCACTGGGTTTCAACACTGCAGTGAGTGTGGGGAGGTCTTTGCCAAGGCTGATCCCCACACCACCTGTGATTATTGTCTGGGGTTTGAACACCTCCATACAGACTGCCAAATATGTAAAATGTTCCCAAATCTACCCTTGAAAAGAGATTAGGTAGACTGAGGGAAAAGGAGGCCGAGAAGTCCGCTGGCGTGGATGGCCAGCCGGTTCGGTTCCAACCGAACCAGAAGATGCCACTCTGACCAGGCGATACTTCTTGAGGAAAAATGAAGGCCGATCCGGTTGCTTCCGACAAAAAGAAAACGCAAAGAGAAATTGACCGGTTTGGATACAGAGGTTCATGTTCCGACCACTGAGGAAATAGCCAGAGCGATTTGGACTGTGGAATCGCTTCGCCCGATTTCGACCAATCCAGCACCTTTTGGCAGGGGTTCGGTTTGGTCGGTTCCCCTGGTTCATGATTATACCCCTGAAGAATTTTATGAACCGGAGTTTGAAGATGATGATGGTGAAAGTCTGGATGTGCCTGTGGAACCGGACATCTCCCCAGACAGACCTTCAGGTGTATCCCCTCCTAGGCTTTCTGAGTCCCCTTCCCACTTTGTTTTACAGAAGGGTGGCTGAAACCCTCCAGTTTCCTATGGAGGAAGCAATGGAGGATCAAGAGGAGCCTGATTATGTGGAAATGATGGACATCCCAGAGTCCAGGAGACTGTCTATTCCCCTTCACAAATCTTTTGGGAAGCAGACACAAAAAATCCTGAAGTCTCACAATTCTATACCTCCTGTTGATAGAAGAATGGACAAGAGGTGTACACTATCAGGCACATATATGGAGTTTTTATACCAGCAATGCAGCCATGTTGGGGTTGTGCAGGCTGCTGCCTATGATAAGGAAAACATTCCCTTGGCTTCACACCCCCCCAGACAAAGACTCCAGGAAGATTGATGTCATGGCAAAAAAAACAGTACATGGTATCTTCCTTGGGACTCAGGCAGGTGAATTATATGGCCTATACAGCCAGGTACCAGAAGTCCAGGTGGGACACTGTACTGGCACTGGCTAAACAGACCTCCCCCCAGTTAGCCAAGGAGCTGGAGGAGGTGGCTGCAGATGGGATTGAGGCATCAAAAGTTCAGCTTCATGCTGCTGTGAACTCCAATGATGTGTCATCAAGAGTCATGGCTACATCTGTGGCTCTTCGGAAAATGGTTTGGCTCAGATGTGCTAGCCTCTCGCAGGATACCCAGGCTAAGGCCATGGATTTTCCTGTAGTGGGTAATTCTCTGTTTGGGGAGCAGACAGAGAATTACATGAAGAAAATGGATGAGTACAGGATTACTTACAGGAGTGCTCAGGCCAAAGAGAGGCAGGCAGCTCCTCAAAGGCAGCACTCTAGGGGCAGGGGCAGGCCTTTTTCATAGGCCCTTTTACCAAGCACAGGCCTCTTTTCCCTTTTCACAGATGGGGTTCTTCAGAACGAGAGGCAGAAAGGGGATGAGCAGGGCTGCATCCACTGCTCAGTCTAAGGCCCCTGCCAAGCAGACACCCTGATGGGCCTGCCCGGGTCGAGACTCCTATACCAGTAGGGGGCAGGCTGACTTACTTCGTCCAGGACTGGATGTCTGTTGCATCAGACAAGTGGGTCCTGGAAGTAGTAAGCCAGGGACTGGTTCTCGGCTTCAAAAAATTGCCAAAGATGAGAGCCAGATATTTTCCACCTGCAGGTCTCTCAGAAACCCTTGCCCTAGAGGCAGAGGTTTCATCTCTGCTGGCTTTAAGAGCCATAGAGAGAGTATCTACCCTACACTGGGGCAAAGGTCTGTACTCCAGTTACTTCCTTACCCCAAAAGAGACAGAGGAGTGGCAACCCATCCTAGACCTAAGATAACTAAACAAACATCTTCTAAAACCAAAGTTCAAGATTGTAACTCTGGGAATAATACTAACATACTAAAATGCCAGCAGAATAGGCCTAACGGTCTTAAGTGTCTGCTCGTTTGGTCAGCTCCCACCCTGGGAACTGACCTTGCTGCCCCCCCTCGCCTTCTCTGGCTTCTGCCTTCCCAGTTCTGGATATTCTCGCTGCACTGCATTTTGCTTCCAGAACCCTTCCCCTGTACCTGTCCCACCCCCTCTTGAACTCCTCCACTGCCTCTGCCTCCACCAGCCCCCTGGGCAGCGCATTCCATGGCTCCACCACCCTCTTAGTGAGGTAGCACCTCCTCCTCCTTTCTCCCCTGAATCTTCCCCCCTCCAACTTCCACCCATGCCCTCTAGTTGCTCCCTCCTCCTTCCTTCGAAGCACCCAGGCTACTCCTCCCCTATTTACCCCCTTCACGTACCTGAAGACCTCTATCATGTCCCCCCAGTCCCTTCTCTCTTCCTATGTGTATATATTTAGCTCTTCGAGCCTCTCCCCATAGGTCCTGTCCCCCAAGCCCCAAATCATTTTGGTTGCCCTCCTCTGGACCCTCTCCAGGAGTTTAATGTCCCGCTTTAAGTGTGGCCTCCAAAACTGCATGCAGTTATCGAGGTGCGGCCTCACCAAGCAGTTATACAGAGGGAGTATCACTTCCCTCGTTCTGGAGGTGATCCCCCTAGCCATGCATCCCAGCATCCTGTTGGCCTTGGCTGCTGTCCTACAGGTCTCCGAGTTGTTCATCTTGACATCCACCACCACCCCCAGGTCCCTCTCGGCCATCGAGACTTGTAGCATCCCCCCCCCGGGTGTACACTTGGCCCGGGTTTCTGACCCCCAGGTGCAGTACCTTGCATTTCCCTGCATTGAACCTCAGCTTCCACTTTCTAAACCATCTTTCCAGAGCCTCCAGGTCCCCCTGCAGGGCCACCCTCCCCTCCTCCCCATTCACCACCGCCCCCAGTTTTGAGTCATCCGCAAAGAGACTCATCTCACTCCTGATACCTGTCCTTATGTCAGAGACATAGGCGTTGAACAGTAGGGGCCCAGGGACTGATCCCTGTGGGACCCCACTAATGACCCTCCTTGGGGATGAGAATATTCCGCCAACTATGACCCTCTGGGTCTGGTCCTTGAGTCAATTGTCTATTCATCTGATCATCTGGTTCCCCATCCCCATTTCTCTCAGCTTATCCAACAGGCCCTAGTGAGGAACAGAGTCAAATGCCTTGCTGAAGTCTAGAAAGAGGACATCCAATCCTTCCCTCTCTAAGGCCAAGGGACTGGCTAGCCTCCCTGGACCTCAAAGATGCCTATTTTCACATTCCCATCAGGTGCTCCCACAGAAAGTACCTCATGTTGGAGTTGTCCTCAGGCCACTGTCAGTTCAGAGCAGTAACCTTTGGCCTAACTTCAGCCCCAAGGGTCTTCACAAAGTGCCTGGCAGTAGTAGTTGCCTTACTAAGGAGGCAAAAGATTTCCATTTTTCCATATCTGGACGACTGGCTAATAGTGGGCCAGTCTCCAGACCAAGTCAGGTCAGACCTGCAAGTGACCCAGCAAGAGCTCACTTCTCTAGGATTTCTTCTCAACCTTCCCAAGTCAGTTCTCGAGCCTGTCCAGCTTCTTACCTTTATAGGGGCAGAGCTGGATACGGTCAAAGCAAGAGCCTTTCTTACCCTGGAAAGGGCAAGGGTTCTTATAGAACTAGCCTCTTCCTTCAGCCTTCAGGTATCTTGATCAGCAAGGCATCTCCTCCAGCTCTTGGGCCACATGGCAGCTTCTACGGCAGTGGTCCAAGGGGCAAGATCCCAGATGAGGGACATTCATTTCCATCTGAGGGCTTTTTGGTCTCAGAGGAAGGATTCCCTTACGAAACTGATCCCAGTGACTCTGACCTTGATCCAAGCCCTTCAATGGTGGCAGGATCAAGACAATTTTAGCCAAGGAGTCCCATTTGCCACTCAGTCTCATTCAGTGATCCTTACCATGGATGCTTCTCTTCTGGGCTGGGGAGCCCATCTGGGGGCCCTCACTGCCCAGGGACTGTGGTCCCCACAGGAATCCCTTCTCCATATCAATCTCCTGGAACTCGGGGCAGTTTTTCTGGCCCTGCAAGCATTCTCTCAGTCAGTACAGAACAAGGTGGTTCAGGTCAGAACAGACAACACCGCCACCACCATGTAGTACATCAGCAAGCAGGGAGGCACTCAGTCTATGGCCTTGTGCACAGAAGCCATGAAGTTGTGGTCCCTGGCTTATTCCCTGCAGACCTCTCTGATAGCAGTTCACCTTCCAAGCAAGGACAACGTACTAGCAGATGCACTGAGCAGGATCTCACAAGGCCATCACAAATGGTCCCTTGACCCTCTGGTATTGAAGGTGATTTTTTTTCAAGGTGAGGCACTCCAGTGATGGATCTTTTTGCAGATCCAGACAATCACCAACTTCCTCTCTTTTGTTGCAGGCCCCCAGTCTTGGGCTCAGTCCCCCTGGATGCTCTGGTTCTGAACTGGGAAGGGACATTTCTGTATACTTCCCCCCTTCTGTTCAAAGTTTTATTCAAGATAAGGTCACAACCTTGCAAAGTGATTCTGATTGCTCCAACTGGGCCAGACAGCCTTGGTGTACCCCCCTGTTGCTGTCTCTAGCAGTCCATCTTCCCCTGTCTCTTCCCAGGAATTACAACCTGTTAACCTCCTCTCAGGGGAGGATTTGGTACCTCAGGCTTCAGTCTCTCAATCTCAAGGCATGGCTCCTGAAGAGTGAGTTTGTAGATTTGCATCTGTCTCGGGGTTCCGAATATTCTCAAAGCTTCCCGAAAGCCCTCCACCAGAAAGACTTATAACTCCAAGTGGAAGAGATTCACCATTTGGTGTTCTAAGAAGCATATTTCTCCAGATACTGCTGAATTGCCTGCAGTTCTGGACTATATGGTCCATCTTAATGGCCTAGGCCTCAGACCAGCTACTCTCAAGGTACACTTGTCAGCTGTTTCTGCTTTTCTGTCAGTGGGGAAGTCTTCCTCACTATCATCTCATCCTGTGTTCTGTAAATGTTTTAAAGGATTGCTTCATACCAGTCCTCCCTTTAGAGACCCTGCCCCTGCCTGGGATTTAAATGTTTGCATTGCTCAACTGATGCAACCTCCTTTTGAGCCTGACTTCAGCAGAGCTCAAGTATTTGACTTGGAAAACTGTGTTATTGGTAGCCATCACCTCTGCCAGACGTATCAGTGAATTGCAAGCCCTGTCAGTGGAACCTGATTTTATCTCCTTTCACAGAGATAAAGTGGTCCTTACAACCAATAGAAGGTTCTTGCCCAAATTGGTTTCAGATTTCCACTTGAATCAGTCTGTCTCTTCCTGTTTTCTTCACTGATCATTCTTCCTCAGGAGAGAGAAGGCTACACAGGTTAGATGTTAAGAGCTTTTAACTACTACATAGAGCGTACAAAGGGTCACAGGTTTGACTCCCTCCAGTTGTTCCTCACTTATGTAGAAGTGGGAAAAGGGCAAACCTGCCACCAAGAGAACTGTTGCCAGGTGGATTGTGTCTTGTATACAATTCTGCTATGAGAAGCTGCGAAAGATTCCACCCTCAGGCCTGAGGGCTCACTCTACAAGAGGTACAGCTGCTTCCCTGGCTGCTGCCAGGGATATTCCTCTCTTAGAAATTTGTCAAGCAGCCACCTGCAAAACAGTCCTTACCTTTACCAAGCATTACTCTCTGGATATCCAAGCTTGGAGTGGTGCGCAGTTTGGCACAGCAGTACTTCAGAGGCTATTCCCAAAGTAGGTTCTGTCCCTCCTCCATGGAGGTACTGCTTGGCAGTCTGCATTAGTCAGAATACAGCAAGACTTCATGTTGTTTAAAGGAAAAATTACTCACTTTAGTAATTATGTTTTTTCTATTGGAATTTTGTTGTATTCTGACCTCTCCCCCCCCCCCCCTTTCCCTCTCAGAACCTGGTTTTTTGGGAAGTGGGTGGGCAGGCGCAGTGTTGCACATCAGGGGTGCTCCTTTACACCCTCTGCTTTTTTGTTTGGGTGTTTATCTTATTGTTTTTCTTACTAAAGGTTTTTTTTGTTTGGGGTTTCCTGACTTGAGTCTTCCTTTGGGAATCCAAAACTTTTTGTTGCCAGTTGGCTAATAAAATTTTACAATTTCCATATCGGATAGCTAGTGAGTTTGCTCGTAAAGATCTGATGGTTAGATTTCAAAGGGAACAGACAGACACACCAACTGAGCTCGAACTCAGCATTCTATGCGCTGCATAGAAAGTTAACCCTTTGTTCTCTGGGGCAGTTTAAAGGCTGGGGCTAACTGCATTAGTCAGAATACAGCAAGACTCCAATAGAAGAAACATAATTACTAAAGTGAGTAATTTTTTCTTCTGGGCTATGAAAAAGCTTTAGACTCTGTTTCTCAAAAATCCTGATTGAATGTCTATTAAATCTGAAGCTTCAAAATAATATTATAATGTAGATTTAATCTTGGTTGACAGACAGATAGACAGCAACAGGTTAGCATTAGGGGATATAAGTCCGACTAGAGTGAGATCACTAGTGGGGTACCTCAGGGATCGGTGTTGGACCTGATCCTGTGTAATATTCTGATTTCTAGTATGACTACCTCACAAGGAGTATGGCTAAAAAATATGCTGATGATGCTAAACTAGGCAGCATTGTTAATGACATTACTTCTGCACAAAACCTACAAGATAATTTGAATAAAATAATCTACCTGGGCTAAGGTGAATAAATTAACCTTTAATCTTCCTAAATGCAGAGTGATGCACTTTGGTAAAAATAATAGATTGGTTGATTATTTTATGAATAATACCCTATTAAGTAAGGTAACCTCTGAGAAGGACTTGGAAGTTTATATTACTAATGATCTGAAATTTTCTGATCATGCAAATAAAACAGTTAGAAAATGCCATAGATTAATTAACTATTCTGAAAAATGTTGCGTCAGGATCCAGAAGTATTAATACCTTTATATAGCAGTATAGTTAGATCTCATTTTGACTACTGCTCATCCTTCTGTGCTCCAACATTAGTTCAGGATAAGTTGTCCATAGAAAAAGTACAACGGAGATTCATGAAACATATTAGAAACCTAAATTTACTTTCATATGAACAGAGACTAAGAAAACGGAGTCTTTTCTCCTGGAATATCATTCACTAAGAGGTGACTTGTGTCTAATTTACAAAGCAACAAAAGATGTGGCCTTATGTCAGTCTATGTATAGACTGGAATTCCTCCGTAAGTAATACACAATCTCACAGTTTGAAGCTTAGAGCAAATATAAACAAGATCAATAAAATAAATTGTTTCTTCACACAGAGAATAGTTTCAATCTGGAATTCCTTGCCACGGGAAGTAGTACAAAGTGCTAACTTGCTGAAATTTAAATAGAATTTAGAGCTATACATGGAGATTTCAAATACAAATTCCACCAGGCTAAGGGTGGTGAGTTCATAATGGGCCAGTCCCTCAAACTCGTACTCACCTATGAACCTATGCTCCCTATGCCCATCCACTCAGGTCACAGTGAGGATCTCGAATACTTCTCAGGAGACTTGGGGCTGCTGCCACACCACAGCTACTACCAGCCTATTCAGCCGTCTCTGCCTCCTCTGGCCTGCAGCGCACTAGCATGGGAGACTAGATTGAGAGTGACTGATGGCGTACACTTCTGAAGCTATAACTCCAAGTGCCTGTGATCCCGGCTCCATTGCCTAAATATACCCCTCTCGCTCGTTCCTTCTCTCAGTGCTCAGTTTCCACTGTACACTCCCCTCCTGCTGAGCAGCAGAATGGTTCAAGCTCAACCTGGCTCATCGGAGAATTGAAAAAAATAAATCTGCTAGCCCAGTGGCGTGGAGGGCTGGGGCATCGCTGCTTTAACCTCCTGCCACACTGGCTACCCGTGTTCGTGGTTCGGGCAGGTTGCAGGGGGTTGGCCGGGGAGGGAGAGGATCAAGCATGTGGAGGACAGCTCTCCTCTCCTCTCCTCGGGAGGGTGGGTTGGCAGTCCTGTGAATGACTGCCCCCTGGTGGAGGCCTGAGGGCAGAACGGGTCGGGGACGCCAGTGGAAGGGAGGGTGCTGCGGGACTCCGCAGTGTGCGTGCGCTTCCACAAATGTGTGACGTGTTACGCCTCAGCAATGGGGGTGGGGAGAAAACAAAATGGTCGACTGGCAGGATGACACACGTCCTCTGCAGGCTCCACACCTGGCTAGCTGGGCACCTCGGTGCCATCCAGCTAAGTCCTAGTGGATGCTGGGGGTGACGGAGCTGGGGGGGGACTGGTGGAAGGGGGCCGGTTGACCTGGAGGAGAAACTAGATAGAAAAAAAAAAAATCTGTCCCCCCTTCAGGAAACTACCCAATGGGTCCAGTGCCTAACCTGGCTAATCGGGGATTTAAGAAAAAGGAAATCTGGTCCCCTTCCCCCAACTGCCTAATGGGTCTAGTGCACAACACAGTCTGTCAAAGATTAAGAAGTCTGTTCCTCCTCCTCCACCCAACTACCTGATGAGTCCAGTGCCAAACCTGAACCACGAGGGAATTTAAAAAAAAAAAAAAATTCTCTCTTCCTAAAACTACCTGATGCCCAACCTGGCCCACACTGGGAAGGGCCACTGGCAACCAGGGACATGGGTTTCCTTTTACTGTACTGGGGATCGGGGAGGGGGGTGGTCAGGGAGTGTGCTGCTGATTCATAGGACAAGGGTGACGTGCTTTGCCCTATAAATAAGCAGCATGCTCCCAGCTTCAGTCAGATGGCAGGTGGCAGAGGTGATGTGTGGAGAGGTTGTCGTTCACTGTTCTGGTACCGTGGCACTGATGTTCAGGTAAGGGTGACTGGGGGTGAGGTGGAGTTGTCTGTGCCGAAGGAGGTGGGGATCACAAGCCACCAGTGAGGATGTGCATTTGGGGGTGTGAACACTGCAGGAGGGGCCAGGGCTGTTTTGTTTGTTTTGGGGGGGTCAATACCAGGGACATGGATAAGATGGGGAGGGTCCACTAGACACCAGGAAGGACATTTCTTATCTATTGGGTGGAGGAGGGACCACTAGACACCAGAGAAAACATTTCTTTTGTATTGGATGGGCATCAGGAGATGGGAAGGACCACTGGACACCAGGAACACTTCTTTCTTCATGATCATGCCAGCGATTAGTTGGGGAGAGGGGGGGAACCCCTAACACCAGGGAAACACTACTTCACTTCAAGCCAGTAGTCAGCTGGGGGACCACTATACACCAGGGAAACATTGACATTTCAGTGCGGCCACCGATCGGGGAGAGACCACCAGCTGGCACCAGGGGAACAGTGGTATTTCACTGCTAGCCTTCGATTGGTGGGGGGAACCACTGGCCACCAGGGAAACGGTACTATTTCACTTCGGGGGGGTGGGGCCTTTGACACTAGGGAAACTGTGATTTCTAGTGACGTGGATATGGTGTACTTATCCACACGTTCTGGCATTGTCCTTTATTTTAAGATGTGCCAGGAAGTCTTCAGGCTGGCTCCTCCCACCAACCCAGGTGGTGTATCCCTCGGCTTCGCCCCATGATGCTAATTCTTCCTTTCCGCCAGGAGAAGCAGGTTCCATCCTTACTGCTCCTCAGTTGAGTAGGCCCTGGCACTCAGAAGCTTCGGATTTACCTCCAAAACTTTAAACTCTCACAAGTTTCCATCTTCAGCTTGATCTTCAACCACAATGGAAAGTAAGTCCGTGCCCGCATTTCGCCGGTGCCCATGCAGGCAGATGATGTGTACCGACCCTCACACCACGTGCGTCTACTGCCTGGGCCATGATCACGATACTCAGGCCTGTGACGTTTCCCAGTCGTTTTATGCGACAGTCCTCGAGGACAGCCTCGCCTGTCTGAAGTTGGGCCATCCGGAAAAATGACATCCGCCAGTCAAATCTAAAAATGCCTGTTGGGTAGCATCCACGGTTGCATGGTCTGCTGAGCAGTTGGAACAGCTTACGGCCTTTGAGGAGGAGGCAGCTCAGGCCGACGCACAGTCCTCCTTGGCTTCGGCCTTCGTTTCGCTCTAGTTGGGCTCCACCTTTTCAGCTCTTTTAAGGAGTCCCCCCGACTAAGGGGCAGGGCCCTTCGGGTTCGCACAGCTCCCGCTCTCGCAAAGAGTCAAAGATATAGTAAAGAAAAAAATCACCATCAACATTCCTGGGACCTGGAACGTTCTTTGTCTCTTGACTCGCAGGTTTTGACCACAGTCAAAACCGCTGGCTTCATGGGGACCCTGTCTGGCCAGTTGGTCGAGACGTTGGCTGATCATGCGGCTAAGATTTTTCTCTGGTCTGTCCCAAGTGTTGACTCTTGTGTGCAGCCTGGAGGCGGATCTTCTAGCCATCCATGTAGCAGGAGCCTCCAGTCAGTTGGCGGTGCCCTCAGGTGGATAGGCGAGGCATCTTGCAAGTGGTCTCTCCATCCAGAGGTAGTTCAGTGTCTGTTCTCCCAGTGGGGCACCCCTCAGGTGGACCTGTTCACCTCCAGGGAGAACACAAAGGTGAGGCTCTTCTGTGTCCGCCCCACTCAGCTGGGCTCGCTGCAAGGGGATGCCTTCTCAAGGCCTTGGACCCCAGACCTCTTCCATGCCTTCCTTCCACTTCCCTTGATCCACAATGTGCTGCTCAAGGTCAGGAGGGACAAGGCACAGGGGATCCTGGTGACTCCGGACTGGCCACGCCAGTTTTGGTACCCCGATCTCCTCAGCAACAGACTCCCGGGGAGTCTTCCACTACACCCGGAAACCTGCTCTTCATCAGTCAGGGGAAGGTACCCCACCCAGACCTTCAATTTCTGCACCTGACAGCCTGGTTCCTGAGCATCTAGAAATCCAGGCTTTGGGTCTCTCTGAAGGTGTCCTCACCGTGGTGGAGGCATCTGGAAAGGAATCTACCAGAAAATGCTATGTCTTCAAATGGAAGAGATTCTCCATTTGGTGTCAGGGCAAGGGGCTGGTCCCTTTGTGCTGTCAGGTGGCCAGCATTTTTGACTACCTGTGGTCCCTCTCTAAAGGGGACTTCGGGTTTATTTAATTCTTAAGGTGCACGTGGCAGCCATCTGCGCGTACCGGGCATGGCTGGTCAGCAGTCGGCACAGGAGAAAGGTGGTCTGGTGCTTTTTCAAACGCTTTAATCACATTTCCCCTCCGGTGCGTGAACCACCACCACCATGGGACTTGTTGCTGGTTTTGGAAAAGCTGATGGGCGAGCCATTTGAACCGATGCACAGGTGTGACTTGTCCTACCTGTCATGGAAGATCACCTTCCTGGTGGCTATCACATCAGCCAGAAGGATCAGTGAGCTCCAGGCACTGTCGGTGGAGTCTCCTTACCTGGTCTTTCACAGGGACAAGGTTGCCCTGCATCCCAACCCATAGTTGCTCTTGAAAAGTGTGTCGGAGTTTCACCTGAAACAGTTGATAACTCTTCCAGTATTCTTCCCGAATTACACCTCTGAGGCCGAACACAGGCACCATACTCTGGACCTGAGGTGAGCGCTCGCTTACTACAAAGAGCACACCAGGGAGAGGTTCGCCAGCTGTTTGTCACATATGATGAAGCCGCACCTGGTAGACCTGCATCTAAGCAGATGATTGGCAGGTGGATCGCATCCTGCATTGATCTCTGCTATAGGTTGGCGGGTAGGGAGCCTCTCGGAGGGCTATGGGCTCATTCCACCTCTCATACCGCTGCATCGGTGGCAGCTTCTAGACGTCCCTATCCAGGAAATCTGCAGAGCTGCTACCTGGAAGTCGGCACACACCTTCATGTCCCATTACCACATTGACCTTGGTCATGCCAGGATGCTGGTTTTGGGCCTTGGTTCTCCAGTCTCTTTTCCCTGAGTAGGGGGTGTGCTCCTTGCCTCCCTCTTTTGGAGAACTGCTAGGAGTCTGCCAGAACGTGTGGATAAGTACACCATATCTACGTCCCTAGAAACACAGGTTACTCACCAGTGAGAAAAAATTACTCAACATAGTAATGTTGTTTCTTATAATGGAGTCTTGCTATATTCAAACATAATGCAGTTAGCCCCAGCACTTGAACTGCCCCGGAGAGGAAAGAGTTAACTCTATGCAGAAGCATAGAACGTTGAGCTCGGTGTTCAAACCTCTGTCTGTGGTACTTCCCAGTGTAACCATCGGATTCTTATGAGCTAACTAATTAGTAACTAAAGTATGGAAATTGTTGAAATATAACCAAAGGGCAAAATATATCTTCTTGGGCCCCAAAAGACTCAAGTCGAGAACCCAAGAAGGAAAGGTAGTGACAATATTTAGTAAAACACCAGAAAAAATATCCACCACACCCAAGAGGGAGGGTACAAGGTACACCCCTGAGGTGCAACACTGTACCTGCCAGCCCACTTCCCAAAACCAGGTCCTGAGAGAGGAGACGGCGGGGAGGTCTGAATACAGCAAGAAACAACATTACTACGGTGAGTAATTTTTTTCTTCAAACAGCATGAAGTCTTGCTGTATTCAGACATAATGCAGACTACCAAGCAGTTCCCTATGTAGGAGGGAATGCAGAATCTACTTTGGGAAGAAGCTCTGCAGTACTGCTGTACCAAACCTAGCATCACTCCTAGCTTGGATGTCCAGAGAGTAATGCTTGGTGAAAGTATGTACTGTTTTCCAGGTGGCTGCTTTATAGATGTCTAACAAAGGTATATCTCTGGCTGCAGCTAGAGGAGCAGCTATACCCCTGGTCAAGTGAGCCCTCAGGCCTGAAGGGGTGTCCTACCCAACTTGTCATAACAAAATTGTATACAAAAAACAACCCACCTCGTAATAGTTCTTAGTGGCAGGCTTACCCTTCCCCACTTCACCATAAGTGAGAAACAATTGAAGACGGTCATTTCTATGTGCCTTAGTATGCTCAGTGTAGTAGCTAAGGGCCCTCTTAACGTCCAGACTGTGTAACCTTCTTTCACCTGAAGAAGAATAGTAAGTGAAAAACACAGGGAGAGATATAGACTGGTTCAGATGAAAACCTGAAACCACTTTGGGCAAGAACCTCCTATTGGTTCTGAGGACTACTTTGTCCCTATGGAAGGAGATGAAGTCAGGTTCCACTGACAGAGCCTGTAGCTCACTAATCTGCCTGGCAGAAGTAATAGATACCAGGAACGCAGTTTTCCAGGTCAAGTACTTCAATTCGGCCGAAGCCAGAGGTTCAAAGGGTGGCTGCATTAGCTGAGCTATGCAGACATTAAGATCCCAAGGCGGAGTGGGCTCCCTAAAGGGAAGGTTAATGTGAACCAGACGTTTGGAAAAACTTTCTGAAAACCGGATGAGATTCCAGGGAAGAGCCCTTCCCTGCTGAAAGGAATGCAGAGACAGCTGCTAGATGAACCTTCAGAGTGGCAGGCCTAAGGCCTAAACCATTGAGATGAACTAGATGGTCTAAGGTTGTGGAAATTTCTGCAGAATCAGGCAAGATGCCTGTCTGAGAGCACCAAATACTGAACCTTTTCCATTTGGAGTTGTAAGTTTTTCTAGTGGAAGGTTTCCTGGAGACCTTCAGAATATCCAGAACTCCCTGAGAAAGATGTAAAGCTGCATATTCTAACTCTTCAAGAGCCAGGCCTTGAGATGGAGAGACTGGAGATTGGGGTACCAGATCCGCCCCTTGGAGGAGGACAGGAGATTATGTCCTGGGCCAAGACAAGGGACGTGACACTGACATGGACAGCAGTAGAGGATACCAAGGCTTTCTGGCCCAATCTGGAGCCACCAGTATCACTGTGCAGGGTTGAGTCCTGATCTTGATCAGAACTCTGAACAGCAGAGGGAAGGCATAGAGAAACCTGCCCTTCCAGTCCAAAAAGAGAGCTTCCTGGGGAACTGTCCCCAGGACTGGAGGTCTGCAACAAAACCAAGGAAGTTGATGATTGTCCGGTGCTGCAAAGAGATCCATCTCTGGAGTGCCCCACCTGGAGAAGATTACCTTCAGTATGTGAGGATCCAGGGACCATTCGCGGTGTCCCTGTGAAATTCTGCTCAGAGCATCTGCTAGTATGCTGTCCTTCCCTGGAAGGTGAACTGCTACCAGAGAAGTCTGAAGAGAATAGGCCAGAGACCACAGCTTCATGGCTTCTGTGCACAAGGCTGAGGACAGAGTGCCTCCCTGCTTGTTGATGTACCACATTGTGGTGGTGTTGTCCGTTCTGATTTGGACCATCTTGCCCTTGGCTGAATCCGAGAGAAGCTCTGCAGGGCTAGGAAAACTGAGTTCCAGGAGAGTGATATGAAGAAGAGACTCCTGTGGAGACCAGAGCCTTTGAGCTATCAGCGCTCCCAGGTGGGCTCCCCACGCTAGGAGAGAAGCATCCGTAGTTAAAACTACTGATGTGACTTGAGGGAGAAATGGAACCCTTTGTCTGAGGTTGTCCTGGTCCAGCCACCACTGGAGAGCTTGGACCAGAGTCTGAGTCACTGGAATCAGTTTGGTAAGTGAATCCTTCTTTTGAGACCAAAAAGACCTCTGATGAAACTGAATGTCCCTCATCTGGAACCTTGCTCCCTGCACCACTGCCGTGGAAGCTGCCATGTGTCCCAGGAGCTGGAGGAACTGTCTTGTTGGGTGGGAGACCTGAGGTCGAAAGGAGGAAGCGAGATCCACTAAGGTCTTTACTGTTGCCAGGGGGGAAGGAAGGCTTTTGCTTGTACAGTGTCCAACTCTATGCCTGTAAAGGTGAGAAGTTGAACTGGTTCGAGTATAGACTTTGGAAGATTAAGAAGAAAACCCAAGGAGCTGAGTAGGTCCTGAGTAGTTTGAAGAGCTGACTTGACCTGTAAATGAGACTGACCCACTAACAGCCAGTTGTCCAGATACGGAAAGATGGTGATACCCTGTCTTCTGAGGTAAGCCACCACTACTGCAAGGCACTTTGTGAACACTCTTGGAGCTGATGTTAGATCGAATGGCATGGCTCTGAATTGGTAATGGCCTGAAGGCAACTCGAACCTGAGGTATTTTCTGTGGGAGCACCTGATAGAAATATGGAAGTAGGCATCCTTGAGGTCCAGAGATGCTAGCCAATCCCCTGGCCTTAGAGAGGGAAGGATTATTCCCAGAGTTACCATTTTGAATTTGGGCTTTGAAATGTTTGTTCAGATACCTTAGGTCTAGGATGGGTCACCACTCCCCTGTTTTCTTTGGGGTAAGGAAGAATCTGGAATACAGTCCTTTTCCCTTGTGCTGAGTAGGAACCTTCTCTATAGCTCTGAGAGCTAGAAGAGAGGAAACCTCTGCCTCTAGGGCAAGTGTTTCTGAGACTGATGCAGGTGGAAAAGACTTGGCCCTTCTTTTTGGAAATGTTTTGAAGTTGAGGGCCAGTCCCTGGCTTACTACTTCCAGGACCCACTTGTCGGAGGTCACAGACATCCAGGCCTGGAAGTAGTATGCCAGCCTGCCTCCTACTGGAAATGGGAAGTCAGCCCAGGCTGACACATCAGGGTGTCTGCTTGGCAGGAGCCTTAGACTGAGAGGAGGAGGGGGCAGCTCTGCTCATCCTCTTCCTACCCCCCCGAAGAACCCCCTCTGTGGGAAGGGAGAGGAGGCCCGGGCTTAGTACAAAGGCCTTTGAAAGGGCCTGCCCCTGCCCCTAGACTGCTGCTTGTGCGGAGTGGCCTGCCTTTCCTTGGCCTATGCACTCCTGTACGTGGTCCTATATTCAACCATTTTCTTCGTGTAAGCCTCTGTCTGCTCCCCAAACAGAGAGTTACCTACTTCAGGAAAATTCATGGCCTTAGTCTGGGTATCCTGTGAAAGTCTAGTACATCTGAGCCAAGCATGTCTTCTGAGAGACACAGACATAGCCATAACTCTAGATACCACATCATTGGAGTCCACAGCAGCATGAAATTGCATTTTGGATGCCTCAATTCCATCAGCAGCCTCCAGCTCCTTGGCTAACTGGGGAGAGGCCTGTTTAGCCAGTTCCAGAACCGTGTCCCATCTGGATTTCTGGTACCTGGCTGTGTAGGCCGTATAAGTAGCCTGCCTGAGTCCCAAAAAGGATGCCAAATACTGTTTTTTGGCCGTGGCATCCACTTTCCTGGAGTCCTTATCTGGGGGTGTGAAGCCAAAGGAATGTTAGCCCTGTCACAAGCCGCAGCCTGCACTACCCCAATATGGCTGCTATGACTATAAAGGAACTCCGTAGCTGAGCCTGATAACGAATACCTCCTGTCCATTCTCTTATCCACAGGAGGTATTGAATTAGGGGTTTGTAAAATTTTGTGTATCTGTTTCCCCAAAGATTTATGAAGAGGATTAGACAGCTTTTTGGACTCTGGGATGTCCATCATTTCCAGAAAATCAGGCTCTTCATCCTCCTCTACTGCTTCAACCAAGGGAAGCTGCATGGCTTGTGCCACCTTTTTGTATAACAAAAAGTGTGAAGGGGACTCTGAGAGCCTGGGAGGAGAGACACCTGAGGGCCTGTCTGGGGAGATGTCCGGTTCAGTGGGCACATCCAGACCCCCTTCATCATTGTCATCACCGAGATAGTCTTCGTCTCCTTCCCACTCCTCATAATTAACATCTAGGTCATAATCCGGAGGAGACGGATCCGACTGCACCAAGCGCCGAACCAGTGGTATTGGTTCAGATGGAACCAGTCTAAGCGATTGGACAATACTGATCGCTTTGGCTGTTTCGTCCGTGGTTGGAGAGTGGGATACAGGATCCGAACTGGCAGACTTGTACGTTTTTCTTTGACGGAACCAACCCCTTGGGGTCGGCTTTTCTTTTGCCCGAGGAGGTATCGTCTAGGTCAGTAGGCACCTCTTCAGGTTTGGCCGCAACTGAACCGGGCTGGCCATCTGGATCTACGGACTTCTCGGCCTCCCTTTCCTTCAGCCTACTCAGTTTTTTATCTAGAGTGGTTTTGGGAAAGTTCTTACAGATTTGGCAGTCTGACTTGAGGTGGTTAAACCCCAGACAATAAACACAGATGAGGTGGGGGTCGGTCTTAGCAAAGGCCTTCCCACACTCAGTACAGTGTTGAAACCCAGTGGGACCGGTTTTCTTCTTGGGTTTCTCAGACATGGCCAACCTAACAGATTACCCTAAAGAAACTTTCAAGCCAGGTAATAAAGCAACCGATCGGTTACAAACCGTGTCACAGGCTTTTTAAAAGAAGCAGCAAAAGTCCGGTTCTTTTGAAACCGATCGGTACTGGAACACCACATTGATCCCAGAAAGAGAGAGAAATTTTACAAAGTTGGTTCCAAACCGGACTGACCGGAAAGAAACCGAAGACAATTTCCACTCTTTTTAGCAAAATAAAACAGTCACTACCTATCTACGTACTACCTGTACCGTAGACAGAGGCTGGAAATCTGAAAATAACAAATATGCGGTTTAAACCAAACTCTTTATTTTTCTTTTACCGAGCAGAGAAAATCTCCGGAGTGACTTCACTGTTAGGTGGAGTAAAGAATCTGATGGTTACACTAGGAAGTACCACAGACAGAGGTTTGAAAACTGAGCTCGAGCTCAACGTTCTATGCTTCTGTATAGAGTTAACTCTTTCCTCTCTGGGGCAGTTCAAGTGCGGAGCTAACTGCATTATGTCTGAATACAGCAAGACTTCATGTTGTTTGAACAGTAGTTCTAGGAATGGTAAATGGTGTACATCCAGACAGACCCACCCGACCTCCCCAGGCTCAGGCACACACACACTGCTTCCAGCAGGCAAGATCTGGCATCATGGGGCGGAGCCAAGGGATATACCACCCAGGTGGGTGGGAGGAGCCAGCTTGAAGACTTTCCAGCACATCTTAAAGGGAAAGGACACTGCCTGAACATGTGGATGTACACCATATACCACTCCTAGAACTACTGTTACAGGTGAGTAACCTCTGTGTTTCAATGCCTGGAGGGGAGAGACCATTGGCCACCAGTGAAACAGTAATAGTTCATCATGAGTGGGGGACGATAGTGAAATATGTCACATTCCCTGGTGCTATCCGAGCCAGCGATGATGCGTGAGGCGCACTAAACTAAAATGCGTCATTATAATTGGGCATGCAAATAACATAGCTCTTGCATGCCCAGTGGGCTCATTTACATGGCTGCTTTCGTGAATTCCAAATAGTGCACCTGCGCTATTCATTGCCGGGCGATTCTCCAGAATGCATATTGGGGTGATGCTAATGGAGTCAGAGGTAGCAGTGATGGGGTTTACTGCTGACTCGACCTAGCCCCATTCACAGTTGGGTAGTGCGGTGCACTGTCCGACTGTGGGTGCTGTCCAACTGTGAATAGCAAACTTCGACATCTGGCCAAATGCAAAGTGCAACATAAACTTTTGCGCTGCATGTTGCAGTTTTTTTGGGAGAATTTAGGCCCTTATTTTTAAGCACGCTGAGAACAGGTAATATTATATATCAGGATTTTATTCTCCCACATAACATGGCTGCCATGCAAGGGAAGGGGTGTTGTCTGCATCTTCTCTGTGTGCTTTCTCTGTTGTCCTAAAGGTTGAGAAGTGTTATGGGATTTGAGGAGAAGGGGGCTGTAGAATTTGAAGGCATCATTCCCTCTTCTAGAGTTCAAGTAATCAAACTTCTGTTTGGGAACAATGCATGCAACATTAAGAATGCCTTTCTCAAAACATCAAAACAAACATAAGGTACTAGCATGCTGTACAGTCAGGCAGCTAGCCCGCCTCAGATGCTCCATGGCTAGGTCTGTTGCTATTTCAGTCCCCCTTCCAAGCTGCTGCCTGTTTATATGAGTTCTTTTCCCTCTGTTCTCACACTTCTGCTGTCTGTGTACACCCCCCACCACCACCTCTGGCTTCTTTCTACTTGCTCTGGTCTCAAATTTCTTCACTCCTCGTTTGTCAGGCAAACAGATTTTACATACCTCACGCCCCTTCACCTCTTCTGCTGTCACTGATGTCTGATCCGATTTTAGGTTCATATATTGTGCAGAGTTCATGCCCCCTTTCCCTCTTTTGCTGTCACTGCTGCTTCGATTTTACATTAATTACTCAGGAGCTCAGACACAGCCTTTCTCCCCCCACCCCCAGCACTGCACAGAGACATAGATTTCAGATCTGCATATCACTCAGGAACTCGGACAAGCCCCCTCCTTCCAACACTGCACAGATAGCAGGAGCTGCTGCAAATGCCATTGATCTGCTGCTACTTAAACCAGCAGGCACTAATTATTAAAACTGACGCGTGAATTAGCATTTGGCACCCCCTTATTTCGGTCCCTGTTAAGACTACTAAGGAACACTCTCTGAACACAGAGATGCTGCATAATTTAATAGTATCAACTGAGGGACCCCCAGGCGCAGAATTCTTATTTCATGGCATAGTTAAAAAAATGGGTTGTGAAATCCTGTCATACATTGTCACGTGACAGTACTGACAACAACATGGCACAGGTTGCGGCACAAAAAAAGAGCCAGCCATGTATTATAACAGCGAAACTGAAGAAACAGTACAGCCTACTACAGAAATTAAAAAGGTAACATAAAAAAGGCAAGACCAGCCTTGGTGGCACCAACCAGAACTTGTTAACTCACATATTTGAGCTACTTGTTGCAGGACAAGTGGTTTCACTTGATTTGTCATGCAGTAGAATAGCTTGGCTTCATTTTGCTGTTCTTTCACACAACTAACATTGTGAAACCACTCTTAATCTGCAATGAGTGACTCTTACAGATGTATTAACACACAACATGAAAAAGTGTTCTGGGGGTCGGGCCCACTGAGCTCACAGTGCCCACTCTTAAGCACAATCCATGACGGGGGGCAGAGATACTCTCCTTGTTCTTTAGAATGCTCGCCGAGGTTACGACGGCACTGCTACCACGAGGACCCCAGGCATCCCTCTAGCTCTGGATAAGGGCACAATGCCAGCCTCGAGTCTTGTGGCCAAATATGAACCCTTCCTTGGCTATTACACACAGGAGGAAGACCGAAGTGTCACACTCTCTTCAGGGTAGCAGTGTAAAAACCTGATTTGGTCTTCTCCCTATAGGACATGCATCAGCCTGGTTCAAAATCTTTGTAGACTCTGGTGTATTCTCCCTATCATTCCAGATCCCTTGCAGACCCTTTTCTCAATTTGGTTGCTTACAGTGGCCCCTCTGGCAATAAGTCTTCAAAAATTATTAATAAACCTTCTGCAGTCACACATACAGTATAAGAACTCTCATGCAGGCAGAATTTCTTTAGGAAAACAAAAGTTTTACTAAAACACTTAATACAAGTACAACTAAAAAGAGAATTTTATTTTGAGTTGCAGCATACAGGAAAAGAAAATGGAAAAATGCACAATGAAACGCACTGAGTGTTCACTAATCTACCTGAGGTATGAAGATGTCAAAGTCCGGAGAATCATTGGTTTGCAGAATATTGCAGTCTTTCTGTAGCATCTCTTGGGCAGTCTCTGTGCTGAGCTCCTCACGTGTGGTCAGGAGAAGAGTCCAGACAGAATGGCAAAATGGTCCTGAGTGTCTGTGCTGGAGAGTTTATATAGAAGATCATCCCCTCGTTCTGTGAATAAAGGCTGGCCCTTTCACTTTAGGCCATCGGGTGTCACTCTTGCCTTTTCCCCAGAAGTCTTATTTTACTGAGCATCTTTGATGTCAGATTCCCATAGTTAACACATGGTTTATAATACTAACTCCTGTAAGTGGAATTTCATGCAGGTATGCTATAAGGATGTGTTTTTTTTTCGTTTGTTTTTTTTTCTGTTGCCTCACACAGACCTGTTGGAAGGATCTTTCTTGTCTAAAACATTCTGGGCTTTTGAACTGGCTCACTGTAATTAATTAGGAAGATCCTGTAAGTTGTATGATTATACAAGCTGATTTTATTACTTCTGTTTCCCTTGGCCAGTTAACAGAGGAATACTCCTTTGATCGTGCATCCACAAGCTTTTTGACAAGAACTTGTCGGATTCCTGCAAGCAGGGCCGGCCTTGTAGGTCAGAGGAAGGTCAAACCACTTTTAAAAAAATAAATAAATAAATAAATAAAAAATCCCGTCTTTTGTTTGTGCCTTTGTGCTGACACTGACATGTACATATAATTACATAAAAAACATACATACAACAATCTACAAATCAGGGCTAGCAGCCAGGCAGCTCGCTGAATCCATCCCTGTGCAGGGTATGATTTTCACAAATTCTGTTCACTGCTGTAACTGGTGAGATAGCCAGTCTGTGTTGGCATTGGCTGATCCAGCCCGGTGAGTAATGGTCATATCATAGCCCTGTAAGGCAGTACTCCCATCTTAAGAGATAATCATTCGTTTTACCCATCTGTATCGGCCACACCAAAGGTTATGATCAGTATGTACCTCGAAGTGCCTCCTGTAGAGGTACAGCTCTAAATTTCTTCAGGGCCCATACCAGCGCAAGGCATTCCCTTTCAGCTGTGGAATAGGCCTGCTCCTGGGGAGGCAACGTTTTGCTAAGGTACACTAATGGTTGATCTTCCCCTTGGTTAGAGGTTTGACTGAGGACTGCTCCAATCACCACATGTGAGGCATCTTTCTGGACTACAAATGGCTTACTGTAGTCTGGACTGGCCAACACCAGGGCAGTGCACAGTGCCTCCTTTAGCCATGCGAAAGCTCGTTCACAGGCTGGTTCCCATGTTACCTTTTGGGGCATTCTTTTCTTTAGCAGACCAGACAGGGGAGCTGCCAGGATACTGTAATTTGGTACAAACTTGCGATAGTACCTGGCAGTCCCTAGGAAACTCTGAACTTGCTTCTGGGTTTCAGGCCTGGGCCACACCTCTATTGCCTCAATCTTGGCTCGACTGGGACGAAGCTGCCCCCACCCTACTGCATGTCCCAGTTATGCCACCTCCACCATGGCCACCTGGCATTTTTTCAGCCTTGATGGTGAGCCCTGCCCTCTGTATCCTGCCCAACACTTCCTTCAGGTGGGACAGGTGTTCCTGCCATCTGGTACTGAAGATGGCAGTATCATCCAGATACGCCACTGTGTACTCTTCAGTACCATGTAACACCTGGTTGACCAACCTTTGGAAGGTGGCAAGGGCATTCTTCATTCCAAAAGACATAATCCTGAACTCAAATAATCCTACTGGAGTAATGAAGGCTGACCTCTCCCTAGCTCTGGCAGTTAACTCCACCTGCCAATACCCTTTTGTCAAGTCAGTTGTGGTAAGGTATGTCACCCCTCCCAACTTGTCCAGTAGTTCATTCGTCCGTGGCATTGGGTGGGCGTCAGACTTTGTGACTGCGTTGAGTCCACAGTAGTCCACACAAAAGCAAGTACAGCCATCCGGCTTGGGAGTGAGGACTATGGGTGAGGCCCAGGGGCTATGGGATTTCTGTATTACTCATAAATCCAGCATTTCCTCCACCTCCCTCCCAATGTCCTTTTAGGATGGCCTCAGACACTTGGTACGCTGTCTGCCGTATGGGCACTTGCGTTCCCCGTGTCTACATCGTATGTCGCTAAGGAGGTTAGTCCAGGCTTGGCCGTAAACAAAGGGACAAAGTCCGCTAAAACTTCCCTCACTGGGTCTGTTCCAGGTTCAACAGGAGCGACAGTTTAATTGCCTCCACAGAGGACTCCCGCTTGCGTTCCTCCAGCAAGTCCAGTAGGGGGTCTTCTTAGTCAGTCCCCTCCCCAGGACTACACACTGCAAATACCAAGTCAGTCCTATTTGCATATGGCTTCATCATGTTGACATGGTGCTTAACTTGGGTATGTCTCCTGTCAGGCCGTTCTGCAGTATAGTTCATGTCATTTACCTGTTGGACTACCTTGTATGGTCCCATCCACTTGGCCTGCAGCTTATCCTTTCGGACTGGAATTAGGACCATGACTTCCTGACCTGCACTGTACAAGCAAGCTCTGGCTCTGCGGTCGTACCAGACCTTTTGCTTCTGCTGAGCTTCTGACAGGTTGCTCTGGGCTGCTCCCATAAGCTCTTTCAGTTTTTCCCTAAACTTTAGAACATACTCCAGTATGGGAGTTCCCTGGGTGGCGTGCTTGCCTTCCCAGTCTTCCTGGGTCAAGTCTGAGTCAACACACCCAACGTCCATATAAGAGTTCAAAAGGGGAAAATCCTGTGGACTCTGGGGGCACCTCCCTGTATGCGAGCAACAGGTGGGGAAGGTACTTCTCCCAGTCCCTCCCATGCTGTTCAGCAAATGCTTGGAGCATCGATTTTTAGAGTACCCTTAAACCTTTCCACAAGACCATTGGTTTGCAAGTGATAAGGTGTTGTGCGTCTCTGCACCACCCCACACTTCTCCCACAAACACTTCATCAGGTCTGGCATGAAGGTACCCCCCTCGATCAGTGATAACCTCCTGCAGAAACCCAACACAGTAGAAAATCCCTAGCAAGGCATCTGCCACTTTCTGTCCTAAGAGAGGAGAGGGTGACTGCCTCTGGGCATCGGGTGGCATAATCTACCACTATCCGGATAAACCTCTTCCCGGAGGAGCTTGGGGTACTCAGGGGTCCCACAGTATCTGTTCTTACCCTCTGGAATGGCTCCTTCACAATGGGCAAGGGAATTAGGGTGACTTTGGTTTTACTACCTGCCTTCCCTGTTTGTTAGCACCAGTGACAAGACCTACAGTATTCCTTCACCTGCTGGGTGAAGTTGGGCCAGTAGAAGTTTTGGGACAATTGCTGCATGGTGCACACGATTCCCAGATGTCCGGACATGGGGATATCATGAGCGATCTTGAGCAACCGCTCACGGTACCTCTGTGGAACGACAAGCTGCCTGCCCTTCACCCCTCCCTCTGTCCTTGCATCCTGCATATACAATAGTCCATTGTCCCAATATACTCGTTTCCTGTCACCTCCCTGTGTCTCGTCAAATTCTGCACAAGCCCTCAGCCTCTCCAAACTAGGATTCGTCCTGTGAGCAGCTGCAGATTCTTCACATTTTCCCCAAGGGCATGGGACATGTCATTCAGTTCGTAAACTGGGGTCCATAATTCTGGCGTCAGGGTATTCAGGGTCACTGCCATCCCTAACCTGACCATTGGTTACCCCTCCCTCCTCAGAGTAACCTTCTGTAGCTGTTTTGTGAACTGCTATGTGGGGAAGTCCTACCTCCCTTTCACTACTCTCCATCTTGGGGGAGACAGGCTGGGAAACCAGCCTCCCATTGTTTTACACGGGTTTCTATGGGGTCCAGGGAACTACAAATGGCCTTTGCTGTCTGACTGCAGATAATCACACACACCACCCCTTCTGGAGATTATTCCCTAGAATCACATCCAGCGCGAGGTTGTCTGCTACTGCCACCTTTTGCACCCCCCTCTCCGGTAGCACCCTATTCCAGGAGAACACTAGCTAGTGGCAGAGTTTTCTCCTTCCCAGCAAATCCCCTTACTGTTACAAACTGATTTAGGTATAAGCTGTTCAGGCCCAGCCAAATCCCCTCTTACTAAGGCAAGAGACACCCCCGTGTCCCTTAACCCAAGGGTGTGCACCCCATTTACAGTAACCGGGTGTATGTGCTCCCTCATGTTTATAGGCATGCTTTCAGGGATACACAGTCCACCCAACTCTGAGCACCACTTTGTCCACTCTGTACCTTTTTAGGACACTATCTAGCAAGATGCCCTGGCTGTTTGCAAAACCAGCAATCATCATTTCTGGGGATGTGGATATGTTGTTCATCCGCACTTGTTGTCATGTTCCTTCCCCCTTTAAATCTTGCCAGCAGGTCTTCAAGCTGGCTCCTGCCACCCGCCCCGTGACATCAGATCTTCCTTTCCACTGGAAGATTCAGGTTGCCTCATCTTTGCTCGTGCTTTTTGTAGGTCCTGGCTTCAAAACCTTCAGTTCTTCTGAAACTTAGGCTCATTCGAGCTAGTGACTGTGCTCTTTGTTATTTAGTCATGGAAGATAAATCTTCCCCTGGATTTCACCGGTGCCCATGGGGGCCAAAAATAGGTCGCGCACTGATCCGCATACCGTGTGCATCAACTTGCTTGGTGTCGGCCATGACACCGAGACTTCAGATGGTCTCGTGATTCCACTTCAATGTCCTTGATGATCGCCTCACGATGCCTTGGGTTGGGCAGGCCCTGAAACGGAATCTCGTGTGAAATCCAGAGAGGCACAGTGGGCGTTTCCGCGGCTGTGTGGTCCACCAAGCTGCTGGAACACATGGAGGCCTTTGAAGAAGAAGCGGCGTGGGCCACGCGGTCCTCTTCTCAGTCGTTATTTGTTCCCCTTAACCTGGGCTCCACATTTTCGAGTTCCTTCCGAGAGCTGTGTCAATCCCTCCTCACTAAAGGCGAGGGACCTGCGGGCTCGCATTCCTCTCAGTCCCATAAAAAGGAAAAGGATCTGAACTCCTCTTCGTCTCGACAAAGATGCTCTTGGGATCATGAGTAATCTCAGTCCTAGGGGCCGGCAGTATCGACTTCGGTCAAAATTGCTTCCTCGGCCACTGGCTTCTTGGCTCTGCCGTTTGGCCAGTCGACCTGTGTCTCGATCAACGAGGTTGAGATCGTTCTCAATCCCGTTGCTCCTTTGTCGCACGACAAGGCCGACAACTTTTTGACAAGGATTCCTGTCCTGCCTCTTCCTGATGAGACCCAGCCAGCTGGGAATCCCATCGAGGAACTGTTCCCTGATCCGGGTAAATCACCAGTTCCCCTGGTGTCTCGCGAGCGACTGAATCAGCCAGTCCGATCGAGGTCAACATCTAGGACTCCTCAACTGACAGGCCAAGAAAGGTGCATAAGTGCTCTAAAAAGAGGCGACGCCATTGGTCATCCTCATCCTCCTTAGATGATGGGAGGCTTCAGCAGAAACTCCATCGACACTATGAGGATTTGATGTGGCAGCAGCTGATTCTGTCTGGACAGAAGCTGTCCACAATCTGTACTCTGGCCATTACTTGGCTGTCGCCTCCTATCCCGAAGTAGACTCCTTTGGAACCGGTCATATCAGTTCCCCTGTCTGCGGAGCCGGCCAAACCAGCTCCGGTTCAGCCAAATTCGGTCTCTCTGCCGATTGTGGTGGAGCCGCCACCTAAACAGCCTTTGAGAGGGGCTCCTACAAAGGATTCTCGGATGGTTCCTGGACTCCCACATAGGTTGTCGGTCACCCTTATGCCTGACCGCCCCATGCATGTTGAAGGGGGGCCTTGGTGGCCGACTGATCTATCCGGAGTCTTCGGATACAGAAGACACTGACTTACACTCTCACCCGCGGGATGATGAATCTATTTGTAGTCTGTCGACGGAGGAGGGCCCTTCGTCTTTTCAATGAATTCTCCACCTTATCTCCGAATCCACTGGGATGCCCCTGGAGCCTGTCCAAAAAAGGGCGGAATACCCTCTTACAGATATTCTTAAAAGAGGGGATACACCCACGGTAGTCTTTCTGGTGGCCAGAGCCATTGTTGGCACAGCCTTGGAGCTCTGGCAGCATCCTGTCTTCTGCCCAGCGCCATCTTTCTGGATGGCCCGCAAGTATGCATTGCCCATTGGGTCCCTCTCAGGATTCACTGAACACCCCTCGGCCAAGGGGTTGGTGACTGTCTCAGTGTTCAGACGCATAGGCAGCTCCACTGACACTGATAGACCTCCTGACAAGAAGTACAAAAAACTGGACCACACAGCCAGGAAGGTCTATGCAGCCTTCTCTTTAGGCCTCTGTCAGGTGAGCTCGGCCGTCGTCATGGCACACTTCTCTCATGCCCTGTTGGGCTCCTTAGATGAAGTTCTCCCGTATCTCCCCGCGAAACTTCAGACTATGGTCAAGCAGGTCCAGGACCCAGGGCCATGCCGTTTCCAAGCAGCAGCTTCAGATGGCTTTGGACGGTGGGGACACTTGCACCCGTTTGGTGGCAGCCACGGTTGCCTCACACCCCCGGGCTTGGCTGAGGCTTTCCATCTTCACAGCGGACACCCAGCACAAACTCACTGATGTTTCTTTCCTGGGTACCAATCTCTTCGGCCCAGGTGTGGATGGTCACCTTCAGCGAATTGAGTAGTCCAGTGCCACCTTGGACTCTGCCACTTCAGCTCAAAGCGCACCTGGCGCCAAGAAGCAGCAGAAAAAAAAAAAAAGCCTCTTCGGCATCCTGCTCCTGCGACACAGCAGCCCTTCTTTCACGGTGGGTAGCAACAGCAGATACAGGCTTGGCGCCCTCGGCCCAAGTCTGGGCTTCCACCGGCCCGCAAACAGAGAGGTCAGGGTTCAGGCCCTGGACCCTCTTCCTCTAAGCCTGCCCAGTGACGGGATAGGGGTTGCCACCCCTATCTCCGTCACGTCAGCTCTGGGTCCTCCCGTGGGGGGTAGACTCCGCCACTTCCTTTCCGCCTGGTCCGCTGTTACCACAGACAGGTGGGTCTTAGAAGCGGTCCGCCAGGGTCTGCCTCTGGAATTTGAGCAGTACCCTCCCAACCGAGCCCGCGCCCCACGGGAGGAAAGAGAGAGAGAGAGAGAGAGAATCAGCCCACAGCAGGTCAGCTCTGAGAGACAACATAGCCCACCTCCTCCTCAAGGAGGCAATGGTTCGAGTGGCAGATCCTCCAGTCAACCCAGGGTTCATTTCCAGGTACTTCCGGGTCAGGAAGCAGACAGGGGGCTGGTGCCCCATTCTAGATCTGCATGACCTGAATCAGTATCTCAGGCCACGCACCTTTAGGATGGTTAGTCTGTCACAGATCATACCATCCCTGGAGCAAAACCTGTGGTTCTGCTCACTGGATCTCCAGGACACGTTCTTTCACATCACAGTCTGTTCGTCACACCAGCAGTTCCTCAGCTTCAGAGCAGAGGGAACCCTGTAAGAGTTCCGAGCCATGCCATTCAGCCTGTCATCGGCCTCAAGGGTTTTCACCAAATGCATTGCAGTGGTGGCAGCCTATCTCAGGGGTCGAGGGGTTAGAGTGTACCCCTATCTCGATGATTGACTCTTGGCAGGTTCCACCCAGCAAGCAGTGGAGAGGTCCAGGGACCTGGCCTTCCAGATCTGCTCTCAGCTTGGCCTTCTCAGGTGATATGCTTCATCAGGGCAAAGCTCGACTGTTGCAGAGCCAGAGCTCAGATCCCGGCGGACAGAGCAGAAGTTCTGTCCTCCTTTGCCCAGTCATTTCGTATTGGGCAATTGCGCCCTGCGTGGGACTTTCTGCACCTTCTGGGCTACATGGTGACCTGCACCACCATGGTCCATTGGGCCTGGTGGCATATGCGCCCCTTTCAATGGGAGCTGGCCGCCCAGTGGACTCGCACCTAAGTCATTTCGACTAGCTGATCACTGTGACCCAGAAGATGTGGGACGCTCTCCATTGGTGGGCCATCCTATACCGGTTGCAGGAAGGGATCCCGTTTGAGCGCCCCAAGCTGACAGTCGTCCTCACAACTGATGCCTCTCTCACGGGCTGGGGAGCCCACATGGGGAACAGGGAACATGGGTTCAGGGCCCCAGAGGTATCCCGATACTATATCAGCCTGTTGGAGCTCAGATCGGCCAGACTGGCATCGTGAGCATTCGCTCGGCAGCTTTGGGGTCAAGTGGTTCAAGTCCAGATGGACAGTACCATGACCATGCATTACCTCAGCATGCAGGATGGCACACACTCCCAGCTGTTGTGCAAGGAAGCACTCCACATCTGGACACTCATGAGCCAACAAGAGGCAGATCTCCTTGCCATCCATGTGGCAGGAGCCTCAAATCATCTGGCAGATGACCACGAGTGGTCTCTAAATCCAGAGATAGGTTACAGCCTGTTCTCCCACTGGGGCAAACCAATGGTGGACCTGTTTGCCTCCAGAGAAAACACCAAGATGAGGCTGTTTCATGCCCGCCTCCCTCAGTGGGGATCGCTGCAGGGGGATGCCTTCTCGAGGCCGTGGACACCAGGCCTCTTCTGCACCTTCCGTCCATTTCCCTTGATCCACAGGGTGCATTCAAGGTGAGGAGGGACAAGGCACAGATGATCCCTGTAGCCCCAGACTGGCCCCACCAGTTCTAGTATCCAGATCTCCTGAGCCTCAGCAACAGGCTCCCGAGGAGTCTTCCAGTACGCCCATACCTGATATCAGTCAATCAGAGGAAGGTATTCTATCTGGACCTTCAATCCCTGCACCTGATAGCCTGGTATCTGAGCGGCTAGAGTTCCAGGCATTGGGTCTGTCTGAGGATGTACTCACAGTAGTGGAAGCATCCAGAAAGGTGTCGACCAGAAAGTGGTACACCTTCAAATGGAAAAGGTTTTCCATTTGATGCCAAGGCAAGGGTCTGGACCCTTTATCCTGTCCTGCGGCGAGCATTTTAAACTACCTTTGGTCCCTGTCCAAAGGGGGTCTTCAACCCTTAAGGTGCACCTGGCAGCCGTTTGCTTACCAGGCGCGGGCCAGTCAGCAGACAGTGGCACAGGAGGTGGTGGTCTGGCGCTTTTTCAAAGGCCTCGATCACATATCCCCTCTGGTGCATGAACCTCCACCTCTGTGGGATTTACTGCTGGTTTTGGCAAAGCTCATGGGCAAGCCATTCTAACCAATGCACAAGTGTGAGATGTCACACTTGTGGAAGACGGTCTTCCTGGTGACTTTCACATCTGCCAGAAGGACTTGGGAGTTCCAGGCGCTTTTGGTGGAGTGTCCTTATCTGGTCTTCCACAGGGGCAAGGTTGTCCTGCATCCCCACCCGAAATTCCTCCCGAAGGTGGTGTCAGAGTTTCACCTTAATCAGGTCTTGACTCTGCTGGTGTTTTACCCGAACTACACCTCGGATGCCGAGCACAGGCTCCATACTCTGGACCCGAGACGTGCTCTCTCTCTCCTATTATAAGGAGAGGATGGTGGAAGTTCGGGGAGAGGTTCGCCAGCTGTTTGTCACCTACACTGAAACTGCACCTGGCAGGCCTGCAGTAAAGCAGATGATTGGCAGATGGATTACATCATGCATTGATCTTTGCTATAGGTTGATGGGCAAGGAGCCTCCTAGAGGGATAAGAGCTCATTCTACCCACCACACCTCTGTCGGTGGCTGCTTTCAGGGACACCCCTATCCAGGAAATCTGCAGGGCTACTACCTGGAAGACAGCAAACACCTTCATCACCCATTACCACATCGACCTTGAGTCACGCCGGGATGCTGGTTTTGGGGCCTCAGTTCTCCAGTCTTTGTTCCCTAAGTAAGGGGTGTGTGCCTTGCCTCCCTCATCCCGGAGAACTGCTAGGAGTTTGCCAACAAGTGTGGATAGGAAAAACATATCCACATCCCTAGAAAAACAGGTTACTCACCTGTAACAGTAGATCTTCCACGGAATGGTCACTTGCAGTAAGTAATTACTTCTGGGAGTTCCCGATAGGTGGTGCTTCAGCACGGACGTTTCTTCCAGCAGTCTTCACACCAGGGACCACCCACCTGACCTCACTGCCTGGGCTGTACCTATAAAAGAGGGTGGTCCCTGTTAATCTTCATTAATTTTCCCGCCGCCTTTAGCTAAAAAAAAAAAAAAGTCTGTCTCCCTGTCAACATTCAACGACTAAAATAGGGAAGGAAACTCCTTCACCTAAAGGCCTGCCTGACTGCCTTTCAATGGTCATATCTCCGAAACAGAGATCATCCAGAAGACATTTATCATCGACGGGCATTCACCCCCATTGACGACAGACCACACTTCATCAAAAGAGCACTGACGGACATTCACCCCCATCAACATGCAGGCTCTTCTTTATTAAAGGACCATTCCTAGTCAATAGAGCTTCATTCTTCAGCTCCCCCGTCGACAAGGCTACCCTCACCATCGACAGTGGAGGTCCTGCTACTTTCCCCTTCGACGGGAGGGCTCTACAAGACAGCCACATTGATGGCATCGCCTCCTCTGACGGAGCACACTCTACATTCTGCATCATTGACGGGGCTGCCTCCTCCGTCAACTGAGCACACACTGCATTCTCCATCGTTGACGGGGCTGGCTCCCCCATCGACGGGACATGCTCCAAAGCTCCACTGTCTATGAGATGCCTACCTCCGTCGACGGGGCATTCATTCACCTTCTCATCGTCTACGACAGCATTTCCATCATCGACGGAGCATGTACTGTCTTCCTCCTCGTCAACTGAGTATATTCCACCATCGATGGAGCATGCTTTTACTTACCCTTCAGCTATAAAACACAGTACATCATCGATGAGGCATGCTTTTTTTTTTTTTATTTTTTACCTCTTTTATGCCCCTGCCGTCGTTGGTCTGCTCTGGTCATGGACCCTGGAGCCCCGACAACCGGACATTGCCGAATCCCCCAGGTCATCCTGGCTTACCCCCAGAGAGAGGGCGCGGTACCGACCCTTTATCGACCTTTGGGAACTGTATCTGGTTAGAGGAGCGGCTCCGGTGTGTTAATCAGGGCAGTCAGGGCAGAAGCATCAATATGACGCAAAGGCAGGGTTTTATCCCCTTATGTTTCCCCACCCTCGAGGAGGTGAGGGCGAATAACGCCAGCGTCCGCCCGCCTACCTCGCCCCTCCTGACCTCAGGCCAGTAGCGTGAGTTCTCCCAGCCTCCGCTGGGGCTCCTCATCGCGCCGGATACTGGTGGGACCCTCCCCGGAGAAGGAGGCTGCCTACGGCGCTCAATCCTTCTCCCCGGGCAAAACCTCGGCGACCGGATCCGTTCCCGAACCGGGTGCCTGGCGTCATAGCGGAAATCAACCGCTGCGCCGGCGGGCCGGCTTCGATGAGGCACGCTTCTCTTCCTCTTCCATCGACAAGACGGTTGCCACCGTCGACGGAGCAGCCCCTGCTTCATAGAACAACATCTTTACCTGCATATAATACAGTTGTGGAGGATCCTTATTACAAGTTTACCATGAACTTCAGGAATACTTTCAACAACATGCATCAAAAGATACTATGGGGCTGCATCACTACAAAATGAAGAATTATATGCTACCGAACACAGAGGCTTACCAGCCTCATCTGCTCTCATGCATGATACTCATACACCACCTGCCATGCCTCTTCATGAATATTCAACAGAATTAGTCCCCTTATGTTGTACCATCTAGCGGGGCTGATTGACTACTATAACAAAAACCGTACTGCCATACCTGAACGTACAAGAACTATAACTAGCATCTGGTAAGTATCTCTGCTGGTGACCTTATAAGTAGACTGCCTGCATCCTCTGAAAAAGATCAGGATGCGACATTTCTGATGCTTCAGCTTCAGCCTCTGCAGTCGGTATTTTCTACGCCGTCAAGCATGGCTTCGAATCTCAGGGCTAGCACCTGATATTCAACAGCACGTGGCTAATGTCCCTTATAAGGCAACCATCTTTTTGGCCCCGGGGCTCAAACGAGACTGGATAAACCTACAAGCCTTTAAACCTGTGACCGCCCCTCTGGCAGGCCGAGTGCCGCTCTTCTCACTAAAGACTTCAACTGAAACCTGAGGCCTTTTTCAACGGGCTCTATACAGTACATTTAACCACTTTTCAGAGGTATCACCGTTACAGGCCATCACGGCCATTCCATCGGGATGCCTCTCGGCCTGTTGTGCGACGGTCTGCATTTCCCTCCCACGAACAGGTCCTCCTACTACTACTCGCATGCTGAGACTCAATCGATATATCCTGGTATACATTATATTATCTTCAATTTTCTACTGCTATAAGCTGCTTTCACTTGATCGTGAACATAGATCACATGAACATGGGTGAGTACCCATACAGACATAAGTCTTAAAAACTCTACGTCTTTTTTGCTTGGTCAAAAAAAAAATTTTTTTATATACACGTGTTTATGTAATCTAAAAAATGAGATCCACTCTCATGATTTCGATTATATTGTTCATTTAGCTTCTATTTTCCAAACAGTACACATATTGGACTCGTCATACGAACATTTCACATTTATGTCCAAAAAGGTTGCAGGCCCGGACATGCCTGGGACTCCCTTATAAGTAAGATTTTTAATACAAAATGGGTATATCAACATCACTGTATTACAGTCATGGCCAAAAATATTGGCACCCTTGCACTTTTTCAAATAACTCACAATTTCCTCTAAACATAAGTTGAAATTAACAACAGTACAGTATTTGGTCTCCACAATTCTTTATTTCTCTGTTAATATTACAGAACCTTTGTTTTTGATTCAGAATTTAATATATCCTTTTAAATCAGAAAATGAAAAGAAATTGCATTGACAAAATTATTGACACCCTAGACTTAATATTTGGTAGCACAGCCTTTGGTCAAAATAACTGCAATCAACTGCTCCCTATAGCCATGGATGAGCTTCCTGCACCTCTCTACTGGCAGTTTGGCCCACTCTTCTTGTGCAAACTGCTCCATTTCTCCCAGATTTAAAGGGTGCCGTCTCCCAACTGCTGTTTTCAGATCTCTCCACAGATTTTCAATGGGATTTAGATCTGGACTCATTGCTGGCCACTTCAGAACAGTCCAGCCAGCGTCTTGTCTTGAACCATTCCTGGGTGCTTTTTGAAGTGTATTTGGGGTCATTGTCCTGCAGGAAGACCCATGACCTTCAACGGAGACCCAGCTTTCTGACACTGGGTTCAACATTGCGCTCCAAAATGGCCTGGTAACCTCCAGATTTCATGATGCCATGCACACGTTCAAGGCACCCAGTGCCAGAGGCAGCACAGCAACCCCAAAATATCACTGAACCTCCTCCATGTTTGACTGTAGGGAAGGTGTTCTTTTCTTTGAAGGCTTCATTTTGTTTTATGTAAACATGGAGATGATGTGCTTTACCAAAAAAGCTCTAATTTGGTCTCATCTGTCCACAGGACATTGTCCCAGAAGGATTTTGGCTTGCTCAGGTGTGTTTTGACAACCCCCAGTCGGGCTTTCTTATGTCTCTCTCTCAGTAGTGGGGTCCTCCTGTGCCTCCTACCATATAACCCCCTTTCATTGAGTTGGCGACGGATGGTGCAAGTTGAAACTGTCATACCTTGTGTCTGAAGGTCAACTTGAATCTGTTTGGCAGTTGATCGAGGTGCTTTCTCCACCATTCGAACAATCCTGCGATGCAATCTTCTATCATGTTTTCTGTTGTGGCCACATCCAGGGAGGTTGGCTACAGTGCCATGGGCTTTAAACATCCTGATAACATTACGTACAGTGGAAACAGGAACATCAAGGTCTCTGGAGATTGATTTGTAGCCTTGAGATTGTCCATGCTTGGCTACAATCTTCTGTCTGACCTCCTTAGACAATTCTCTGGCCGTCTTTCTTTTCTCCATGCTCATTGCAGTACACACAGTGACACAAAACAGAAGAATGAGTCCTTTTCTCTATTCAAACTGGTTGAATGAGTGATTTTTATATTGCAGGCACCTGCAACTCACCACAGGTGAGTTCGATTCCAAAGTGAAGGAGAATCACCTACTTGAAATCTAATTATTTCTGACTACTTCTAAAAGGTGCCAATAATTTTGTCCGGGCCATTTAAGGATTTCTGTGTGGAATAAGCTAAGATTTAGTAAATTTTTCTGCTTTTTGTGTTTTATTCCACTGCAAACCAAAGAAATACATATGTGGATACCAAAATATTTTTTAATTTCAACAATTTTCTGGAAGGAATGGTGCATTATTAGAACAAACTGCAAGGGCACCAATATTTTTGGCCATGACTGTACAGTACTTTACGTGTTCTCTAAACAACCTACAAGATTGGTTATAGCTGCTGATTCTGAAAATCACTGACTTCCTTTAGATCACAGATGCATTGTTTCATTTCGCGACATTATCTGCTACTTCAGTATCCTGTTACTACTAAATGGATACAGTTTCTACTGTCTGGGCATGGTGAATACATAAAACCTGTATAAAATGCAAGATTTATCAAACTTGCTGATCCACGCTACTTGGACAACAAACTATGGACAGGTTACAAACCTTATAATTGTCTTGCATTTCAAATCTCACGCATGCAATCACATGACTCCTAAATATGTAAGTATCCAGATCATTGTTTTCATGTCTGTTCATCCGACAGTATCAACAAAGGGCCCATCATACTAACATTTCAGGTTTATGCCTGATGAAGCAGTAGACCCTGACATGCTTGGGGACCCCCTTGCAAATGAGGTTACTAACACATGATGAAGCTGAATACATCACACTGTTGCATTCTATGTCCTTACCCTAAATCGGGTACAGTGTTGCCATTGACTGTAGGTGTCACTGGCTTCCTTCATGAAATACATACATTGTTTCACAGCAAAAAACTACTAAATTGCTACATTGTAACACTACAAAATAACATTGTATTTGGGTTACTATCCCAGACTCAGAACCCAATGGGCTTTGACATAGACAGTCTTTTTCAGTGCATGCCACTGAGATCTACCAATTACTCCATTATATGGCTGGCTTTCCTATGATCTGTTACAGTACTTGATGTGCCATACTCTAATCGGGTTTACATCTCCTTAGACTCTTCTAATGATGCCAACTAATGGCCTTTCTGGCTTGTGTTTTAGCCATTATCCTACAACGAATTATATAATGGATTACTTACAAAATCCCTATTTTTACATGTTGATACACTGTTTTCAGACCCTTTCGGTCCTAAGACCACACTAAGATATGAGGCAGAACACCATATATGGCCACCCTCTGCTCGATAACTGCTTGAGACTCTCCTAGAAGTAATGACTTAATGCAAGCGACCATTCCATGGGAGATAGTGCAGTTACACAAAGACTTGCTGTAACAGTAGATATTCTAAGAATATCTCTTGCAGTAAGTAGTTTCCCTCCATCCAACCCCCTGCCATTTGCAACAGGAAAAACGATGTAGGGTTGGGAAGCTTTGGTACCTCAGTTCCCCTCGGTCCCTCGCTGGTAAGCTGAAAATGGTGGGGAGCGGAGATTACCAGGGTTACCCACTTTTATAGGTACAGCCCAGGAATTGAGGTCGTGTGGGTGGTCCCTGGTGTGGAGACTGCTGGAAGAAACTTCCGTGCTAGAGCGCCACCTGTCTGGAACTCCCAGAAGTAATGACTTACTGCAAGAGACAGTCCTCGAAGAACTACTCTTACTGCAAAAGTCTTTGTGTAACTGCACTTTCTAGGAGTGGTATATAGGTGAGTAACCTGTTTTTCTTTTATCCGATAAAACCTTTTTTTGTAACCTGGGACTTAACCGTTTCTGTGGAGGCAGTGAGGGTTTTAGCTGCCCTGAAGGCGCGCCTTTCCCAGTCTGCGCTGCCACACCCACCCCACTCACTTTCAGAGCAGGCCGGCTCCTGGCATAGCAGTCCGAGAGCTCTGCAGCTTGTGCTGTTTTGGGGTCTCACTAGGATCTTCCTGGACATAGTCTCCACCACTCATTCACAGTAATAGAAGTTTGCCGGCGCTAGGACCAATGAGGCGTTTTCAGGCGGGTTGGCGCCTGAGATGAAACCGCAGGAAGTGGCACTGCGAGCCCTGGCTGCGTACTCGGTAATGACTATCTCGGCGTCGACCCTCCAACCACCTCCGTTCCTTTTTTCCCCGCCGTCGAGTGCGCTTCAGTGATGACGTCACTTGCCCGCCAGGAGGTAAACTTCACTAGCAGCAATAGTTTAGTTGTTGTTTTGTAGATTATTTTGAATCTGTACCAATTATATTACTAATTTTAACAGTTGTACAAGAGAAGTCTTCAGCCTTCCATTGACTGAGACGACCATTAGCGGGTCAGGTAACGGTAGGGAGACTTCGTATGAAAGCTGTTCAGTTAGCCGGGCTTGGTCCAGTTCTCCGCCCTCCCCGGAGGAAGGGGGGTCTGACAATGGACGGTCCAGTGCTCAGGGAGGTGGTCGGTCCCCTTGAAAGCACCATTCGGCCTCAAATTCTTCTTTGACACATAGGTCGAACAAGAAACTGCATCATTCGAGGTTGCCCTCTGGTACGTCTGCGCGTAGACAGTCAATTATTAGGGCTAGGCGCCGGTCTCCACCTCTGTCAGTCACCGGTTTCTGTCTCTGGTGGCTGACCTCTTCGACACCGGAGCTCCTCTCCGCCAGTTGGAGGAGCTGCCGATGAGCAGTTTCACCAGTGGGCTGCTCTTATGAAGCAGTCGGCTTGGAGGTTGGTCCAGTTGCCAGAGCTGGTCAGTCCGTCACGGGGCCTTCGAGTTGTTTGGTTTTGGAAGGACAGATGGGGCGGTTGGATGGCGGGCCTTCCTAGTTCCTCGGAGCCTTCTTTGGTGCCGTCAACTCCACACTCGGGTATTTATCCCCCTCACATGGTTGCGGCGCAGGGGTCCACAACAGTGCCTCTGTCTCCTGCCATTTTTCCCACTTTCACTTCAGATCGCAGTTTTCCGACCCCTGTGACACTCTCGGTGCCATCTGCAGGCGCTGTCGGCGGCGCAGCAGGCTCTGTCTGTGACGTTTTCCTTGACGGCACCAGAGATGAGTGTGGCGCTGTCTGGTCTTCAGGGGTTTCCGACGTCAATTCTTTCTTCTTCTTCTTCTACTCTTCCTCCCGATTTTCACTCCTTTCCTGTCTATACAGTCTCCCCTGGACTGTCAAGAGATGATTTTGAGCCTGATCCAGAGCTTCGCCTGAGTGATGATGTTGATGACACTGCCCTGGGAACAGGGATCAGTCCTTCTGCAGAGCCTGTTGTTGAAGACCGTTCCTTTAAGTCTCTGCTCAAGAATTTAAATTCTACTCTTTCTCTCCAGACTACAGAAATTGATCCTGGGAAGCTTTTGTGTCTCCAATATCTTTATGTCCCAGAAATCCCTATGGATTTAACCCGTATGGTACAGCCCTCTTTCGAGATCCTTTCACAGATGGTGTGGAAGAATCCGGCTTTCATTCCTTCTGTGGCTAAGTCCTTAGGAAGTATGCCCCTCCCAAGGATCACCCCATTTTGGCCTCACAAGCCTTTGCTGATGCCATTGTAGTTCTGGCAGAGAATGATAAGGCTGTCCTACCTCAAGGATCTACAGCCCGGCCTGTAAACAAAGAATCTCACAAGATAGACACCTTAGGTAAGAGAGTCTTTGCCGCCTCATCCCTGGGTATGGTCATTGCCAGCTATCGGGGCTATTTTTCTCAATTGAGTATGTCCTTTGACATTCTCTCAAAGCAATGGTAGAAACTCTGCACAAATCAGAGGTTAGCTCAGAGTTACTTCAAACCATAACTAGGGGTATCGAGTCCAATAACCAGCAGGTTAAAGCTACAATGGATGCCTTAGATACCGCTTCCCGGGCAGCGGCGGCAGCTGGCATCTGCACCTGTCGCCACTCTTGGCTGCGTACTTCGGGCTTCATGAATGACACCCAGCAGCAAATCATGGCCTTACCTTTCGACGGTATGTATCTGTTCGGTCCTCCGGGGGAGCAAGCACTGGAGGCCACACAGAAGACTAGATCTGCCATTAAGACAGCCAGACCTGCGCCTTCCCCCTCCCAAGGGGGTGGCAACAAACGACAGTTTCACAACCGTCAGTCCTTTTGGGGAAGAGCAGGTTTTAACAAAAAACAGAACCCTCAGCCGCTAAAGAAAGCACAGCAGAAGGCACAAGGGCCCAAAGTGCCCAGTACCACCTTCTGAATTTCTGGCCCAGGTCCCACTTCAGCTGTCCAAGGGGAACTCCTCCTCAGCAGTGGGAGGACATCTCTTTTTTTTTCTTTATCCCCTGGCAGGACCACCGGGTACATTCTCCGCCCTGGTCACGGCCCCCGGAGACCTCTACCACAGTCTATTGCTGCAGAGGATCCTCGGTCACCCCGGCTTGCCCCCAGAGAGTGGGGCCGCGGGCCACCTTCGTGACCCCGGAACTGTAACTGGTTGGGGTCCTGCAGCGGCGGTGGCGATGCGAGGCTCTCCAGGGAGGGTTTCATCTATCGGTGGTCCTGCCCCGCCATCTTTTTGCCTCCTTTTTCTCCCCAGAGGAGGCGGGGACGTGCAATGACACCAGCGTCCGCCCCGCCTCCCTCCCCCGTCAAGCCTCGGCTACGTGAGAACTCAGCGTCGCCGGAAGTCTCTGCGTACCGAGTGCAACCCACCCTCCCGGAGAAGGAGGCTGCCCAGGACGCTCGATCCTGCCTCCCCGGCCGGCCCTCCGGCTGACCGGATCCGTTCCCGAACCCGGGTCGCCAGCATCGCAAGCGGAAATCCCACCGCTGCGCCGACGGGCCGGCCCAGTGGGAGGACATCTGACTCAGTTCTACAACCAGTGGAACTCTATAACCTCAGACAAATGGGTCCTCCGGATAATCCTCAAGGGGTACTCTCAATCTTTCAGAAACCCCTCTGGATGGTCGTCCTAAACGACAGTCCAGGCTGTCAGCAGTACAGTCAGACCTTCTTGCTTCCAAGGTACAAAGGCCTTCTGAACAACAGGGCAGTAGAAGTAGTTCCGCTGAATCAACGAAACACAGCTTTCTACTCCCCTTACTTTTTGGTCCCAAAGAAAACCAGTGGCATGCGCCCCATTCTGGATCTCGGAAAGTTAAACAAGTTCCTTCACAAGAAGAAGTTAAAGATATTATCACCGTGTACCCTGCTACCTTTCATTCATCGACACGATTGGCTAGCCTCCCTGGACATGCAGTATGCCTACCAACACATTCTCATACACCCAAAGCACCACAAATACCTGAGGTTTGTGGCGTTGGGTCAACACTATCAGTTCAGAGTCCTGCCCTTTGGGGTAACCTCGGCGCCTCGAGTTTTTACAAAGTGTGCCATTCTCATGGCGCACCTCAGGAAAATCAGAATACAAGTGTTCCCATGTCTGGACGACAGGCTCCTAACAAGTCCCTCCAGGCAAGAGACTCTGGAGGCCGTGGCCACGGCCTCAGACTTCCTCACGTCCATGGGAGTCTTGCTGAACCTTAAGTCGCAGTTGCAGCCCTCCCAGAAGCTAATCTTCATAGGAACTCTTCTGGACACCTCCTGTGCGAAGGCTTTTCTTCCAGAGGACAGAAGGAGCAATATCTTACAGATGGCCCAATACATCAGAGAGCATAGCTTGGTTCGAGCTATCTTGATGCAGCAGATGCAGGGCCTCATGGTATCCTTGGTGTTCACTGTACCCTTGGCTCGTCTACACATGAGAACCTCTCAGTGGTCTCCAGCCATTCACCCTTAGTCCTTTCTCATCAAGATGACTGAACCTCTGCAGAGGTCGCTCACCTGGTGGTTTCAGGAGGACAACCTTCTGGAAGGATATCCCTTCGCCCCTCTGGATCATCAGATCTGCATCACCACGGACGTGTCTCTGGGTTGGGGGGAGCTCACTGCCGGGATCTCCACACCCAGGATACATGGACTCAGGACGAGTCTCAACTTCACATAAATGTCCTGGAAATGAGAGCCATCCTCTATGCAGTCCGAGCTTTGGAGGACATATTCTGTCACAAGAACATTCTCCTTCAAACAGACAACAAAGCAGCGATGTACTACATCAACAAACAGGGTGGTGCACACTCTTACCCATTAATGCAGGGAAGCAATGAGAGTGGGGGAATGGTGCCTGGAGCACAAGGCTCTGATTCAGGCGGTTTACCTGCCTGGAGTACAAAACGAGCTGGCAGACCATCTCAGCAGAAGGGAGGCAGATCCTCACGAGTGGTCTCTCGACTTAACCGTTGTTCAGTCACTCTTCAAAGAGTGGGGAACTCCAGACCTAGACGTTTTGCATCCCCACTCCATGCAAAACTGCCTCTCTTCTCCTCCAGAAATCCAGGACCTGGTTATTTTTTGCCGAGCTGCGGTGGACAAAACTCTTTCTATACGCTTTTCCTCCTCTTCCCCTAATTCAGAGGGTATACTGCTCCAATTGGAGTCCCAGGGGGCAGAATGATTCTCATTGCCCCATTCTGGCCTCGGCAGATATGGCTCCTGCTACTCAACAGACTATCGGAAACCCACCTGAAAATGCTTCCCCTTCAGATAAACCTTCTGACCCAGGGTCCCGTGGTCCATCCTAACCTGAGGTTGCTTCACCTTCACGCTTGGCTCCTGAAGAGATAGAGGTGAATAGGTTCAATGTTTCATGTAGAGTTTCGGATATTCTTTTGGCTGCGCGTAAGCCGGACACTAGAGAAACCTACACAGCTAAATGGAAGCGTTTCTCAATCTGGTGTGCAATATTCTCTTGAAACCCCTTTTCCTGCCCACTGAATAAAGTCTTGGAGTATCTTTTAGACCTCTCAAATACAGGTCTGCAGTACTCCACAGTCAAAGTTCATCTTTGTGCCATTTCAGCATATCATAAGCCGGTATTTCCAGGTCGCTGGCTCAGTTGCCTGTAGGTAAGAGGTTTCTTATGGTATTCTGCATACTAGACCTCCTATTTGACGTCCAGTCGCAGCCTGAGACATTAACCTTGTGCTAGACATGCTCACTTGTAAACCTTACGAGCCTCTAGCTACTTGCGAGTTGAAATTCCTCACTTGGAAAACGGCCTTCCTGGTGGCCATTACTTTGGCCCGTCGAATTTCTGAAATACATGCACTAGTCATTTCACAAGGACAAAGTCATTGTTAGGACTCATCCTAAGTTTCTCCCTAAGGTTGTCTCAGAATTCCATCTAAACCAACCTTTAGTCCTTCCTACCTACTTTGCGAACTTCCAGATGGAAGGGGAGTGTACCCTTCATTCGCTGGATGTTAAAGAGAACGTTGCGGTTCTATCAAGATAGAACGAAAGAAATTCGCAAGGCTCAACAACAGTTTGTTTCCTTCAGCGAGACCCAGCTGGGTCATCCTGTCGGTATCAGATGCATTTCAGCGTGGCTGGTTGCATGCCTTCGTCACTGCTATTCTATGGCACAGGTCCAGCTGGAAGGCAGAATGTACACTCACTCTACCAGAGCAGTCGCGGCATCTCTGGCGGAAATCCGTAACATGCACATTGCAGCTATTTGCAATGCGGCTACCTGGAGCTCCTTGCATACTTTCATTAAGCACTACGCCTTGGATGTCCATGCCAGACGACATCTGTCATTTGGCAGGACCATTCTTTATGGACTTCTGTCCTAAGCACGTGAGCTGTTTATCTTCTGACGCCCGTCTCGGAGGGGATTGTTAGCTCGGTACTCTCCCATTAGTGTGAATGAGTGGTGGAGACTTTATGTCCAGGAAGATGTGGAAATTGCATACCTACTGTAATTCTTAATCTTCTTGGACAAAGTCTCCACCACTCATTCACACGCCCACCCACCATCCCCCAAACTCACTTCTCTGTTTATGGTCTTCACTCCCTCAGTGACTGAGCTGTGGAGACTTTATTGTTGACCCTTCTTACACGAGTCATTCAGACTATCTTGTGTCCAATTTTTAGGTTAGTCCTTCTAGGTTAGTTACGCTGCACCTCTTTGGGGGAAAAAAGCTACTGAGGCGATTGGAGGGTCGACGCCGAGATAGTCATTACCGCACGAGCCGGGGCTTGCGGTGCCGCTTCCTCACAGCACCATCTCTGGCGCCGGCCCTCCTGGAAATGTTTGCTCCTGCTGGGTCCTAGCGCCCCCGGCAAACTCCCATTAGTGTGAATGAATGGTGGAGAGGTCCAAGAAGTAAAAGAATTACAGTAGGTATGTAATTTCCATTTTTTTTAGCTCTGCTGGGAAAGCCCAAAAGAATTGCTCCAGAAGTACAACCTCCTCAATTTTCTCTACAGAGTTTGCTTCCACTCCCTCCCACCATTTCAAAAACTGACATTGTTTTGTCGTGAGTTCCTCATGGCTCATGTCAGGGCTTCTCCGGAGCTTACAGAACTTAACCCTGTATGCTTCCGGTGTCAATTCATACTTTGCAGCTTTACATTTCTCATAATTATTACTGTCCTGATTGTCTATTTGGCCTAGTGTCTCACGCAGCGGGAATAGCCGAAAGCTCCAGGACTCCCTGGGTATTTTAGCCTAGATACAGACCTTTTCAAACAAATTTAAAAATGCATCCTTATCTTCCCCCTCTTTAAATTTGGCTATTAATGTGTAATTTAATTTATACCCCAGTCCTGGCATTCCAGGTTAACCCCTGCCACTTACCTCCTCTGGTGCTGGTCGTTGGAGTTTTAGCTTCTCCAATTCAAACTCTCTGACGCTGTTTTTCCTCTCTTGGCCTCTCTCTGACACTGGTTTTCATTTTCCTGCATCTCCAGCTCGATCTGGAACTTCCTCTGCTTGAATTCCAGTTCCAGTCTCCTCAACTCTAGCTGCAGCCTGATCCCTTCTGACTCCAGCATTGTCGTGACTCTCCTTTGGTGCTGTGACTCTGGGTTCCCTCTGGTCTTGCTGTCCTTCTCCCTGGGACTGGACTCTGCAACATCCCTTGGCACCCCATGCCCAAGGTCTGGTTCCTTTCGGTCACAGGCTGTGACTTGAGGTCCTGGGAAGTCGCTTGCTCATCGGCTGCCACAAGAGCCTCCATGAGGTGCTTTTTGGTTCGCTCCTTACACTGAACTCCTCTTTCCTGACACAACTGCTTCAGGTAGTCTGCAGTGTATTCATTGTAGATGGAAGTCATTCCCTAACTACTGCTACACTAGCTTACACCCGAGGGGGGGGGGGAACAGTTGGGGAACTTTATACTGTTACCAAATTATATATATTTTTAAAATCTCTGCCTTGTGTGGACTGTTTACAGTTTATCAGTTGGGCTGGAATCCAACTGTTATGCCTGTGCCACCATCTCTCGAATCGCAACACTATGTAACCAAATCTCTCTGATCCCAACGCTGCGTACCACATCTGTCACAAACTCACTCCTGGGGGTCAGTCCCATTGAGCTCACAGTGCCCACCCTTAAGTTCAGTCCATGACTGGGAATTGGGATACCCTCCTCATCCTTTAGCATGCTCGCCTAGGTCATGACTGCACCTCTGCCACGAGGATCCCGGACATCCCTCTAGTTCTGGATAAGGGCACAATACCAGTCTCGAATCTTGTGGCTAAATATGAACCATTCCTTGGCTGTTACACACAGGAGGAAGTCCCAGGTATCACACTCTCTTTGGGGTAGCAGCATAAAATCTGATTTGACCATCTCCCTACAGGACATTCATCAGCCTGGTTCAAAATCTTTGTAGACTCTGGTATTCTTCCTATCCTTCCAGATCCCCTACAGACCCTTTTCTCAGTTTGGTTACTTACGGTGGCCCCTCTGGCAATACGTTTTCATGAATTATTAATAAACCTTCTATAGTCAAACATGCAGTGTAAGAGCTGTCACGCAGGCAGAATTTCTTTAGGAAAACAAAGGTTTTACTACAGTACTTAAATAATACAAGTGCAACTAAAAAAAGTGTGTTAATTATAATATTCATAACCCCTGTAAGTGGAATTTCACACAGGTATGCTATAAGGATGTGGGTTTTTCTCTATTACCTCACACAGGCCTGTTAGAAGGATCTTTCCTAGCTAAAACACCCTGGGCATTTGAACTGGCTCAATTTAATTAGTTATAAGGAAGATCCTGTAAGTTGTATGATTATACAAGCTGATTTTATTACTTCCATTTCCATTGACCAGTTAACATTATATCGGCCTCCTCTATCACCACAAGGACAACTTACCCCCTGAAGCATTAGAACTAGCCATCGCCTAATCTGCCATGTCCCTGATGGACTACGGTCTCCTGATCTATAGCACAGCAGACACAATGGCTCTCAACAAAATCAAAGTAGTCCTTAACAAAGCCTGCAGGCTCCTGTCAGGTGCGGCACAGACCATACACACTTGCACCTTCTACTCCATTACGCAGATCCTCAAATTTGACAAGAGGCTCGGGTATCAGGCCTGTCTCACAGTCAAGAAAGCACTCCTTGGGTTAACACAGTCTGGATTGGCAGCATCCCTTACTACCAAAGAGCACCCAGTAAACACTCGCAGTACTAGCACTGCATCCATTCTAATTCCCAGGGTCAAGACAACCCTGCCACAGAGGTCATTTATGGTCAGGGCCCCCACCTTCTGTAATGTCCTCCCTCCATCTGTCACTAGCCTCACCAAACTGGGTCCTTTCAAGGCAGCACTCAGAAACCACCCGCTCCTGCACCTGCCCATAGCCGTACTACCTGCCATCTCATAGCCCAAGCCCGTAATCAACCGTACTACCTCTGAATTCTTCTATGACAGAGTCTGACCTCTCCTGACTACACTGTTTCCTTTGTCTATGACTAGTCCCTTTGTCTCAGGGACCATGCTTAGCTAACCTCTTGTATAGATCATATTACACTGATTTGTTAATATATTTGTACCTACAGTATGTTACTATGTTTTCCCCCACCCCACTTAGCTAACATTTTGTATAGGCCACATCACCATCTAATATCTGATTATATATCCACTCTGTAACTCCCTTAATGTATCTTGTTTTTTTGTAACTGACGTAGAGCCTTTGGAAATGAGTCTGTGACTCAAAGGTTTGTAATTCTGATATTCTGAATAAATAATCTCTGATCATTTATCCACAAGCTTTCTGACAAGAACTTGTCAGATTCATGCAGGCAAGACTGGCCTTGTAGGTCAGAGGAAGGTCAAACCCCCTCTTTTAAAACAAATCTAGTCTTTTCTCTGTGTGCCTTTGTGCTGATACTGGCTTGTACACATAATTACATAAAAAAACATATATACAACATAGTATCTACAACTAAAGGATAGCAGCTGGGTAGCTCACCACATCAACACAACATGAAAAAATGAGACATTTATTTAGGGCAATTCTTTTACTACTATTCACATCGCAGCATAGTGGTACAGGCTACCCCGTTGTGTGTTTTTAAAAATGTCTTTAAAAAAAGTTGCCTAATAATTCCAGAATAAAAAGTTTTGTTTTATAAAGGAAAGGGTTGCATATTGGTTGGGTGGTAATTCAGTTTTTCCTGTTATGATTTGAGCACCTCTTAAAATGCTGTATTAAAATGATTCTTAATATTTTGTCATTGCAGGCCTGACAGTAAGAACTGGCAGTACCAAGAGACTATAAAAAAGGGTGATCTACTGCTAAACAGAGTCCAGAAACTGTCCAGAGTTATTAATATGTAATATTTGCAGGGCGTCGGTGGTCTTGATGCAACAACATAATTTGTGAATTCAATTGCTAGACTTATTGTATAATTTGACACTTTATTACTCTGATATTGGCAGTGGTCTGTGCAGGTGTCTATAGTTTGGATTTTGTTTACGATGACATACAGTATACAATTTAAGCAGCTGTACATAATAAATGTTCCGTTCCTATTTTTAGTGATGTTATGATTATTTTGTGATTTGTTCAGTAATTAATCTGCATGTTGAATGAAAATTTGTGAAGACTTCAGATTATTCTGAACATTGTGATGCTTTTTTACTGTTTTCTGTATGCTGCTCAACCTGGTTTTCTGGAAAGAGTGTGAGTAATCAATCAGAAGTCCCACACATGATCAGTTGAAAAAACAAGAAAAAAACTAGTCTGAAAGACAGTAGATTTTACACCTTTACTGCACCATGAGTAGTTATTGCTCAACCATGCTTTACATTTAACAGAGATTGCCACTGGTCCTGTGAATGTTTCACAGTTGCTGGTGTGATCATATTACAGGTTGTCAGAGATTGACTATAAAGAAAACATAAACTAGCAGCAGGCAAGAAGACATACAGTATAAACCAGCAGCAGAGCATTCCTATAGCTGCATCTGTCTATCCAGTGCTTCAGACACTCTAGAAGCCCCATGAGGTTTATAAGTAAACGCGAAGAGGGCCCAGAATGTGAAATGGAGAATAACTGACCCCAGTTTAGTAGAAGCAATGTTTGATATGAGTGAACTCTAAACATAAGTAGTGTGGTCCTCCCAACAACAAAGGCTGTCTTTGGTTTCTGGTGCCCATTTAGTACACTTTTTTAAATTATGTAGCTCTTTTAAAGGCTTTTCTAACAAAATTAATTTCTGTAGCACTTCACATTGCCAATGAGTAATCAGAACAACTGGGTATAGTGAACCCCTACCAGGGGAATGGCACAGTCCAAGCTTTAGAATGTTGGACATTTGAGGATTCAAAGCAGCAAATCCCCAGTTGTGTGGTTCCATTAGAAGGGGTAGCAGCTACTTTTATCTTATGTCGAGATTTAAAGACTTTTGGGGCTGCAGTTCTGCAAAGCAGGTTGGGTTTCCTGTTTCAGGGAGCACCCCTAATTAAAACTGTGCCTGTTAAGCTGCAGCTTTCAGATTGACTAGCCTGCCTTTTCCCATTACCTTGTGTGGATTGGGAGGCACTTCTGCCTTGTTAGGGTGTTTTTAAGAGTCTCCATTTAAAAAAAGAAAAGAAAAACAACGGTGCTACAGGTAGGTACAATTGTTTTATTTTTTCTGGGAATGTAGGGTCTCTATATGGAGGTCCTCGCTCCTTCCCACCCCCACCCCCAGCTTCAGGTTCTGTGTTTATTGTATTTCTTCATCTATTGAGTGTTTTCTGGTGTACCTCAGAGGTTTTTGTGTTTTGTTTTTTCTCCACAGCCCTCTATTTTTCCTGTTTGCACGGCCGCCATTAGCTTTGGTAACGGCTAGGTGCGCACTCCTCCTTCAGGCCTTTTCCCACCTTTATTTTCATGCACACCCATGGTGCACGCATTTGCGCATGGCACATTAGTGTAGTGCAATAGCCTATTGCATTGTGCTTGCGCACCTGCTGTCACGCACACGCCCACATGCGCTAGAGAGCATGCATGCTTATTTAGTGCCATTTGGCACGCTAATTACTGCATACAGCTCAGTGGAGAGTTTTTAGTCCAGCAAAGCTATAGGGCTAATTATTTATTGTTTAATATTTTTTTTATCTGGGTTTTCTCTGGTAACTTTCTCTTCCTGGCACCATGGCTTATCGGAGACAATTAATTATAAAAAAAAAAAAAGATGTAAGACCTGAAAAAGGGTGATGTGGTCCTCCCTCATAGGTTCTTTTAGCCGTCATGTTGCTCAGCATACTATTTCTCTCATGGTTCCTCCCAGCTGTTCCTCTGAGCAGGGGAGGGGAGCACCAGTTTCTTCTTTTGGCAGTGGCAAAGCACAATTGTGAAAATCACTTTTTTTGCTCATGGGTCTGTTTTTGGGCCCCGCTGTTCTACAGGACATTCCAGCGGATAAAGCGGGCCCCTCAGGTCAAAGGGGGGGCCCACACAGGCACATCCAGGTGTGTCACAACAAGAAAATGCTGCGGAATCAGATGTGTAGACAGACCCCGACTCTTAACTTCTCACAAGGCAAGGATGAGGATTTCGGGAATCTTTGGGAAGCTCCTGACCTTAAAAAAAAATTGCTGTCTGTTGAGGAGATCGTCCCCTCTGAGGAAGGGAAGTGGATGGAGCCCAAGTCAGGGATACAGATTTCTCCTCCCCCCACCCCCCATGTTTGACAACAAGTCCTTGTCTTTTTTGATAGTCGAGGCATGTAGATCCTGACAGCTTAAGGAGTAGCAGACTGTGGAGACGGTGGATATTAATCCAGTTCTGTATGCATCCTCCTCTGCTCCTAAGTGTTTCTCAGGTTTTATTCATTGTGACCAAATTATTGAACAAGAATGGGCAGGTGTGGATCAGAGAAAGTATCTTCCCAAACCACAGTATTGGAATTTTCCCTCTTTAGAGGAAAGCTCTCGCAAATGTGAAGCTCCTCTACTGGCGGACAAGGCTGTTTATAATTCAGTGAAACTCACCACCCTGCCTATTAAAGGCTTTCTGGCCCTAGCAGATTCGCATGACAGGCAGGTGGATACTGCATGCAGGAGGGCTTTTGCCTCTAATGGCATGAACATTTGTATGTCTTATGCTTCATTTTTTGTTGCCAGAGCTTTAAACATTTGGATCACTATTTTGGCCAGTTTTGTTCCACCTGACTCTGAAGGTGCAAGCATTTTGCAGTTAGTGGCCATGGCCTTCACTTTTCTTGGTGATTCCACAGTGGAGACTTTGCGCCTGTCAGCCTACCACATTGCTTCAGCCATGAGGGGCATGTGGCTCAGACATTGGACCACTAATCAAGCTTCAAAAACAAAATTGTTTAACCTCCGCTTTAAGAGAGGCTTATTGTTTGATTCTGGCCTGTATTCTACCTTGAAGGATCTTCAGGACAAGAAGGGCCACCTTCCAGTGTCAAAACAACAGCGTAAGACCACAGTAGTCCAAAGGGGTCAAGACGATGGCTGGCACAGGCAGTCCTGAGGGGAGTTTCATCCCCTTCGGAACTTTGGTAACCAAAGAAATTGAGGCATCTACTTGGTCAACAAAGGTTACGGTAACAGAGAAGCCCTGGCCAGGTGCCATGGAGGAGGACCAGCACAAAAACCTGGTGCCTCACAGTGAGGGTATGCGGGCCCATCCCTGCCCTCCTTTCCTTGGTGGAAGTCTTCAGGAGTTCTTCTGAAGATGGGCCCAAATCAATGTCAGATGCCTGGGATCTGGAAATCATTCACCTGGGCCATGCCATAGAATTCCTTAATGGTTCCTCCAAGGGGGGGGCTTTCTACCATCCCTGGTTTCCAAGCACATGGCAAAATGCCAGGCTTGGTCAGAGACCCTGACAGCCTCATTCAAATCGGGGCTTTTGTACTGGTCCCACCAAGCAAGCAAGGTCAAGGGTTCTATTTGATCTGTTTCATAGTTCCGAAGAAGTCAAGGGTTGTCAGACTCATTCTGGATCTGAAGTATCTGAACAAGTGCATCCAATACAAAACGTTCAAGATGGAGTCCCTGAGGTTAATAACCTGGGCTGTTCACCTGGGGGAGGGGCTTCTTAACCTCCGTAGATCTGATGGATGCTTACCTTCACATCCCCATCTTACAGACCCACCAGAAGTATCTCAGGATCTTACTTCAAGAGGGCTCTTGCAGTAAGTAATCACCTTGACGACGGCACCCCCTGGCGTCAAGACCACACGGAAACTATAGCCAGCAGTATCTGACGGGGGACTGCCCACCCAACGTCACGTGACTAACATCAGCGTGATCCTGTATGTTGGGCAGTCCCCACATCTGCCTTCAAGTTCTTTCCCGCCATTGACCTGAACAGTCAGACCTCACAGAGATCGTACGCTGCAGTTCGACGGCTATTTGGATGAGTATCTCGTTTTCTTTCTTTAAAACATTCAGTTTTTTGTGCATGTTGTCATCTTCCATCGTCGAGCACAAAAATAAGTGTGTTTTGTACTGCTCGCGAATCACCGCATAAGGATACGCATTCCCTCTGGCTCTTCTGCTTAGGCCCAGAGCACAAGGTTGAGGGCTGCGCCAGCTTTAATCCAGCCACACACAAGCACTGTTAGCAGGCCCTAGAGGCCCAATTGCTAAAAAAAGAGGATGGCCACCATGGAGAAAGAGCTCCAAAAATTCTGCATCACTTCAACCTCATCCACCAAGTCCAAGCTTGAGGAAGAAGAAAAAATTACTCACTATGGTAATATTTCTTCTAATGGAGTCTTGCTGTATTCTGACTTAATGCAGTTAGCCCCAGCACTTGAACTGCCCCGGAGAGTAAGGAGTTAAACTCTGTGCAGGAGCCTAGAATGTTGAGCTCGAGCTCGGTTTTCAAACCTCTGCCTGGTACTTCCCAGTGTAACGTCAGATTCTCTACGAGCAACTAACTAGCCAAGTCTAGATATAATATATATATGTGTGTGTGTGTGTGTGTGTGTGTGTGTGTGTATATATATATATATATATATATATATATATATATATATATATATGAGAGAGAGAGATATATAGATATATATAGAGATAGAGAGGTGTGTGTGTGTGTGTGTGTGTGTGTGTGTGTGTGTGAATTGTTTAGCATAAGCCAAAAGGCAACAATTTGGGTGCAGAAGACTCAAGTCGAGAACCCAAGAAGAAAAAAGGTAGTGACAACACTAAACAGATTTATAGCACAAACAGAATTAACAATTAACCCACCCAGGATGGGGGGGTGCAAGGTACACCACTGAGGTGCAACACTGTACCTGCCAGCCCACTTCCCAAAAACCTAGGTTCTGAGAGGGGAGGTCAGAATACAGCAAGACTCCATTAGAAGAAACAACATTACTATGGTGAGTAATTTTTTTCTTCAAACAACATGAAGTCTTGCTGTATTCTGATTTAATGCAGACTACCAAGCAGTTCCCTATGGAGGAGGAAATGCAGAACTGCTGTGCCAAACCTAGCATCACTCCTAGCCTGGATGTCCAGAGAGTAATGCTTGGTGAATGTATGTACTGTTTTCCAGGTGGCTGCTTTGCAGATCTCTAACAAGGGTATATCTCTGGTCGCAGCCAGAGTAGCAGCTGTACCCGTAGTCGAGTGAGCCCTCAGGCCTGAAGGAGGTGTTCTACCCAATTGTTCATAGCAGAATTGTATACAAGAAACAATCCACCTGGCAATAGTTCTTTTCATGGCAGGCTTACCTTTCCCCACCTCACCATAGGTGAGAAACGACTGAAGACAGTCATTCCTGTGAACCTTAGTGTGCTCTATGTAATAGCTCTTTTAACATCCAAGCTGTGTAGCCTTCTTTCATCTGAAGAGGAGTGGTCAGTGAAAAACACAGGAAGAGACATAGACTGGTTCAGATGAAAATCTGATACCACTTTGGGTAAGACCCTCCTATTGGTTCTTAGGACCACTTCATCCCTATGGAAGGATATGAAGTCAGGTACAACTGACAAGGCCTGTAATTCACTAATCCTTCTGGCCGAAGTAATGGCTACCAGGAACACAGTTTTCCAGGTCAAGTATTTCAGCTCAGCTGAAGCCATGGGTTCAGAGGGGGGCTGCATGAGCTGTGCAATGCAGACATAACGATCCCAAGCAGGAGTCAGTCCTCTAAATGGAGGGTTTGTATGAACCAGATCCTTGAATTACTTTTTAAACACATGATGAGAGGCCAGGGAAGAGCCCTTCCCTGCAGAAAGGAAAGCAGAAACTGTTGCTAGGTGAACCTTTAGAGTTGCAGGCCTAAGGCCTAGACCATTGAGGTGAACCAGATAATCTAGGGCTGTGGAGATGCCTGCAGAATCAGGGACAATGCCTCTCTGAGAACACCAAATGGTAAACCTCTTCCATTTGGAATCATAAGTCTTCCTAGTAGATGGTTTCCTGGAAACTTTCAGGATATCCATGACTGCCTGAGAAAGATGCAGGTCTGCATATTGTAGCTCTTCAAGAGCCAGGCCTTGAGATTGAGAGACGGGAGATCGGGATACCAGATCCTCCCCTGGGAGGAGGATAGAAGATTGTGTCTTTTGTGAAGGGACAAGGGCCGAGACAGTGCCAGGGACAGGAGCAGAGGATGCCAAGGCTGCTGGCCCAGTCTGGAGCCACTAGAATCACTGTGCAAGGTTAAGTTCTGACCTTGATCAGGACTCTGCACAGCAGAGGGAATGGAGGGAAGGCATAGAGGAACCTGCCCTTCCAATCCAAAATCAGGGCATCCTGGGGCACAGTCCCCAGGAGTGGAGGTCTGCAACGGAACAGAGGGAGTTGGTGATTGTCCGGGGCTGCAAAAAGATCTGTCTCTGGAGTGTCCCATCTGGAGAAGATGGTCTGCAGAATGAGAGGATTCAGGGACCATTCGTGATGTCTCTGGGATATTCTGCTCAGAGCATATGCCAGTACATTGTCCTTCCCTGAAAGGTGAACTGCCACTAGGGAAGTCTGAAGAGAATAGGCCAGAGACCACAGTTTCATGGCTTCTGTGCATAAGGCTGAGGACCGAGTGCCTCATTGTTTGTTGATATACCACATTGTGGTCATGTCTGTTCTGACTTGGACCACCTTGCCCTTGACCGAGTCTGAGAAGCACTGAAGGGCCAGGAACACTGTCCTGAATTCCAGAAGGTTGAGTGTGAAGGACAGACTCCTGTGGAGACCAGACCCCTTGGGCTGTCAAGGCCCCCAGGTGGGCTCCTCAAACCTAGGAGAGAAGCATCCGTAGTCAGAACTACTGAAGGAGTTTGTGGGAGAAATGGGACTCCTTTTCTGAAGTTGTCCTGATCCAGCCACCACTGGAGAGCTTGGACCAGAATCTGAGTCACTAGAATCAGTTTGGTAAGAAGATCCTTTTTCTGAGAACTTAGGTGAAACTGAATGTCTCTCATCTGGAATCTTGCTCCCTCCACCACTGCAGTGGAAGCTGCCATGTGGCCCAGAAGCTGGAGGAACTGTCGTGCTGGGCAAGAGACCTGAGGTTGAAAAGATGAAGCAAGATCCACTAGGGTCTTCACCCTTGCCAGGAGAAGGAAAGCTTTTGCTTGTACAGTGTCCAAATTTATTTGTATAAAGGTGAGAAGTTGAATTGGTTCGAGGACAGACTTTGGAAGATTGAGAAGAAAACCCAGGGAACTGAGTAGGTCCTGGGTAGTTTGCAGAGCTGACTTGACCTGTAGAGATGGCTGACCCACAAGAGCCAGTTGTCCAGATATGGGAAGATGGTGATACCCATCTTCTGAGGTAAGCCATCACTACTGTAAGGCACTTTATGAACACCCTTGGAGCTGATGTTAGGCCAAATGGCATGGCTCTGAATTGGTAATGGCCTGAAGACAACTCAAACCTGAGGTATTTTCTTCGGGAGCACCTGATAGGGATATGGAAGTAGGCATCCTTGAGGTCCAGAGATGCTAACCAATCTCCTGGCCGTAGAGAGGGAAGGATTATTCCCAGAGTTACCATTTTGAATTTGGGTTTTGAAATGTTTGTTCAAATACCTTAGGTCTAGGATGGGTCGCCACTCTCCTGTTTTCTTTGGGGTAAGGAAGTACCTGGAGTACAGTCCTTTTCCCCTGTGTTGAGTAGGAACCTTTTCTATGACTCTAAATGCCAAGAGAGAGGAAACCTCTGCCTCTAGGGCACGGGTTTCTGAGATTGATGCAGGTGGAAAAAACTTGGCCCTCTTTTTTGGAAACTTTTTGAAGCTGAGGGCCAGTCTCTGGCTTACTACTTCCATGACCCACTTGTCTGAGGTCACAGACTTCCAGGCCTAAAAGTAGTAAGCCAGCCTGCCTCCTACTGGAATTGGGGAGTTGACCCGGGCTGACACCTCAGGGTGTCTGCTTGCCAGGAGCCTTAGACTGGGAGGAGGAGGAGGGAGCAGCCCTGCTCATCCCCCTCCTGCCCCTCCCTCTGAAGAACCCCCACTGTGGGAAGGGAGAGGAGGCCTGGGCTTTTTAAAAAGGCCTGCCCCTGCCACTAGACTGCTGCTTTTGTGGAGTGGCTAGCCTTTCCTTGGCCTATGCACTCCTGTATGTGGTCCTGTATTAATCCATTTTCTTCATGTAAGCCTCTGTTTGCTCCCCAGAGAGTTACCCACTACAAGAAAATCCATAGACTTAGCCTGGTTATCCTGCGAAAGGCTAGTACATCATAGCCAAGCATGTCTTCTGAGAGAGACAGATGTAGCCTTGACTCTAGATGCCACATCATTGGAGTCAACAGCAGCATGAAGTTGCATTTTCGATGCCACAATTCCATCAGCAGCCACCACCTCCAGATCTTTGACTAGCTGGGGAGAGGCCTGATTAGCCAGTTCCAGAACCGTATCCCATCTGGATTTCTGGTATCTGGCTGTGTAGGCCATATAATTAGCCTGCCTGAGTCCCAAAGAGGATGCCAAATACTGTTTTTTGGCCATGGCATCCACTTTCCTGGAGTCCTTATCCGGGGGGGTGTTAAGCCAAAGGAATGTTAGCCCTGTCACAGGCTGCAGCCTGCACTACCCCAGCATGGCTGCTGTGATTATAAAGGAACTCAGTAGCTGAGCCTGATAACATATATCTCCTGTTCGTTCTCTTGTCCACAGGAGCTATTGAATTAGGAGTTTGTAAAATTGTTTGTGTCCGTTTCTCTAAGGACTTATGAAGAGGGATAGACAGCCTTTTGGACTCTGGGATGTCCATCATTTCCACAAAATCAGGCTCTTCTTCCTACTCTGCAGCTTCAAGCAAGGGAAGCTGAAGGGTTTCAGCCACCTTTTGTAAAACAGAAAGTGTGAAGGGGACTCCGAGAGCCTGGGAGGAGAGACACCCGGTGGCCTGTCTGGGGAGATGTCCGTTTCAGTGGGAACATCCAGAACCCCCCCCCCAGTCATCATCATCAGGATAGTCTTCCATCTTCCTCCACTCCTCATAATAAGCATCTGGATCATAATCTGAAGAAGACTGATCTGACCGCCTAACCGCCGGTACTGGTTCGGACAGAACCGGTCTAAGCAATTAAACAATGGTAATCGCTTTGGTTATTTCATCTGTGGTTGGAGAATGCAGTACAGGATCTGAACCGGTGGACTTGCATTTTCTTTTTGACGGAACCGGACCCTCAGGGTCAGCTCTCCTTTTACCCAAGGAGGTATCGCCTAGGTCAGTAGGCACCTCCTCCGGTTCGGCCACAACCGAACCAGGCTGGCCATCAGGATCCACAAACTTCTCGGCCTCCCTTTCCCACAGCCTACTCAGTCTCTTATCTAGAGTGGATTTAGGAAAGTTTTTACAAATTTGGCAGTCCAACTTGAGATGGTCAAACCCCAGACAATAAACACAGATGAGGTGGAGGTCGGCCTTGGCAGAGGCCTCCCCACACTCAGTACAGTGCTGAAACCCAGTGGGACCGGTTTTCTTTTTGGGTTTGTCAGACATGGCCAACCTACTAAATTACCATATAGCACTTTCAAGCCAGGTAATAAAATAACCGATCGGTTACAAATCATGTCACGGGTTTTGAAAAAGAACCAGAAAAGGGCACTGTTCTTTTGAAACCAATCGATACCGGAACACCACTCTAATCCCAGAAAATGTTTTCAGAAAACAGAAGAAATACAAGGTTGGTTCCTAACTGGACCAACCAAAAAGAAACCGAGGAAAAAAGTAATTTCCACACACTTTTACAAATAAACACAGTCACTACCCATCTACAGCACTACCTGTACCATAGACATAGGCTGGAAATCTGAAAAAATAACAAATAGAATGGTTTAAAACCAAACGCTTTACTTTTGTACCAAACCGAGCAGAGGAATCTCTGGAGCAACTTCACTGTTAGGCGGAGTAAAGAATCTTGACGGTTACACTGGGAAGTACCACAGACAGAGGTTTGAAAACCAAGCTCAAGCTCAACATTCTATGCTCCTGCATAGAGTTTAACTCCTTACTCTCTGGGGCAGTTCAAGTGCTGGGCCTAACTGCATTAAGTCAGAATACAGCAAGACTTCACGTTTGAAGGAGAAACACAGGAACCAGAACCGGTCCCCATTGTGTCCAAAGCTGCCTGTGGGCCCTTTGGATGAGTGTCGACTAGCCTCCTCTGGAAAGTTGGCCACCACTGCCCAGCCTGCTCCCCCCAAAGAGCAGCCCTCGGGGTGGGGGGGCACTGCCACCACAGGTCCTGGTGGCCATGTGATCCTCGGTTGCACTTAGACCCAGCTCCACGGGAGGGGCTGGGGGGTCTAGTACAACGAGGGGAGCCATTAACTCACCTGGACCTCCAAAAATGCCCGGCTCCAGCTGTGGTGTCTGGCTCTGGAGCCTCTCCGAAACCCGCCAGGCTTTGACTGCCAAGTTGAGCGTCTGCAAGCCCGATGTTCGCACGGCCACATCGGACGATAAGTCTGACTCTGGCCCCACCAGTGCCTGCCCGACCTCTGGGTCAGGCGATGGCTTGGACGAATCCCTACTGCTGGACCTACCTCAGCAATCCCCAGAGGGTTCTCCCCTCCATGACTTCACTGGATGTGGTCCTACCGATCGAGGGACGGGAATTGGGGAGTTTCCATCAGGTGTCCTAGATACACCCACAGACCTGGTGATAGTAGCAGAGCGAGCATTATACCAGATGGTTCTCAGCCACCTCCTCTGCCGTTAGGGGCTGTCATACTGCCGATTTGCAAGGGCCTCTGGCCCTGCCATCAGTTCCTCCGATGGGTTTGCCTCCGTTGGGCCCTCTATCAGGGTATCACCCTTTCGAGTTACCCTCTGTCAGGCCATCCTCTGTTGGCACCGTCTTCAGGGTTCCCACCATCAGGGTATAAAATGCCTCAGGCACCGGCATATAACCCACCGGTTCCCCCCCCCAATCAGGGTTTCATACGCCAGGGTACGCTCCAGCCTACCCCCCGTCAGAATACCCACCTTACCATATGCCGGGTTTCCAGCCCTATCCTCCAGCTTACCAGACTCCTCAACCTCCAGTAGACTTCTGGTCAGTTTTACAATCCTGGTGATCTGAGACCAAGGCCGAGTTGGTAATGCAGCTAGATAACAGTCAGCCTCCCAGGGATCCCCCTAGGAGCCCTGACGTCCAGGAACCGAGACAGATTCCTCTGCCTTAGCCAACAGTGGCCCCTCCGAAGGCCGCAACGCTGGCTGTACCTTCAGGCAAACTGACGTCTGAGCCCAGAGAATCTTCTGACTCAGATCAGTATTCAGACTCTTCCAAGTCATTGGGATTGGGGTTCGAAACCTCGCCTATAGGGGAACCACAACCCAAAGAATCTCCCAAGTTTCCTCTGGAGGATCCTTTGTTTTCGGACCTCCTTAGGAAAATTGCGGAGGTGTACGACTGGAAGTCGTATGCCCAGGATCCAAAAAGACAGTGCCCGGCAGAGCACCTAGACATGCAGGAGGTGGCAGTGATCCTTACCACACCCTGGCTTGAACCACATTAGGACCTGGCATCGGCCATTTGGATGATGCTGTTCTCTACCCCAGCGATGGCCAAGAAAGCCAACCGCACATACCATACGCCAGAGGAAAAGGATCACCTCAACATGCAGCCCAAGGCCGATTTGATCATCATAGCAGCTGCTCATGACCAGTTCTCTAAGCACCAACATATGAGCACCTCACCACCAGACAAGGAGTCACTGCAACTGGACCAGTTTGGCAGAAGGTTTTATTCATCTCCACTTTTGCCATGAGAGCTCTTAATTATGTCGGGCACGTGCTGGTCTACCAGAAATCCTTATTTGCCCAGCTAGAACCAGCCATTCAGGCACTACCAGATTCGAAAACCATATTGGCAGATTTGATCCGTTCGGCAAAACTGGCCTGCAGGCATTCACTGAGAGCCACCTACGATGCAGTAGGCTCTTCTGCGAGAGGGGCCCACTACAGCTGTTAGCTTACGTTGCTTCTCGTGGCTGAGGGTGTCGGGCTTGGCTCAAGACATGCAGAGTGCTATCCAAGCTGCACCTTTCAGGGGATCTGCCCTCTTCGGTGAGAATGCTCAAGACATCATCACCTTCCTTCAAGACAAAGGCACAGCACTTCGCTCAGTACAAATTATGTATGCCCAAAGGTTCAACAAAATAAGCCATTTCAGTGCCAGATCAAGCAGCAGCCAAAGCAACAGCAACAGATGGCCTGATGTCAAAATAAACATAGGGCTCAGTCAGCTTCAGCCACCCCCCAGGCCAGGTCCCAAAGAGCTTTAAGTGGAACTTTCCCCAACCCCCCCACATGACTTGCTTTCCGCCCCCTACCCCCAAAATACAGCAGAGGAGCAGGTGGGTGGAAGGTTTGCTTGTCACCTGTAAGGGTGGTAGGTGGTGACAACTGACTCATGGGTCCTTTAGCTCATAGAGCATTACCATATCGTGGAATTTCTCTCAACCTCCAGACAGGCATCCAGTTTAGTCTCATTACCCGAAGGTGCACATTCTTCCCCTCAGAGAAGAAATTTAGGCTCTGTTACAGAAAAGAGCAATAGAACCTGTTCCTTTGCACCAAATAGGAGAGCTATTACTCCCACTTTTTTCAGGTCCCCAAGAAAATTGGAGATCTGTGTCCCATTTTGGATCTCAGCAGCCTAACCCTATACATAGAGTACAATCTGTTTCGGATGCTGACCCTCCCGGGTCTGCTACTCCTTCTTCGCAAGGGTCAGTGGCTCTGCACTCTGGGTATGCAAGATGTGTACCTGCACATCCCTGTTTTCATGGCCCATCATCGCTACCTCCAATTTTCTTTCCAGGGGGAGCATTACCAGTTCAGGGCTTTGCCCTTTGGTCTTTCCTCGGCACCTTGAGTTTTCACAAAGTGCGTGGAGGTAGTGGTTGCAGCCTTGAGACACCAGGGTCATTGTGTGTTCCTTTATCTCGATGACTGGCTTCTGTCAGTCCCATCGGGAGATCAGTTGGAACGCTCCCTTTCTGCAACCCTGTATCTTTTTCAACGGGTTGGGATTACTGTTAATTTTCCCAAGTCTCAGTTTGTGCCTTCCCAGCACCTGCAATTTATTGGGGCGGTGTTGGACACGGTCCAGGGTTTGGTTTTCCCTCCCTCAGGACAGGGTGGAAACCCTGCAGAGGCAGGCTTTTTTTTAGTGGCCTCCAGCCGGAAGGTCTTGGCCAGGTCAATTCTTTGACTGTTGGCAGCAGCCATCCCCACAGTTCCTTTAGCCAAGCTTTACATGTGTATCTCTCAGTCGACGCTCAGGGCACAGTGGGATCAAAGGTTGGATGACCTAGACCAGATGGTCATGGTCTCCAATTCCATGCAGAAAGATGTGCGGTGGCAGGATCTTTTGAATCTCATGTATCTTTCAGTTCCCTCCTCACACTCAGACCCTGACAACGGATGTGTCAGGGACAGGCTGGGGTGCTCATTTGGGAGACCTCAGTACTTAAGGCACGTGGTCCCTAGTGGAGTCTTCTCTACACATAAATGTGTTGGAAATGATAGCAGTGTTGTACGCATTTTAAGCTTTTCAGCACCGGCTTCTCCAAGGCACTCTGCTAGTCCAGTCGGATAACATGTGCGTAGTCTGGTATCTCAACAAGCAGGGAGGCACCCACTTATGTGTGGTGTGCAGTGTGGGTGTGGAATTGGGCTGTTCTGCATCGGATTCACCTCACAGATGTTCACGTTCCGGGCATGCAAAATATCCAAGCGTACAGTCTCAGCCGCACCATAGTTAGAGCCCACAAGTGGGAGCTAAAACAAGAGGTGGTCGACTCCCATCTTCGACCTATGGGGACGGCCGGAACTGGATCTGTTCGCCTCCACATACAGTGCAAACCTTCCCAAGTTTTGCTCGCTGCAGGGCATGGTGTTTTCTGGCGAGACGTGCCATCTCTTTGCTGGATAGGGAGATCTTACTTCGAGAGGGTTCCTTCCGTAGGTCATCACATATAGGACTGACGCCACCTGGCGTCGGGCCGCACGGCAGACTTTTCTAGCAGTACCTGACGGGGGACCACCCACCTGTTACGTGACCAATGTCAGCGTGACTGTATATAGTGGGCGGTCCCCACACCCGCCCACCAGTTCTTTCCTGCCATCGCCTCGTGTCAGTCACATAGCAGACTTCCATATAGCGGTCATCGAGAAAGTGTCTTTCGTCGGATTTTCCCTCGCTAATTTCCTTACTAATTTTGTGTCTCTTATTGATGACTTCTTCAAAGAAGTGCTTGTCCTGTGGCACGCAGATCCCACACAAAGACTGTCACATCAAGTGTGTCCTGTCTAGGCCCGCACCATCCAGTCTCCTCCTGCCCTGAGTGTCAAACCTTCAGTCAGGCCACAAAAAAGAGGAGACAGCAGACTTTGGAGGCCCATCTCCTAAAAGCCCGCTTGGCTTCTCTTGAGAAGAAAATGGATAGGCTTAGACATTCTTCATCCGAAAAGGCCTGTCCTTCCAAAAAGCATAAGGAGAAATCTAGGGAGCAGGAGCGCTCCGAGGATGATGCCAGGCCTTCAACTAGCAAGGCCCAGCTGCCACCCAGCACGGATGGTAAGTCTGGTAAATCTACAGTGGGTCAGTCGGCCATTGGCTCCTCCGGCGACCGCACCACTTTGGCCAATAAGTCAGACCCCTGCTCCTCCGGGGACCGTGCGGCGGCCGGTAAGACGGTTACCTAGGCTGTGGGTACTCACCCGGCTCCGGTCAATAAGACGTCCGGGGCTTCTCCCCTGCCCACCCCTACCCGATAAGTCGGCCATCCCTGACGACCGCACGTGTACGGTTCCCCCGTCGGGGCCTGACATATGGCGGGACCAGAGAGAGAGAGCCCCTCTCCCTCCTCCTCCTTCCTCAGCAGTACCCTCCAACTCTCCGGCGGGTACCTCCAGCGAGGACAGCAGAGAACCCCTTGACTCTGTCGATGCTTCGGGGTCTGCTCCACTCTCTCCCAGGGTCAAGGAGAAGGAGGCTCCTCTCTGGCCATCTGGCCTTATGATAGAGGCCCCTCCTCCGCCTTCAGGCAGGCTCCTGGCACCTCCAACGCCGGTTCTGCAGCCAGGACCGGTTGCCCAGCCTCTGCCACTGGCCCTGACGCCGGATGAGGTTCCGCTGCCAGGGCCTCTTCATCCGGTTCCGACGCCGGACCCCCTTCCAGCGTAGATCGGGTGGTGCCAGTTCCGACGTCGGTTCCCCTAACGTGGGCTGTCCTGCGCCGGACCCTTTGTTCATTTACACTACGGTGGTCCAACGGGTACCCCGATGCCAGACCTGACGTCCGGATTTATACCAGACCTCTAACTGTCCCACATTACCCGCAAGGGTATCCTGGGGCGCCTGAATGGAGCAATTTGGACAGTTCTACCCCAGATCCAATCCCTATTTGAATTTTCAGGGATTCCAGGGTTATTATCCCCACCGTTCTCTGCTTCTCCCCCCAGCCTCAGCCTATTCTCAACCCCCCGTCACCCTGGATTTCAAGGCTCTAATCCAGTCTTTGTGGCAGGGGGCATGATAGGAGTTGGTCTCAGACCTGGAGACTACGGTCCCACAACCACGGTCTCCCAGGTCTCCTTCCCCGAGCAGCTCTTCCATTACCACCGTACATATCTTGGGGAAGACTTGGCAGGACGTTTCCCTTCCAGATACCAGACGTCATCCTGTCGAGGAGGCGGACAACGATAGTTCAGAGAGGGCGGACAGTTCTTCTGGGGAGGTTCCAGAGGACACCAAGGATACAAAAGGCAAGAAGTCTCCGAAGTCACCACCAGAGGACCCTGCCTTTTCAGATCTGTTTAGGTCCATGAAAGAGTATTTCAACTGGGAGTTTGAAGAACAGGACCCCATGAGACAGAGACTGGCGGAGCATCTCGACCTGGAATCTCTGTCTCCGGTCTCTATTCCTCCCTGGATGGCACCTCACCACTACCATCTGGCAGATGCCTCCTGCCCTCCTGGCTGTCCCCAAACGGGTGGACAGGCTTTATTGAGCGCCAAAGGATGCCCCGTTTCTGAAGGTTCATCCCAAGACTGACTCTGTAGTCATCTCTGTGGCTCATGATCGCTCCTCTACACCTAAGCACATGAGCACCTCTCCTCCTGACAGAGTCGAGGCAGATGGACCAGTTTGGAAAGAAGATTTACTCATCGGCCATGTGCACCCTTCGTTCCCTCAATTACGTGGCCCACATGGTGTCCCACCAGAGTGCTACCTTGGCCAGACTAGAAGCATGAGTCCAGTCCATGGACGCCTCGCCTTTCAAGGAGGAACTTGCGAAGGAACTCCGCCTCTCCAAAGTTTCTTGTAGGCATGCTTTGCGCGCCAACTATGACTGTTGACTCAGTGGCTCTCACCTCAGCAGCGACCGTTGCCCTTAAATGGCATTCCTGGCTTCGTCTTTCTTGACTCGCCAGTGATGTCCAGTCGGCAATTCAGGACGCTCCTTTTAGGGGATCGGTACTTTTTGGTGGGGACACCAAAGATATCACAAACCTGTACGATAAAGGACTTGCCCTTAGGTCCGTGAGGTCGATGTACCGATCGGGCTCTCAACAGCAGCCCTTTCGGAAAAGGACCTGAAGGCAGAGGAAGAACACTCAGGCGCACCGCCAGGGGAAGCATAAGGCCACAGGTTCAGCCACCCCTCCTGCCTCCAAAAATTAGACACGTTCAGGAGGCCCTCACCCTGAACATCCCGCCACTTCTTGACTCCCCGGCCCCACTGCCTCCTCCATCTCGCAGTGGGGGGGAGGTTCGCCCTTCTTGTGCAGGAATGGAGAGTGATCACCTCCAACGAATGGGTCCTGCAACTAGTGTCCTTAGGACACACCATAGAGTTTCTGGAAATCCCTCCGTTAACTCTTCCCCAGAAGTCGTCCTATTCTCAGGATCAGGCCCTCCTAGCTCGCGAGGAGGTAAACTTGCCCTTACTCAAGGAAGCAATCGAGCGGATCCCCTTTGGGCAAAGGGGAAAGGGATTTTGCTCCCATTTTTTCCTGGTTCTAAAACAGACAGAGGACTTCAGACCCACACTCTGCCCAAGTCAACTAAACCAGTTTGTCGAGTACAAAAAATTCCGGATGCTGACACTCCAGAGCCTCCTCCCTCTCCTCATGGAGAACCATTGGCTCTGTGCCCTGGATATACAGGATGCCTACCTGCACATCCTGATCTTCCCCAGCCACCGCCGGTTCCTGCGTTTCTGTTTCCAAGGGGAACGCTTCCAGTTCTGAGCGCCCCTTTTTGGTCTGTCTTCGCACCAAGGCTTTTACCAAGTTCCTGGATGTGGTCGCGCATGCTTATGCCGCAGGTATTGTATGTTTTCCTCACCTGGACGATTGTTTGATTTCGCCCGTCCAGGGATTCTCTGTTAGAGGCTCTTACCTTTTCCCTGGACCTTTTCAACAGGCTAGGGATCTCAATCAAGTGTTCGCAAGTCATCCCTTATCCCTGCCCAGAGACTTCAATTCATTGGGGCAGTCCTGGATACGGTCCAATGCAGAGCCTTCCTACCTCCAGACATTGTGGAGACCCTTATCTGCCAAGCCTCCAAAGTGGCTTCTCGCAAAACCATCTCAGCTCGGGAGATCCTACACCACCTGGGCCTGATGGCGGCCGCCATCACAACTGTTCCCATAGCAAGACTTCACATGAGGGTCACTCAGTGGTCATTGCGAGTGCAGTGGGATCAGCTCCTGGTCAACCTGGACCATCCAGTTCTGGTCTCCCCTGCAGTTCAGAAAGAATTGCAGTGGTGGAGAGCATCTCGCAGTCTTTCTATGGTACTCCCCTTTTGGAGCCATGCACCACTAGCTACCCTCACCATGGATGCCTCGAATATGGGGTGGGGAGCTCATCTTGGGAAGCACCAAGCCCAGGGATTGTGATCCGGCATGGAGTCTCCTTTGCACATCAACATTCTGGAGTTGACGGCGGTCCTGTACACCTTACAGGCATTTCAGGCCCTACTTCCAAAGGGATTACTGCTAATCCAAATAGACGTTTTATTTATTTATTTAAATTTTGGTAACTGGGTAAACCCACTGAGACCAGAGGTCCCTTTTTCTGGGGCGACCAGGGATTAGTTACATAAAGCAATGGTTACATACATTGGACAAGATATAGTGATTAAGATTGTTACATACATTGGAGTGACAGTAATTACAATTGACATTACGATTTATACATTTGGCACAATACTTTGGGGTAACAGTACTTGCAGTGGACACAGTCATAGGAATAAGCATGAAATACTGTGTCGGTAATTTGGTATATCAACAAACAAGGAGGAACCCAGTCATGCCCCCTGTGCAGGAAGGCTATGCAGGTGTGGAACTGGGCAGTCCAGCACCATCTGGTCCTCGTGGCCATGCATGTTCTGGGCATTCTAAACATCCTGGCGGACAGTCTCAGCAGATCTCGGACCCTGGCTCACTAGTGGGAACTGCTGCAGGAAGTGGCGGACTCCATCTTCCAGCATTGGGGGCGTCTGGAAATCGACTTCTTCGCCTCCGAATCCAGCGCAAAGCTTTCCAGGTTTTGCTCGCTCGTTCCAGGGCAAGATGCTTTCTGGAACGACGCATTGTCTCTGTCTTGGACAAAGAAATTTGTGTATGCATTCCCCTCCATTTCCCATTCTGCAGAGGGTTCTACTCAAGCTTCAAGCAGAGAAGGCAAAGATGATTCTCATTGCTTCTCTCTGGCCGAGACATATTTGGTTCCTGCTGCTGCAGCAACTTGCCAAGGAACCATCGGTTCCACTTCCAGTGACTCACGACCTCCTGACTCGGGATCAAGGTTGACTGTTGCACCTCTGGCTTAGGATTCTGCATCTCCATGCGTGGCTCCTGCAGACATAGCAATCTCCCATTTCAGGGTTTCCTCCAGGGTTGCTCAAGTCCTCATTGAAGCTAGAAAGCCCTCTACCCATTCCACTTATGCCATGAAGTGAAAGCGGTTTTCTATTTGGGCGACCGCTAAGGGTAGAAACCCCTTCTTTTGCTCGGCCCCACAAGTCATGGAATACCTCCTTCACTTCTCTGACTCCGGTCTGTCCTACTCATCTTTGAAGGTTCATATCTCAGCGTACCATGAGCTAGTGGATGGTAAGCCCGTGGCCCAGTTGGAGGTCTCAAAAACCTTTCTGAAAGGGATTCTCCATCTGACCCCCCCCCCAATCCGCAGCCCAACTCCACCTTGGGACTTGAACTTCGTCCTGGAAAAGCTCGCCCTTCCTTCTTTCAAGCCGGCTATGAGCTGTGATTTGTGCTTCCTTTCCTGGAAGGCACTTTTTCTTGTGGCTGTCACGTCAGCCCAAAGGATTTCGGAGCTTCATGCTGTAGTCTGCAAGGAGCCCTATCTGATTTTCCATAGGGACCAGGCGGTCCTCAGAACAAATCTGAATTTTCTTCCCAAGGTGGTGTCAGAAGCCATGCTGAATCAGTCAGTAGAGCTTCCGGTGTGTTATCTGTCCCCCTCTAACAGAGGTGAGGCACTCCTTCATACGATGGACGTCCATCGGATTCTCCGTTGTTATACCCACTGGACCAAAGAGTTCTGCTCTTGCGACCAGTTGTTTGTCTCCTTTTTTCCCCAAGATCAAAGGGCAAGCCAGTTTCAAAGCAGGGCCTGTCCAAGTGGTTTGGCAACTGCATTAGATTCTGTTACCAGAAATACGAGAAGCCTCTGCCGGGTTCTGTCAGAAGTCATTCTACTAGGGGCATAGCTGCCTCCACAGCCTTCTTACAGAACGTTTCCGTGGCCGATATTTGTGCGGCTGCTACTTGGAGTTCTGTCCATACCTTTACCAAGCATCAGTTTGGACATTGCTTCTAGGCGGAGGGCTGGTTTTCGCCTAGCCGTCCTACAGGTCCTTCTGTCCTAGACTGGGTCCATTCTGGACCTCAGTTTTTTCTATTGGAGTCATGTATCCTCCTCCCTAGTTTCTCTTGGTCTCTCCATGGAGGGACTGCTTGGGACTCTGTCCTATATGTGATGACCTACTGAAGGAACCCTCTCGAAGTAAGATAGTACCGTTACATAGGAACTTACCATAACAGTAGATCTTCAAGAGAGGTTCCTTCAGTAGGTCATATTTTTCCTCTCCCTCCCTCCTTCCCCTCATTTCTGTTTTAAAGGGACTCCAAATCCTGTTTGCTCTTGCTGTCAGGCCTACTCTTGGCTCGGCAGAGAACTGGAGTGCGGACATGGGACTGCCCGCTATACTCTGATCACGCCTGACATCGGTCACGTGACGGGTGGGCGGTCCCCTGTCAGGTATTGCTAGAAAAGTCTGCTATGTGGCCCACGCCAGGTGGCATCAGTCCTATATGTGATGACCTACTGAAGGAACCTCTCTCGAAGATTTACTGTTACGGTAAGTTCCTACGTAACTGTACTGTTCTTATACACCTTCCCTCCCTTTTTTCTGTTCTGCAGAGGGTGCTGCTCAAGCTACGGGTGGAAGGGGCCCACATGATTGTGATTGGCCCCACCAGATTTGGTTTTCACTGCTTCAACAGCTCAAGGAGGAACCTCTGGTTGCCCTGCTGCTCTGCAATGACCTTCTGACCCAGGAGGCGAGCACACTGGTCCATCCAGGACTGAAGTCCCTTCACCTTCATACGTAGCACCTCAGGACATAGCCATTTCACACTTTGGGATATCCTCCAAAGTGGCTCAAGTTCTAGTGGAGGCCAGAAAGACGTCCACAAGGACCACTTATGCCATGAAGTGGAAATGTTTTTTGATTTGGGCCACTGCGAAGGCTGGGATCCTTTCTCGTGTCCTCCGTCGGTCATGGAATATCTTCTACACCTCTACGAGTCGGCCGTCGGCTGTTCATCGCTGAAGGTCCGTTTGTCGGCCATCTCTGCCTACCATACCTTGGTTGACGGCAGGACACTGGCCCAGTTAGAAGTCTCTTAAGACTTTCCTGAAGGGGATTTTACATCTGAAACCCCCGGTGCGCAGCCCTGCATCACCATGGGACCTTAATTTTATTTTGGAAAAGTTTACCCTGCCTCCTTTTGAACCGGCTGGTTCTTGTGACATGCGCTATTTATCTTGGAAAGTGCTGTTTTTAGTGGCGGTTACTTCAGCTTGAAGGATTTCAGCTTCGGGTCCTGATTTCTAAGGAGCCTTACTTAATTTTTCACAGAGATAGGATGGATCTTCGTACACGCCCTAAGTTTTTACCCAAAGTGGTTTCTGAGTTTACGTTGAACCAGTCGATTCAACTACCAATGTACTACCCCGACTATTCTAATTGGGAGAAGCGCTTCTTCATACATTATATGTTCACAGAATTTTGCAGTATTACACAAACAGGACAAAGCCTGTCCGAAAAACGGAACACTTTTTCATGTCTTTTGCACCCAAGAGAGAAGGTGCGACAGTTACCAAACGACGTTTATCCAAATGGTTGGCAAACTGCATTAACTTTTGTTACCAGAAGTATGGTAAAACCCTCCTGAGGGAAGTCAAAGGGCATTCCACTAGGGATGTGGCTGCCTCAACTGCTTGTTTCAGGAATGTGTCTGCCGCTGACATCTGTGCTGCAGCTACTTGGAGTTCAGTCCACGCTTTCACAAAGCATTACTGTCTGGACAGTGCTTCTAGGTGCAGGGCAGTGGCCTAATTTTTTCTGTGCCAGTAGCAGGTATCTGTTCCTGCCTCCCGTGTTTCAGTTTATTTTTCTGATTCACACTGCTTGGGACTCGGTTCTCATGGTGATTACCTACTGCGAGCCCTCTTGAAGTAAGATAGTACAGTTATGTAAGAACTTACCGTAACAGTAGATCGTCAAGAGAGGCTCTTGCAGTAGGTAATCCTTTTCCCCTCCCTCCATCCCCCTCATTTTTTCTGCTCTTTCTTTATGGGCTCATTCTGAGCTCCAGGAGCCTCTTATCCTTTCTCACCTCCTTGGAGGTCTCTGGCAAGAGAACTGGAAGGCGGGCGTGGGGACCACCCACTAAATAGGATCACGCTGACGTCAGTCACGTGATGTCAGGTGGGCGATCCCCTGTCTGATACTGCTGGCTAAAGTTTCCGTGTAGTCCTGATGCCAAGGGGCACAGTCCTCAAGGCGATTACCTACTGCAAGAGCCTCTCTCAAAGATCTAGTGTTACAGTAAGTTCTTGCATAACTGTACTTTGTCGCTACTGGGCCAACATTTTCAGTACATGGCACTTCTGTTTGGCCTTGCAACAGCCCCCACCCCACCCCGAGTTTTCTCGAAAGTGTTGATAGTCCTGGTGGTTTAGCTTCAGCAGAAAGGGCATCATGTCTGTCCTTATCTAGATGACCTGCTCATTCGTGTCCCGACGCTGTCTCTGGCAAAGAGATCGGTGCTCAGGACTCTGGAGATACTCCTGGAGTCACATGGCTGGGTGGTGAACTGGGAGAAGAGCTCTCTCAAGCCATCTCAGACCTTGGAACATCTGGAGGTAGTCCAACACGAAACTTGGGAGTTTTTTTTTTTCTGTCAACTTCTCAGAAAGAGACTTTGTCAGCGGTCCAGTGGCTCAGGAATCCGTCATTGCCCTCTGCCCACAGTCTGTTGCGAATTCTAGGCCTCATGGTGGCAGTGATAGATTTAGTCCTGTGGGCTCACTTCCATATGCGACCTCTTCAAATGGGTTTGTTGACTGCCTGAAATCAGTCATCAGATGATTATCAGGCCAGGATTCCCCTCACCCCTTAGCTTCGTCTCTCCCTGAGTTGGTGGGTGAATGTGCAGAATCTCAGCTGGAACTTCTCCCAGAGTGAAATCTTACAGGACATAAAGTTTCCACCGCTCATTCACACTAATGGGGAGTACGCTGGAGGCGCTAGGACCCAGCGGGAGCCAAACTTTTTCAGGAGGGCCAGCGTCAAGGTGGAGCCTCGAGGGAGCGGCACCACAAGCTAGGCTCGCGCAGCATAGACTACCTCAGCATCGACCCTCCAGTCGCCTCATTTCCTTTTTTCCCACCATCCAGTGACGACGTCGCTCGCCCGCCGGGAGTCAAAACTTCAACTAGCAGCTAGTTTTCAATTTTATTGTTTTGTAAGATTTCTCAAAAGTACCGATTACATTTTAAAAGTATACTTTTAAGGGCCAGCTCAGTGGCACTGAGGGTTGAAGCATTGGATGCCACATCTTGCGCCACGTTGGCGACCCGGGTTCAGATGCGAGCCTGGGTTGGCAGGGGAGAATAGGATTGAGCATCCAAAGGACTGCTCTCGTATCCTGGGAAGGGATATGGGTCTCCACCGCTCTGCAGCGGCTCCTGGGGACACCCGGAGGCACGGCTAGAGTCGGTGCAACGGAGAGAGGAGTGCAATGGACATCAGTGCTGAAGACGTCATTGCACATCTGCACTCCTGGGGGGTTAATCAAGAGGAAAAATATCAGCACTGGCCACGGCAGCTTGATAGCAGCACTTCCTGAGCCCGGTAGGGCTCGATGGTGCAGAACCAGGGTCGGTATTGGTTCCTGGCCTGGTGCGGGGATCGTGGAGGGAATCTCTTTCACAGGTACAGCTGCATATGCTAGCTGGCTCAGGAGATGTCCCTCCATGGTCGTCTGGGGAAGTGGAGCGGTGGCGGGAGGTAGGACAGGTCAGTGGCTGCAAGGAGAGAAAAACAGAAATAAGATTAAAAAAAAGTTTACTTTTATTATTCTACAAGAAAGAAGTCTTCAGCCCTCCATTGACTGAGTCGACCATGAGTGGGGCAGGTGACGGTAGAGAGACTTCACATGAAAGCTGTTCAGGCAGCCAGGCTGGGTCTGGTCCACTGCCCTCTCTGGAGGGTGATCTGACAAACTATCCAGTGATTGGGGAGAGGTGCGGCCTCCCCAGAAACACAAAAAGAAACTGTCCCATTCTCTGCACCATTCGTCCTCTAGCTCTTCTTTGGCCCACTGATCGAAAGAGATGGCATCACTCGAGGTCGCCATCTGGTATGTCTGCACATAGACCGTCAATTGGTGGGGCCCTGAGCTCTTTCAGAGTCTCCTCCGGCTTCTGTCTCTGACGACTGGCATCTTCGACACTGGAGTCCCTCCCCGCCCGCTAGGGGTTTTCCGGTGAGCAGTTTCACCATTGGGCCGCTCTTATGGATCAGTGGGCACAGAGGTTGTTCTGACTGCCCGAACCAGCTAGTCCATCACCGGGGCCTTCAGATCTGTCTGTTTCAGATCTGCAGGTGAGGCAGTTAAGACTGCAGAGTTGCGCGGTGCCTCCTTCGGTGCCGTCAACTCTGTGTTCCAGTGTCTATCCCCCTCACATGGCTGTGGTGCAGGGGTCCACACCGATGCCTTTGTCTTCTGCTGTTTTTCCTCCCATTACCTTCAAATTGCAGTTTGCAGACTTCTGCTGTGGTGCCTCAGTCTGCAGTGCTGACCTTCCCGGTGCTGCGATCAGAGCCAGCCTCTCTGGCGTTGAATTTGCTTGTTGCACCTTGGGTGGTGTCGGGCGCAGTTCCACATCCATTGCCAGCATCATTTTGATACCGGGTGATGTCAGCATTGCATTCGGCACTGCGACTCTTGCGGGCACCACATCTGGTGCCGTTTTTGTGTCGGTGCCACCTCTGTACTCGCTGCCATCCTTTTTGGTGGTGCCGCTTGCATTTCAGAGGTTTTTGACTCCGATTCTGTCTTCTCCTCCTCTTCCTCCTGGTTTTCACCCCTATCCTGTCTATACAATCCCTCCTGGACTGTCAGGAGACGACATTGAGCCTGATCCTGATCTTCAGCTGGGTGATAATTTTGATGCCGAGTCTACCTTGGGGTGGGGATCAGTCCTCCTGCAGAGCCTGTGGTCGAAGACCTTTCCTTTAAGTCTCTGCTCAAGAGTTTAAATTCTACCCTTTCTCTTCAGACCACAGAAATCAATCCTGGGAAGCTTTTACGTCTCCAGTATCTGTATGTTCTGGAAATCCCTACGGATTTAACCCCTCCGGTGTAGCCATCTTTCGAGACCCTTTCCCAGATGGTGTGGAGCAACCTGGTTCTTGTTCCCTCTGTGGCAAAGTCCATAAATAGGAAATATGCCTCTCCCAAGGATCATCCCATCCTGGCCTCTCAAGCCTTTGCTGATGCCATAGTGGTCCTGGCAGAGAATGACAAAGCTGTCCTTCCTCAGGAATCCTCAGCTCGTCCTGTAAACAAAGAATCTTGCAAGATCAACACCTTGGGTAAGCGAGTCTTTGCTGCTTCAACCCTAGGCATGTGCATTGCTAGCTACCAGGGTTATTTTTCTCAATACGAGTATGAGCTCTCGCATTCGGACAAAGCAACAGTAGAAGCTCTGCCTGAATCAGAAGTTAGTTCAGAGCTACTACAGACCATTGCTAGAGGTATCAAGTCCAACAATCAGCAGATTAAAGCTGTCATGGATGCTTTCGTTACTGCCTCCAGAGCGGCGGTGGCTTGTATTTGCACCCGTCGCCATTCTTGGTTGCACACTTCGGGCTTCACGAATGACACCCAACAAAAGGTCATGGCCTTACCTTTCGACGGTATGTATCTGTTTGCACCTCAAGTGGAGCAAGCACTAGAGGCTACTCGGAAAACTAGGTCTGCTATTAGGACAGCTAGACCCCCTCCCGCTGCCTCTTAAGGAGGCGGGAATAAGCGTCAGTTTCATAACCATCAGTCCTTTCATGGCAGAAGCAGAGGAGGTTTCAACAGAAACCAAACCCCTCAGCCGCAAAAGAAAACGCAGCAAAAGGCACAGGGCCCAAAAACACCCAGAGCCACTCTCTGAGTTTCCGGCCCAGGTCTCACCTTAGCTATCTGAGGGGGACTGTTCCTCAGCAGTAGGAGGACGTCCAACTCATTTCTACGACCAGGGAAGTTGATAACATCGGACAAATGGGTCCTCAGGATAATCCACGAGGAGTACTCTCTCAATCTATCAGAAATCCCTCTGGATCATCCTCCCAAACGGCAGCCCAAGCTGTCTGCTGCGCAGTCGGGCCTTCTGAACAACAGGGCAGTAGAAGTAGTCCCGCTGGATCAGCAAAAACACAGGTTTCTACTCCCACTACTTTCTAGTTCCAAAGAAAACAGGCGGTATGCAACCTATTCTCAACCTCAGAAAGTTAAATTCCTCTACAAGGAAAAGTTCAAGATTATATCACTCTGTTCTCTTTGATTCATCAACACGATTGGCTAGCCTCCCTGGACATGCAGGACGCCTACCATCACATTCTCATATACCCAAAGCACCACAAGTACCTAAGTTTCGTGGCATTGGGTCAGCACTACCAATTGAGTCCTGCCCTTTGGGCTATCCTCGGTGCCTCCAGTCTTTACAAAGTGCTGTGCAGTTCTTGCAACGCATCTAAGGAAAATCGGAATTCAAATATTCCTATATCTGGACAACTGGCTTCTCGCAAGCCCCTCCAGACAAGAAACTCTGGAGGTCGTGGCTACAGCCTCAGACTTCCTCAGGTCCATGGGAGTCCTGCTCTACCTGAAAAAGTTGCAGCTGCAGCCTTCGCAGAAGCTCCTCTACATAGGAGCCCTTCTGGACACCTGCGCAAAAGCCTTCCTTCTGGAAGACCAAAGGAGCGATATCCTACAGATGGCCTATTTCATGAGAGAGAACAGCTCAGTTCGAGCTCTTTCGATGCAGCGGATGATTGGTCTCATGGCATCCTCGATGTTCACTGTACCTCTGGCTCGTCTCCACATGAGAACCTCTCAGATGGTCAGCACTCAGTGGTCACCAACCACTCGCCCTCAGTCATTTCACATCAAGGTGACAGAACTGTTGAAATGGTCACTCACCTGGTGGTCTCAGGACAACCTTCTGGAAGGATATCCCTTCGCCCCTCTAGATCCTCAGATCTCCATTACCACGGATGCATCCTTACTCGGCTGGTGAGCTTACTGCCAGGATCTCCACACCCAGGGCACGTGGACCCAGGACGAGTCCCAAGTCCACATAAATGTTCTGGAAATGAGGGCCGTCCCCTTTGCAGTCTGAGCTTTGAAGGACATACTCTGTCACAAGATCATTTTCCTTCAAACGGACAATAAGGCAATGATATATTACCTAAACAAGCAGGGAAGCAATGAGAGTGTGAGAATGGGGCCTGGAGCACAAGGCTCAGATTCAGGTGGTCTGCCTCCCAGGAGTACAAAACGAATTGGCAGACCATCTCAGCAGAACAGAGACAGATCCTCACAAGTGGTGTCTTGACTCAACCATCGTTCAGTCACTCTTCAAAGAGTGGGGAACTCCAGACCTGGACCTTTTTGCATCCCCATTCGACACACAGCTGCCTCTCTTCTGCTCCAGAAATCCAGGACCTGGCGTTTTTTGTCAGGATGCATTCAGGCTGCAGTGGACAAAACACTTTCTGTACACATTTCCTCCTCTTCCCCTAGTTCAGAGAGTGCTGCTCAAATTGGAGGCAGGGGGGCAGATTGATTCTCATTGCTCCATTTTGGCCTCGCCAGATCTGGTTTCCTCTAATCAACAGATTATCGGAAACTTCCCTGAAACTGCTTCTACTCCAGACGAACCTTCTGACCCAGGGCCTTGTAGTTCATCCCAACCTGAGGTCCCTTCACCTCCATGACTGGCTCCTGAGGAGATAGAGGTGAACAGGTTTAACGTTTCTTGTAGAGTTTCAGATATTCTCCTAGCTGTGCGCAAGCCAGCTACTTGAAAAACGTACACAGCTAAGTGGAAGCGTTTCTCTGTCTGGTGTGAGAAATCACCTTGGAATCCCTTTTCATGCCCATCGAGTAAAGTCCTGGAGTATCTCTTAGACCTCTCTAACACAGGTCTACAATCTCTACAGTCCAAGTTCATCTTTGCGCAATTCCTGCATACCATGACCCCTGTACTTTTCTATGTCCTTGGCTCAGGTACCTGTAGTTAAACTGTTTCTTAAGGGCATTCTGCATACCAGATAGCCCATTAGACATCCAGTTGCAGCCTGGGACATTAACCTCATGCTAGACATGCTCACTCGTAAACCCTTCGAGCCTCTAGCCACTTGTGAGTTGAAATTTCTAACTTGGAAGACGGCCTTCCTGGTGGCCATTACTTATGCCCATAGAGTATCAGAAATGCACGCTTTGGTTGCAGATTCTCCGTACACTGTATTTCACAAGAACAAGGTGGTTCTTAGGACTTAAATACTAAGTTCCTTCCTAGGGTTGTCTCAGAATTCCATTTGAATCAACCTATGTCCTTCCTACCTACTTTGCAAATTTCCAGAATGAGGGAGAGCGTACCCGTCATTCTTTGGAAGTAAAGAGAGCTCTGCAGTTCTACCTGGACAGGATAAACAAGTTTCACAAGGCTCAACAACTGCATCTCCTTCAGCACAACCCCGCTGGGTCATCCTGTTGCTGTCGGGTGCATTTCATCATGGTTAGTGGTATGCCTTCGCCACTGCTACTCCATGGCACAGGTCAAGCTGAAAGACAGTGTGTGTGCACTCACTCTACCAGAGCAGTCGCGTATCTCTCTGTCGAACCAAGAACGTGCTCCATTGCAAACATCTGCAGTGCGCCACTTGAGCTCCACGCATACATTTGTAAAGCACTATGCCTTGAATGTCCATGCCAGATAACATCAGTCCTTTGCCAGGACAATCCTTAATGAACTTCTGTCCTAGGTGAGCTCCCCTCTCCTGCCGCCCGTCTCGGGGAATTATTTTAGCTCAGTACTCTCTCATTAGTGTGAATGAGTGGTGAAGACTTTATGTCCGGGAAGATATGGAAATTACATACTTACCATAATTCTTGATCTTCTTGGACGACATCTCCACCACTCATTCACACGCCCAACCACCATCCCCTGAGCTCACTTCTCTGTTTATGGTCTTCACTCCTTGGGCTGTGAAGACTTTGTTCTTTGACCCTTCCTACATGGGTCATTCAGACTATCTTATGTTCGATATTTAGGTTAGTCCTCTCTAAGTTGGTTATGCTGCACCTCCTCAGAATAAATGGTACTGAGGCATTTGCAGGATCGATACCGAGGTAGTCTGCACCGCGTGAGCCTAGGTCGCGGTGCTGCTCCCTCACTGCTCCACCTCGACACCACCCCTCCTGAAAATGTTTGACCCCCACCCCTGGTCCTAGTGCCTCCGGCATACTCCCCATTAGTGTGAATGAGTGGTGGAGACTTCATCCAAGAAGAGCAAGGATAACAGTAGGTACGTAATTTCCATTTCTCACAACAGATGCCAGTCTGCATGGGTGAAGGACAGTCCTGAACTACCCACTCAGGGACTTGGTCAGTACAGGAACAGCATCTCCACATAAATGTTTTGGAGATGCGGGTAGTCCACTTAGCTCTCCTTCGGTTTTCAAACCATACTGCAAAACAGTGCAGTAAAGTTATGGTCAGACAGTGCCGTCACAGTGGCACACGTAAACAATCAGCGAGGCACAAAAAGCAGGGAGATGTTTTGAGAGGCCAACTCCTGAGGGAGGCGGAGGAGAATCTCTCTCTGTCAGTAGTACATCTGGCAGGGACTGGCTAAGTTGTTAAAATGTTCACCCTGGAGAGTGGCAGTTGAACCCGTAGGTGTTCAAACTCCTGAGCCAACTGGTTTGGTTGATCGCAGATCTGTTCGCATCCAGCCACAGTGCTCAGAGACAAAGATTCTTCAGTCGTTCTCGGTGTCCACAGGCAGAGGCAGTGGATAATCTCACTCCAGAGTTGACCTACAGCAGAGCATATGCTTTTCCTCCACTTCCTCTTCTTCCAAAGGTCTTGCAAAAAATCAGACACTCAAGAGGAAGCTTCCTTCTAATAGCTCCAGAGTGGCTGAGAAGACTGTGGTTCTTGGACCTGGTGAATCTAGCTCTGCAAGTTCCTTTCCATCTTCTGATGAGAAGAGACCTTCTGTTACAGGGTCCCATTCTCCACCCAAATCCAGGAGTGATGCAGATCATGACCTTGCTCTTGAAAGGAGGAGGCTTCTAAAACCAGGTTTCTCCAAGAAAGTAATTCAAACCTTTTTGGCTGCCAGAAAAATGTCTACGTCAGCAGCTTACGTTCGAATATGTACCACCTTTTCATCTTGGGCCAGAGGGAAGGATTTGAAGCCTTCCAAGGCCTCAGTTCCACAGATTTTGGATTTCCTGTAGGAAGGCATGGAGAAGGGGCTGGCATTGAGCATGCTGAGTGGTCAGGTTTCGGCTCTCCGAGCATCCTTGGGGTCCTTCCTAGGAACTAATAGGTTATTCATTGTGTATGTGTGGTAAGCAGGAATGTGGTGTTTTGATCTCCGGTTCCCCCATGGGATCTTAATCTGGTTTTGAATGTTCTCTGTAAGGAGCCTTTCGTAAACTATCATCCATATCACTGGATGTGTTGTCCTGCAAGGCACGTTTCTTAGTGGCCATGTGTTCAGTCAGGAGAATTGGTGAACTCTAGGTCTTGTCTCACAAGGAGTCCTACCTTATGCATAAAGACAAGGTGGTACTCATTACGGTCCTGTCTTTCATCCCTAAAGTACCCACGGCCTTCCATGTGAACCAGGATATATACTTCCGTCCATCTCTCTGCAACCTTCTCACCCCAAGGAAAAGGAATTGCACTCGTTGGATTTGCGATGGGCAGTAAGGATCTACCTTAAATGGTTGACTGAGTTTCTAAAGTCAGATAGTCCTTTTTGGAGCAGACAAGCAGGTAAAAAAAAAAAAAAAAAGCCTCTATGGCCACCCTAGCTAGGTGGGTGCAGGCCTGCATTACTAAGGCCTGTGTCATGAAAATAAAGAGGCATCCAGCTCTCATCAGAGCTCACTCCACCAAGGCTATGGCAATTTCCTGGCCAGCGAGAGGTGAAGCATCTGTTTTAGATCTATGCAAGGCAGCTACGTGGTCTTACATCCACAAAACATTACAGACTGGATGTTCAGAGTTCTGCTGACGTAGCTTTTGGTCACAGAGTGTTGCAGGCAGCAGTTAGCAAGTAATTTCATTGCTTGTTTCTGACATATGGGATAATATTCTTTCCAGCCCCATTTTTTCTGGGTACTGCTTCTTAGAACCCAGTTGTTTTGATTACCCATTGACAATGTGGAGCACTACAAAAATAAATTTCTTCATATTTAGCGTAAAAAAAAATGTTTTCTGATAGCTCCAACATTGTCAGTGGGGCCCGCCCTAGGAGCCTGGCTCCTACAGGAGAATCTCATCCAGAATGCCTGGAGGGAGGCCCTGTTTGGTAAAATTCCCTACTATTTTGGACACCTCTCTATTTTACAGTGCTGTACGTGTGTGTGTATATATATGTATTATATATTTCAATTTGTCTGTGACCGCAGGTTAACAGGTTTTGTTATTCTTTCTGAAGGTGTTGCAGGTAGTCTCACTGAACTCATTATTTGCCAAAGAGTTCTGCCTCATTGTGTGGTCAGTTTCAGTTTTCTAGATCTGTGCCTGGTATGGAGTTTGCCTTGCTACCTAATTGTCTTTCCCTGCAAGAAGGCCCGAGTCATCCAAACCTTGTGTCCAAGGGAGAGCGTTTTCTTCTTCGGATGTCTGCTAGGAAAGTAAGCATTTTATTTATAGTATTAAGGAATGCTGCATGCAGGTAATTGGTTATAATATGGGCAAAAGTGTTGCTACTATGGTAGTGTGAGGTCTGTAGTGACTGGGGAGTTGTTGTTGCTTGGAATCCTCATATGCCCAATATTCTAAAGTTTGGGCTGTGCCATTCCCCGCGTAGGTGTGCACTATACCCAGTTGTTTTGATTGTCCATTGACAATGTTGGAGCTAAAAAAATGGAAATTACAGTAAGTATGAAGAAATGTTTTCTTTTTCATTAGCTTACCACTTGAAGCAGATCAGCAACATGTGTTTAAACCCCAAGAATACTTCACTTATGCTTAACAGCTGCAGTGATTCCCCTGGAATGAGCTGCCTTGGAGCTTCACATTTTATGCTAATCAGAGAATCTTAAAATAAAATTCAGAACTCTGCTGTGTGGTCATGCTCACCCTTGCATTCTAATGACAGATTTATTCTTCCATCTGAAGAAAGCAGTTGCCCCAAAGTCTTCACTTTAGAGTTGATTACAGTTTGTTTCTTTATTAACCTTTCTATACTCTGTGTTAGTTTGGCTTTTTTTTTTTTAACTGATTCTCTGGTTTCATATTGGTTCCCAGGAACTGGAGAAGTCAGTTTTGTGGCATGGTTCCCAACTTTAGGGAACTGCTTTCTTCTTTTCTAAACAACAAAAAAAAAAGTTTCTTGTTAAATGTGGTAATTTTGTGGCTGTTTTCTGTTCCCATTTTTCAGGAACCAAGATGATAATTTGGCTAAGTACTGTTTGAATGCCATTAGGTGTTCATTTTATATCATGGTTCTATTTATATATATAAAAAAAGGAACTAATGTTTAACCCCCCACCCCACCCATTTTCCTAACAAAGGTTTATTTCTTGGCAAATATGTTTTTGTTTTTTTTTGAGTGGAGGGGTGGAACGTTTTCAAACTGTCATCAGTATTTGGCATGACTGACGGGCCCAAAAAGAAAACTGGACCTACAGGCTTTAAAAATTGTAAAGTTTGCTTTTATCTCTTGGCAGAGGCAGATTGCCACGAGTTGTGTTTAAGGTGCCTGGGTCCAGATCATGATTTTGTCAATTATGAGAGTTGTATTAAGTTTTGATCCAAAACACAAGAAAAGGCTAAAAAAATTAGAAGACATTATGGCTCCTCCGTCTGCCTCCACGTCACCTAAAAGCTCAGAGAAGGGTCCAGCCCCTCAAAGTAAGCAGCAGTCCCTGGCAGAGGGGGACAGGTAAGAAAGAAGAGGCTTCTAAAGATGGTTTAGAAATCATAGTGTCTGAATGGGGGAACCCTGAATCCAGTAAAAAAAAAAAGGCCTCTGAGCAGGCACTGGAGACAGTGCCTGCCAAGAAAAATCACTGTCCCTCCTCCTGAAGAAGTAAAGGAGCCACCAGCAGACACAAATACAATGGCCCTCAGTAGAGAACATGACTAAGGCATGGGAATTCCCACCAGCAGACACAAATAAAAGGGCTCTCCAGAGAGGACATGACTAAGGCATAGGAATTTCTCCAGACATTTCAGGCTATGGGGTATTTCATGACTATGGCTGCCTCCACCACCCCCCAATTCTGGTTCCATTCCCAGTGCCTGTAGAGGAGGCTGAATTGTATTTTGAGGAAGAGGGTGAAGGAGAACCCATGGAACCAGATAGTTCTCCAGAACAAGAGTTTGGCTTCCCTCCTAGATCCTCAGATCACTATACCTCACACTATACTTTTTGTGATGCATATGGTAAATACTTGCAACATCACCTCACAGGAAATTAAAGATCAGGATGAGGTGGGATTTTTAGATAGGGTGGGTTTAACTCCCACAAAATGGTTGTTATTGCCCATTCAGAAGTCCCCCAAGAAGGCCACTTGTAGAATTATGTCAGCACCCACTTCAGTGGCTGGCATAGGTAAGAAAATTGAGAAAAAGTACCAGGTAGATAAACAGTGTTCTGAATACCTACATTGTCACCCTTATTTCAGAAAAGGGATTGCACTAGAACTGGGGGACATGACTTGAAGTTGGAAGGAGGTAGAATCGGGGACAATGTGAGGAAGTACTTCTATACAGAAAGGATGGTGGATGCTTGGAATAGCCTCCCCGCAGAGGTGGTGGGGTCAAAGACAGTGAAGGAATTCAAACATGCATGGCATGGGCATACGGGAATACTAAAAACAGGGAAGGATAGGAAAGCCGCAGATCAACTATAGCCTCCAATGTAAGAAAAGGTAGGGGGAAATGGGCAGACTATTTGGACCAGGTGGTCCTTATCTGCCTACAAATTCTATGTATCATGAGGGTGTGGTCAAGGTTGCTACCTGTGACAAGGCAAAGGTTCTACTTTCCTCTCAGCCTCCTGAAAAAGGTCAGAGTGTGGGATAGTACGGGCAAAAAAAGTTTATACTTCAGCGTCCTTGCTATTAAGGCAAGCAGCATAATTTGCTTACACAGCTCAATATGAGAAAGTCCTCTGGAGCTCAGTACTGGCAATAAGCAAGAAGGCTACTGGTGACGTTGCATAAGATTTGGCTAACACAGCAAAATCTGCTATTCATGCCACAAAATACCAGTTCCATATGGTAGTTGACAAAAACAATACTGCATTTAGGGTCATGGCCCATGCAGTGTCATTAAGAGGTTTGCTTGACTTAGAACTACTAACCTAGCCCAGGACACTAACAAAAGCAATAGATTTCCCCTGTGAGGGAAATTCACTGTTTGGTGACAAGACAGGCTAACATGAAAAGGTGGATTAAAAAAAACAAACACGAGCAACCCTGAGAAGAAAATGTTTCCACTTCCTACAGGCCTCCTGGAAGGGGAAGCAGAAGTAGGAGATACATTCCCTGTGGCTATATTACCTATGACTTCCCTTCACACAAGGTTTTCTACAGAGGTGTAAGGGTGGTAGAAGGGCCACTGGGCATGTAGTTGCATGCTCAGCCCCAAGACTCGAGCTAAGGAAAACCCCTGACAAGTCTGCACAGGTCGCCCATCCATTGCCAGTAGGTTGAAGACTGACTTGCTGTTTTCAGAATTGGTCAGAAAAGATAAATGGTTCTGGAAATAGTGAGTCACAGTTTGTCCCTGCAGTTCAGAAAATTCTCAGGACTGTAGTATCATAGAGGTTCTTATTGTCACACTCCAACAGAATGACTCCTTTTGTAGATGGAGGTAAAAATAAAGTTGCTGTGAGCAAATGCAGTACAAAAGGTACCGCCCTCAAAGTAGGGAATGGGACTTTTCCTGACCCACAAGAAAAAATGGGGAGTGGTGACCCATTTTTCACGAGATATCTGAACCAACATTTACAAAGGGAAAAGTTCAGGATGGTAACACTGGGCTTGGTGATTCCATCACTGCAAAAAGGAGACTGGCTGGGGTCACTGGATCTGAAAGACATCTTCTTCCACATGCCCGTCTGGACCAGTTACAGAAAGTACCTTAAATTCAGGTTAGTCAATTGCCATTGCTGTTTCGCAGCCATTCCTTTCGGCCTGCCCTCGGCACCAGTGGTGTTAACAAAGTGCCTAACTGTAGTGGCAGCCCATTTGTGGAGACGAGCTGGTAGTTCTTCCATATCTGGACGATTGGCTAGTTTCAGCAGCTTATCAGGAGGCTAAGTCCTCCCTTATTCAAGCCCCAGGAATCTCCTAGTGATATTAGATAATCTGCAGTCAACTCAGTATCACTAACTGCCCCCAGAACGCCGAGGTGGAATGTATGCAAATTAGAGAATTTGGAATGCAACATTCAAACTGCTGCCTCTAGGTGGACTGTGGGCACTGGGCACAAGGCACCCTGGAGGACCTAGTTTTCCTCATAAATGTACAGAAGTCACAATCCAACCCTGTTCAGATTGTGGACTTTATAGGCGCAGAACTGGATACCCTACAGAGGAAAGCATTCTTTCCCCAAGTAAGACTGGCAAATTTGATTACAATTGCAAAATCCTTCAAGACAGGTCAGCCTAGTCCTGCAAGGAATTTCCTGCACTTGCTGGGCCACATGGCATCATCCACTGCAATGGTGCCAGATGCCATGTTCCAAATGAGAAAGGTCTGATACCACCTGGGGAACCATTGGTCCCTAAAGTGGGAACCGCTTTCAAAACTAGTTCAGCCACAAAATCTTTGCTGTAGGTGCTGGTATGATGAAAGGAAGAATGCAGCCTCAGAGAGGAGGTTCTTTTCCTTCAACAGTCACCTACAGTCATACAACAGATGCCTCCCTCCTGGACTGGGGCACCCATCTGGAGGACCTCACTGCAAGTGGCATGTGTAGTACACAGGAGACTCGGAAGTGCCTAAATCTCCTGGAGCTCAGGGCAGTATACCTGGCAATGCAGGATTTTGCCTTCCACATCGGAGGTCAGTCTGTCCAGATTAGGACAGGCGGTACCACAATTATATATTGCATAGACAGGGATGGAGAAGATCTTCAAAACTGCACAGAGGTGATGAAGATCTGGAGTTTGGCATACTTGGGGGTACAGCTTACGGCAGTACACCTGCCAGGGAAGGACAATGTGCTGGCAGGTTTCAGTCAAGGAAATCACTAATGGACACTGAACCATTAGGTGCTGGCGACAGTGTTCAGAAGGTGGGGTACACAAGAGATGGACCTGTTTGCATCTTGGGAAAACAACCAGCGCCTACTGTTTTGTTGCAGACCCCCTTTGGTGGGTACAGTCCCAGAGGATGCTCTAGCCCTCAGCGGGTCAGGTAAGTTTCTGTATGCCCTCCCACTTTTGCTGAAAGTACTTATAAAACTAATAAGGGAGTCAGTAACAGCTGTCATAACTCCAGATTGTGCCGGGCAGATTTGGTACTCCCTACTTCTGTCCCTCTTATCAACCTGCCCGTCTGCTCACGTTGTTTCAGGAAAGTATAACATTTCCAGGTCAGAGAACTCTGCATATCACAGGATGGTACTTGACGAGCTGGAGATCTTCTTTAAGGATCTCTCTTTCATCAGGCCACACCTATGGAACTATAGCCATCAGGCACTAGGACCATGTGGAAATGTTTTGCAAGCAGTCCACTAGGGGGCCACCTATGACAACGATTTATGCTGGCACTTCCCATATAAACGTGGGCGGCTCATTCCCTTCTCAGTTCTTATCTCACCATCGACAATACTCATTGAACCCTCCAAGGAACCACTGCTGTTGACTTTTCCATTTATTTCTCTAATTTACAAGCCTCAGGCAGAACCCTGAAATCATTCCATTCCATCTATCCACTCAGCCATAAAGTAGACAAGAGGGTACCATTTTGTGCAGCCACTACCAGACATCGGTCTGCAACCAGACAGCAGGATAGGGGCAGAGTTGCAGGACCCAAAAGCAGCAATTGCAGTAACCGGCTCTTAATTAATAGGAGTAGTGGCACACACCGACAAAAACAGGCAAAAAGTAAAGTATGCAAGTAAAAAACATTGTTTATTTTGCCAACCAAATAAGCCAAACTCTGGTGTCCACAACAGAAATCCCTGCATTTCAACCGTTAGGTCTTCCTAAGGGGACACATTTCTGAACATGAATGTCTTGCTTAAATAACCCCAAACAGGATGATGTCATGGGTCACATGACCAATAAACAATTAAAGCAATACATTTGCTATTTCCATCCTGTAAGTTTAGGAAAAATTCTAAAGCAATATACATTCAGATACAGAACAGAGAATATATATATGATAATAATCCATCATATTGCACAATTAAAGCATTCTTAAGGAAAAGATTAACATAATCATATGCAATAAAGGGCTGATAAAATATTTGTGTTTAAATTCACATGCATTTTTTGCCTGTGTGATTATAACCATCCACAATCCAAATAACAAAACTCACAATACAGCACTGTTAGAAAATGCTATTATTCTAAATCAAAATTGAGAATCATAGCTGGCCCGGTGGTGCTGAGGGTTGAGGCGCTGGACACCACACCTTGTGCTACGCTGGCGGCCCGGGTTCAGAAATGAGCCCGGTCATCGGGGGTCGGCAGGGGAGGACTAGGATTTAGCAGCGGGAGACAGCTCTCCTAGTCCTGGGGAGGGTTGGGAATCCACACCCATTTTGTCTGCCACCCTGGGACACCAGGGGTACCGCTTGTGCTGGTGTGACGGGGGAGTGTGGCAGACATCAGCACGCACATGTACAGACGTCATTGCACATCTGCGCTCCCAGTGGGAGAAAAAGTGGAAATGGCTGGGCGCACCCTGCATCGCCAGGAGGACTCGTGTAGAATTGCATTGGGGGGGGGTCCAGAGCCGGTCTGGCTGGATAGTGTATGGGGAGACTGTCCAGCAGATTGGTGACGGCTGTGCCGGATCCCCCATCATGTGAGTGAGCCTGGTGCTCTCCCAGCGGGCAGGGCCGGCAGCTGGATGCCCCCACCGGTAGTCACCGCAGCAGGCAGATAAATAAGGATAATAAAAAAGTCTAGAATCATAAACTGATTGTATATATCCAAGTAGCGGGGGGGGGGGATAAAAGGGGAGGTGAGAAAAGGAAGGGGAGAACCCATATGTAAGATTCTATGAAAATTTTACAATATCAGGCATGTAGAATCCACTGTCAAAGAGTTTTTGTTGCAAACAATAGTGAATGAAGGAACAGGGAACTATATTCTGGACATGAATTGTACAGGGAGCTAAATCCTTATTATGGATTTCAACGTAAAGATTGCAGGAAATTAACCTGCGCTCACCATAGCACAGATCAGTACCTTGGGAAAAGAAAAAATAAAACAGCATATAAATATACTGATTGCATACATATTAGAAGAAATTACAGATATGGTCTGACATCAGTTTCATTGTTCAGACCTTCTGGACACAGGCTGTGTAAACTAAAAATCCAAAATGTTTCTTCTTGTAATAATTTAAGCCGATTGCCGCCTCCCCCAACACTTGTTCAATGCCCATGAAGTGAAAACTGGCAGAGTTACCGCCATGACACTCCCAAAAATGTTCTGCTACAGTGTTGGTTAAATCCTTATTGTTCATGTCCCTGATGTGCTCTTTCTTTGAGCAATCTAGTGTGTCCAACATATAGCTTGTTGCACCCACACCAGATGACATAAACAACATACACAGATACACAAGAAATAAACTGTTTTAGTGTGACAACTTTTGAATTGCCAGGTAATGAAAAATTGGTATATTGTGTACAATACTTGCAGATATTGCAGTTGCCACAACGGTACATTCCAGACGGCCGTATAGGTAACCATGTAGTTCTAATGTCATGTGAGTTTATGTAACAGCTATTGACAAGTTTATCCTTAGTTGTCTGTCCTTTTTTTAAAGGTTATTCTGGGTGTGTCACCAGTGGTCTCCGCAAGTTCCACATCATTCTTAAGTATGGGCCTATATTGGTATAGCACATTTCCAATCTGGCCAGACACATGGGAAAATTCAGTGCTAAATGTAATTGCTCTGTGATCTATTGTTCTATGTTTTGGTTCTAGCAAGTCAGAACACTGTAAAGAGCTTGCTTTGGCCAATGCCTGATCCAAAACCACAGTACTATAGCCTCTTGCTTGAAATCTCTCATACATATCCCTAGATTTATTGTCAAACTCAGCATCAACTGAACAGTTACGTCTAAGCCTGAGAAATTGGCTATATGGAATAGCATTTTTAGGCTTTCTAGGGTGAAAACTGGAATCATGTAATAAACTGTTTGTAGCAGTAGGTTTCCTGAACGCACTTATAAGTATACTTAAATCCTGATGTACTGAAAAAGTAACATCCTACAAGTTAAGTTGCTGTTCTTGAATCTGCTGTGAACCTTAAATTGATGATATTAGTATTTAGTCAATAAGTGAAACAGTTTGCATCCTGTTTATCACCCTGCCAAACACAAATTGTCATCAATATATCAAATCCATTTTACAGTGCGATTATGAAATAGATTATTATCCGAATTATGAACATGAACCTTTTCCCAGAGGCCCAACAATAAGTTAGTATATGACATCGCCATGGCCGTCCCACAGATCTGAAGATAAAAATTATTATTAAACATGAAATAATTGTGTTAACACAAAATCAAGGGCAGTTAAGATGAAGTCTTTTGGTATGCTGTTATCCAGGGGGTCCCTATTAAGGAAATATTCACATGTATTAAGACCATCTTTGTGTCTAAGAGATGTGTAAAGGGACTCGACATTAGTGCCAATCCACAAATAATCTGGTTGCCAAATAATGTCCTCAAATTTCTGTAGGGCATGCATAGATAGTCCCCCTCATAGTAACCAGCTCTGTCTGACTCCTTTGCCAGCCCCACACCACTAATGCCTCTGGGGTGGTTGTTGGGGGTTGCCTTTCCCACCACCTGGACCAGTGGAGGAAGGCAACCTCAAATGCCTGGGTCCTGCAGAAAATAGCACAAGGCCGTGCTCTGGAATTTCTGAAATTGCCTCCAGACCATCCACCAGTGCCTTCCCATTACTCTCCAGAGCACATCCCATTGCTTCTGGAGGAGGTTCACACCTTATTGCAGAAAAGAGCAATACAACCTGTCCCCTTTTAACAAAGGAACACACGATTCTGTTTTCAGTACTTCCTGGTTCCAAACTTGACAGGAGACCAGAGACCCATTCTGGATCTCGGAGAGCTGAACTTTTTTATAGAGTACAAGAAGTTCAGAATGGTCACCCTGCAAGGCCTACTTTCAACTACTGCAAATAGGGGACTGAATTTGTTCTCTGGACATGCAGGATGCCTACCTATATATCAAAATGTGTCCTCCTCACAGGAAATATCTTAAGAATCTTACTTTGAGAGCCGCTCTGGCAGCAGGTAAGAGGACTGTAGCGGCAGATGATAGAACCCCATGGCAAACTTCTAGCCAGCAGTACCAGGCGGGGACCACCCCCTGACCTTGGCCCACCCCTGACGTCCCACATGGTATAAAGGGAGGCGGTCCCTGGTGTGCCCCAGTTCTTTTCCCGCCATCAACGTGTGTTCATCAGCTTCATAGCTTGACTCGTGCCAGTCCAACCGCCATTACTCTATTTTGTTCTTTTCATTAGTACCCGCTCCAACCGTCGTCCTTTCCTGTATGTCGTCTCCCCCGTTGCCTTCTTCTAGGCACACTAATAAGTGCACCTGTGGGAAGCAGATCCCAGCTAAAGATGGTCATTCAGCCTGCCTGCTGTGCTTGGACCCCACCCACGACTCTCAATCCTGCCTGCACTGCCAGAGCTTCAACAGCCGGATACGGATCTGACGGCAAAAAACCTTGCATGCCTACCTCACCCAACAGCAATTGGCCGCCATGCAGCGGGATTCCTCCTCAGAGAGGGAGTCTTCTCACCACTCCCACAAGAAGTCAGGGAATCTTCCAAACGTAAAGAATCTTCTAAGTGTAAGGAAAGAAAACAGAGCAGGAGAGATCCCATTTGCTATCCAGGTCCTCTGGGTCATACTCTGCCTTGAAGGGCAGTTCCAAATCAGCGAGCCATGACTCTCAACTTGCCATTGTTAAGGTCCCGGCTACAGCCTATATCTCAGCACTAAAGAGAAGGTTTCAGGATCCACTGGCCCTGCACTTCAACCCATCAAGATCCGGCCTCTCGATCAAGCTACAGGCTGCTCTCCTGACCCAGGTAAGGGGCATCATCCTTCCTGGTTGGCCTCTGTAGGTAGTGCTGACCCCAGGAGAGGCAAAAGACCTCCGGCCATTCTTTGGGGAGATCGTCCTCTCTCCCTCCCAAACAGGCCAAAAAAATGGCAGAGAACTTCCAAACTGCCATTTGAGAGATGCCCATCCGATAAGCTCTCTAAGCCCTCGTCTGACCAGCACCGATGGGCCTCGGACGTCGCCTGAAAGGTCTCCTATATGCCGGCCCTGCCAGCAGGGATACCGTCGTCTGCGGCATCACCACCTCCAATCAATGACCAGACTGATGACACCCTGGTGCAAGCAGATTGGATGCCAGTCCACACGGACCACTCAGCGCCTGACGACACATACATTGCCAACCTGCTGTCGCCTCCTGAAGGTTCACTGACGCCAGACATAACAGATGTCAGTACCGGCGCCGGATATGGTACAAACACCAGACTGACGCCGGACCCGGCAACAGGCTCACTAAAACTTAACCTGGTCATAGGTTAAGGACCTGTTTAGTCACTAGTGGGAGATCATCAGATTGGACATTCTCCCACCAAAGCCACAGCCAGCAACTCCAGTTGCTCCCAGACTTGACACAAACTCTGAATGGGGCAGTTCACTCAGATCCTCCTCCTCCCCCATCTCCGGATTTGCATGCAGCCCCTCAACCACCTTCAGATGAGGACTGAGGAAAGCAGCCTACTCAGACTGAGAGGCCCAGAAAGAAGGTTGCCAAAAAGAGAGGTCACAGGTCCAGATCATGGAGCCCCAGTTCGTCTAGCTCCTGTGATAGGCATAAACGCAAGAAGAGGCAGCACAGGTCCTCATCGGTCTCCTTCTCAGACTCTTACCAGCCCTCTGATTCATCACAGTCTTCCATAGAGGACATGTCCCCCTCTGGACCCAGAGGACACCAAAATTGCCTCCTGATGACCTATCCTTTATGGAGGTTATGAGGCACATACAGGCAAATATGGGCTGGGATACTGAGGACTTAGACCCAGAAAGGATATGTCTTGCTAAGAACCTCAGACAGAAGGACCCCAAGCCGGTGGTCATTCCACCTGTGGTAGACACCTTTCAGGACGTCACCCAAGCGACATAAAGACAGTCTCATTGCTCTGCAGCTGTCCCCAAGAAGGCTGACCACTTATACAAGGCCCCAAAGGAGCAATCTTCTCTAGCTGAACATCCTACTGCCGACTCAGTGGTAATTTCGGCAGCGCATGACCGCTCACAAAGACCAAAACTCCTTAACACTCAACCCCCCAGACAGGGAGTCCAAACAGGCTCTATGGTTCGCAAGATATATTCTTCGGCCACGTGCAGCATAAGAAGCCCGAATTGCATGACCCATATGGTCCAATTCCAGAATGCCTTCTGGGAACATGGATTGGACATTCTGCAGGGGATGCCAGACTGCCCTGAAAAAGCTGAACTTTCTAAGCTCCTGCAAACTGGGTTAGATGTAGGCACACATGTCATATGATCCACGTATGATTCAGTGGACATAGCAGCAAGAGCAGCAGCCACAGGCATATGCCTATGTCGCTATTCTTGGCTTCAAGTTTTGGGCTTGTGAGGGAATTTTTATATATGCCTTGAAGCTATGCTTGCTTTGAAAGTCATGCTGTAACAAAGTCATAATGAATGTAGTAGAAATTTCTGAGTTCATGTTTTCTTTTTTACAGGGTTATAGAATGATACTGAGGTTACTTGAGGTATATTTGTAAAAACAGAAAGCTAAATAAAACTGAGCAGAACTGGTTGTACCAGCCTGTATAACAGGCTCGGACAAAATATAAAAATAACAGCATTAGAGACATTGCTATGGTGTGAGTGAAACTCATTGTCTCTCTCAGGTCAGCTTGACCCAGGCATATGTATCAAGCAGTGTTGGGAAAGAAATGGAATAAGTAGTGGAAAAGTACCTCATACATAAACTTGTTTTTCTTTTTCTGTTACATTGCTGAAAACTTGTTATGCTGTCTTATGATTGGCTTATACTGAAATGTTGGTATTTTTCAAAATAAGAAGTGCAAAATCTAGCTTATAAAAAGCTGCTGTAAATTGTAATCGGAGAACTTCTCCGTTGTAGAAGTCCCACATGCATGTGTAAGGTTTGATCAAATAAAGCGACGTTAAGACAAAACCCAGTGGTGTGGTTTTGGCCCCGTGATGACGGGAGTGGTTGCTCAGGTAATACTTACAGTGAGAGAATTTGTGATCACAGTTTTGGCGTAGTCGGCAGGATGAGTTCTTCGGTCCGTGTCACCTCATGATCGGGTTGTTTCCCTTGGACAAAAAGAAGGACATTTTTGTGGAACCCCATCAGGATGTAATGCCTAGGGGCTGGCGACACTCATCATCACTGTAAGTACAAGAATACCTTGGAGCGAGTGTGCACTATAAAGGACAGGCCTAGATAATATGTGAAACAAGGGAAAAAAAAAAATAAGCTGGGTCCAGAGTTAGTATTATCTGGACCGGCAAAATGTATGTTTGACAAGTTTGACCAAACAAATTACAAGGGCAACTGCACTGCCCTTTGTACTTGTAATTTGTGCTTGCTGCAAGTATATACTGTTAGAGCCAATGATGGCTTTCATAGTTCAGGCTGCTTTTAGGAGAAAAGCAGCGGCTGATTAAGTCAAGTTAGATAAGCAACATCTAGAGAAAGAAAATTAAACTACTGTGAATGTACGCACAGTAGGTGACTACAAACAGGATGATTTGAAAATCCTCCCCCCCCATGTTGCCTATCTGTGTAGTTTCAAGTTTTTATGTATCAATTTCAAGTTCCCTTGCCTCCTAAAGAGGCTGAAACAATTGATCCCAAACCCAAGTACTGGGAACCTCTACCAGATGGATCTCAACCTAGTACTGTTAGAGATTTTTTTTGTTTTTAAACTGCAAACCAGAGCTCTGGAAAAAGACTTGGTTTGGCAGGTTACTAAAATAGCCAAAAGAAAACATTTGAAAGGGTTAAAACCTTTGAAAGGGTTAATAGCTGCAGTGTTTGAAATTATCATGAAGGTCCTGCAGTCAGTTTTCTTACTCAGACTAGTGTATCGGAAAAGAAGAAGAAAATACCTTGGCACCGGTAAGTCTGAATTTTTATTTAAGGTTGTTTTATGTCTGTCTGTTTTATTTTCTGTAATACATATACTAAACAAGGTAATGCTCCGTCTTTCTCGTGCATATTTTCTAGCTTATATCTGTGTTCTGTAATTATGTTCTGTTGTCAAGGTTCAAATAGGATTGACTGCCTTCTAGTGCACAACATGTTACAGTAAAAAAAAGAAAGAAGAAGCTTTTGCCTCATAGCTGACTGTTTTAATTGGCTTTATTTTTAATGGAACATTTGTGCTGCCTAAATAGGGTCAGTAAAGAACTTTTGTATGTAGTGGTTGGAGCAGGTAGTGTTGAAGGTGAAGAGTTATGACGTCATAGATTGCAATGTGCAGAAAGATTTGTAGTTTGCAAGCAACGTGCCAAGCCACTGCTAGGTGAAAATGTAATGTGTTAACAGCTATAAATGGCTTTATCATACTTCTAGTTAAAACCAGAAACTTTTTGCAAAATGGCAGAGTGCCATATTTTAGCTATGTGCCAAAAGGTGTAACCATGTTATACGAAATGTGTTCACTTACAGATGGTATGTTGTGCTGCATTTTAACGGAGTTAGAATGTGTTTAAAAAGTGTTTTGTTCTGAAAAGATTTGGCATGTAGATATGTATAAATGTGTTGGTTTTAAAAAAATTGTCAGTGTTACAAGACAGGCAGGAGGCAGCACATATATCTAAAACACGTACAGTTTTCTAATAAAACTACCTCATTACATTACCTCAGCAAATTACATTACCTCATTACATTACCTCCGCAAATTGATGTCAAATAATGTCAGTCTTATTTTGTGTTAAGTATTTCTTTTTGTGTATGTGTGTATACTGTCTTGGCCAGCAGTTTTATTGTGTGCTTTATTATTATTTAAAGATATTTAATATCAGTAGTGTTCAAGGACACTAAAAAAAAATAACTGGGTTTGAATGACCCTTGCATGCACACTGTGACCTTTTGCATGTTATTTGACCTTCTTGTGTTTCAACATTTTATGTTACTACCAGTTCAAACTTAATGTGTATTCCATACCTAAAGCACAACTTTGCAAATATATGTTCTTACACTTTAGTTTAAAATTATACTCAGGACCACTGCATAGTAGAAAGAATGGTTTATTACATATGCATATGGGAGTCTGCTTTCAAAAATTATGTAAGGCTTGAAGCATAGGTTTGGAGTACAATCTAAATTTTGCATATTATAATTGTTAAAATTTAAAATGACAAAACCTGCATAGAGTACACTCATTCTTCAGGGGTACCTGTGAGCAATAAGACAAACGGAGCATTAATTTTACTTTTGGTTTTGCTTTGGAACATATTGTAGGGGTGGGAAAGAAGAAGCTTCTTTGCCTCATAGCTGACTGTTTTAATTGGCTTTATTTTTAATCTGCTCCCCATGGTTCACCAGGGGGACTGGCTAGTGTCACTGTACATGCAGGACACATACCTCCACATCCTAGTGGCAAAGAACCACAAGAAATATGTCAGGTTCTCCTTTCAAGGCAGGTATTTCCAGTTCAGAGCACTACCCTTCAGCCTGTCTTTGGCGCCAAGGGTATTCACAAAGTGCCTTGTGGTTGTAGCCGCGGTACTTCGGAAGATGGGGCATTACGTGGTCCTATACTTGGACTAGCTCCTTACAGCACAGTCCAAGGAGCAACTTCAAAGGTCTATTCTGGACACCTGTACTCTTTTTTTTTTTTTTTCCCCACAGAGTCCAGATATCACCATCAGCGCCCCGAAATCTTGTCTAACTCCATCCCAGAAACTGCCTTTTATCGGGGCTCTTCTCAACATGGTGAGAGGCAGAGCCTTCCTAACACAGGACAGGGCCGCTCGGCTACAGGTCCTAGCCAGACAAATCTCTTCGGCCTCAATGGTGCCAGCCAGAACCCTGCTGCGGCTGTTTGGCCACATGGCTGCATCCATCATCACAGTCCCCTTCACAAGACTTCGGATGAGGACGATTCAGTGGACCCTTCGCGTCCAGTGGGACCAGAGGTGGGACGATCTGACCTTCCTGTCTCCATCACAAGACTGGTTCGCCAAGAACTACAGTGGTGGATGACATCACCTTCCTTGCAGGAAACCGGCCACTCCAAAAGGGGGCACCAAATCAGGTCCTGATGTCAGATGCCTCGAACATGGGTTGGGTGCACACCTAGGCATTCACAGGACTCTGTGACCCTGATCCATGAATGAGGAATATCAACATTCTAGAAATGAGGGCCGTCCTCTACACCCTGCAGGCCTTGAGCACGGTCCTCAGACCAGGACACCTCCTTGTACAGACAGACAACATGTCGATGGTCTTTTATATCAACAAACAGGGAGGCACACACTCATATCCCCTCTGCAGAGAAGCGATGAGAGTGTGGGATTGGGCCATATCCCATCATCTAATGATTTCAGTGGTCCATATCCCCGGAGTCCAGAATACCTTGGCAGATGCTCTCAGCAGAACGAGGTTGAGAGCACATGAGTGGTCACTCCCACAGTCGGAAGTCAACGACCTATTCGCCAAGTGGGGGACACCCAAGTTGGACCTCTTTGCCTCCCCTACCAGTGCAAAACTGCCCAGTTTTTGCTTGCTAGATCACGTGCCTGGTGTTTTCTGGCAAGACGCATTGTCCCTATCCTGTAAGGGGAGATTCCTCTATGCCTTTCCACTCTTTCAGAGGGTCCTCCTCAAAGTGTAAGCAGAAGGCACAACAATGATCCTGGTGGCACCACTATGACCTTGACAAATCTGGTTTCCACTGTTACCACAGTTAGCAGTGGAACCCCCGACCACCCTGCCATTGAGCATGTTCTTGTTCTACCTGGACAACAGGACCTTGGTCTACCCGAACCTGCGATCCCTCCATCTACATGCATGGCTCCTGAGGACCTAGCCAGGTTCCGCTCCGGAATTTCTGACAAGTTTGCCGAAGTTTTTGTGGAGGCCATTAAGCCTTCCACTAGGGCAACTTATGCCATGAAATGAAAGCAACTTTGTCTGTGGGCCATGGCTCGTCATCTGGATCCTTTGGCCTGTCTGGTAAATATCTTCCTGGAGTACTTATTATCCCTTTAAGAGTCAGGCCTGGTCTACTCCTCTAGTAAAATGCATTTAACTGCCCTTTCTGCCTACCACACCCCTGTCCAGGGCAGAACGGTGGCACAGTTGGAAGTAACTCACACTTTCTGTGGAGGTATGCTCCATATTAAACCTCCCATTAGGGACCCTGTTCCCCCTTGGGATGTTTTGGAGAAGTTGATCTTACCACCTTTTGAACCAGCCACGAATTGCGAGCTACATTTTCTTTCATGGAAAACGTTTTTATTTGCTGTTACTTCTGCTCGAAGGATTTCCAAGCTTCAGGCCCAGATGTGTAAGGAGCCTTACTTGATTTTTCACAAAGGTAGGGTAGCTTTGAGAACCAATCCTACGTTTCCACCCAAGGTGGTGTCCGAAATGACTTTGAATCAGGACATCCAACTACCTGTTTATTATCCTAATCACATAAACAGCGGTGAGGCACTTCTCCACACCTTGGACGTGCATTGCAACTTGCGATACTATCTGTCCAGAACCAAAGGAAGTAGGCGCTCTGATCACTTATTTGTTTCCTTTGCTCCTAGGCACCTGGGGCTCCTGTGACCAAACAGACTGTCCAGGTGGTTAGTGCACTGCATTTCCTTCTGTTACCAGAAGTACGATAAACCCCTACCTGGGCTGATACGGGGTCACTCCACAAGAGGTGTAGCAGCCTCTTTTGCTGCACTGAAGAACATCTCCACCTCAGACATCTGTGTGACTGCCACGTGGCACACCGTCCATGCCTACATTCACCACTACAGTCTGGACATTGCCTCGAGACACAGAGCAGGCTTTGGGCTTGCTGTTCTGCAGGGCCCCATCTCGTAGGGGCTTTCTTCCTTCTTTGTTCTAGTTCCCTACCACCCAAGTCGTCTTTGAGTTTATACGGCTTGGGAATCGGTCCTAGCTGTGTTACCTGCTGTAAGAGCTGACTGTCAAAGTAAGATAGTACAGTTACATAAGAACTTACCGTAACACTAGATCTTTGAGAGAAGCTCTTGCAGCAGGTATACTTCTCACCTCCTTCCCCCTTGAGATTTCCTGCTGCATGCGACCTCTATCACGATCAGTTTCCTGTTCTGTGTGATATTGCCCTAGATTCCCTAGACGAATCTCATCGTATCTGGATTCGGGAGTCTCCGGCGGAACAAGAACAGGGGCATGCCGGGGACCGCCTCCCTTTATACCATGTGGGATGTCGGGGACAGGCCGACCTCGGGGGTGGTCCCCCTCAGTACTGCTGGCTAAAAGTTTGCCATGGAGTCCTGTCACCTGCCAGCTACAGTCCTGTGTTACCTGCTGCAAGAGCTTCTCTCAAAGATCTACTGCTACAGTAAGTTCTTACGTAACTGTACTTTGCTGTTTCAGGGGTACACTACCAGTTCACGGTATTGCCCTTGGCTTGTCATCTGCACACCAGTCTTTACCAAATGTTTAGAAGTGGTGGCAGCAGTCCTTCGCAGGAAAGGCTGGTATGTTTTCCCCCACCTGGATGACTGGCTCCTCAAAGCTCACTCCAAGGAGCAGCTTTCTCACACCCTAGACCGTACCAAACACCCATTTGATGCTCTAGGGATTACCGTCAATGTGCCAAAGTCAGTCCTGACCCCTTTCCAACATTTCCAGTACATAGGGGCAGTACTGGTCACAGCCAAAGGCCTAGCCATACTGCCTCAGGATAAGGACAAGCATGTAATTGCACAGGCCCAGATCGTCTGTAACAACAGGTATGGCACAGCCAGAACATTCCTGAGACTCCTAGGCCTGGTGGCAGTGGTCATCACTACAGTGCCACTGGCCAGACTGCACATGAGACTCCCATAGTGGAAACTAAGAGACCAGTGAGACCAACGTACAGATGACATATAACAGAAAGTTCTAGGAACCCCCCCTGTTCGAAAGGTACTTCATTAATGGATGGAACCCAGCCATTTGTTGAAGGGGCTTCCTTTCCTGATCCCCTCTGCTCATCAGATTCTCACTACAGATGCCACTGGGATGGGCTGGGGGGCACATCTGGGGCCCCATCAGACACGGGATATGTGGACGGAAGTGGAGAGTACCCTCCACATAAATGTCCTAGAAATGAGAGCTGCTCTGTATGGACTACAAACCTTCCAGACTCATCTATTCCTGGGACTTCTGTCAATACAAACAGACAACGTAAGTGTGATGAATTACATCAACAAGCAAGGGGGAACTCCTTCATATCCCCTGTGCTGGGAGGCAATGAGAGTTTGGTATTGGGCTCTGGAACACACACAGTCTAAAACTCAGTAGTACATGTTCCAGGGGTCCAAAACATCCTGGCAGACAGGCTAAGTAGGTCACAGTCCAAGATGCACAAGTGGGAACTGTTGACCTCTGTCACAAGACCTGTTCATCAGGTCCAGAGTTGGACCTTTTTGCATCACCACACAACACAAAATTGCTGCTTTTCTGCTTGCTCATTCCAGGGCCTGGAGTTTTCTGGTGAAACAGGTTGCCCCTCTCTTGGAAAGGGAGGTTTCTGTATGCCTTTCCTCTCTTCCCTCTAATTCAGAGTGTGCTAATCAAGCTTCAGATGGAGAGTACAACTCTGATACTTGCCCCCCTGTGGCCTTGTCAGATTTGGTTCCCCTTGCTGCAGCAATTGGCAGGGAACCACCAGGGCCTACTGTCACAGGACCAGGGAACCCTAGTCCATCTGGATCTCAAGTCGCTCCACCTTCATGCATGGTTCCTGAAGACATTGCTCAGTTTGGGGTGTCACAAAAGGTGGTTGATGTCTTGGTGGTTGCCAGAAAACCTTCCACCAGGGCCACTTACTCCATGAAGTGGAAGCGGTTTGCTTTGTGAGCCACTTCTCACTAACTGGCTCCTTTTACCTGTCTGGTAAACCAGATTCTAGTGTATTTGCAGTCCTTGTCAGATGCCGGCCTGCAATACTCTTCTATCAAACTGCCATTTTAGCTTTCCATGTGCCTGTTGATGGTCGTTCGGTTGCTTAGCTGGAGGTGGTCTGTACGTTTTTGAGAGGCATTCTGCACTTGAAGCCTCCTATCTGCAATCCAGTCTTGACTTGGGACCTGAATTTTGTGTTGGAAAAGCTTACTTTGGCTCCTTTTGAGTCAGCTATGACTTGTGGCCTATGCATTCTGTCTTGAAAAGTGTTACTTTTAGTTGCTGTTACTTCTGTTCGATGAATTTCAGAGCTTCAGGCTCTAATGTGTGAGCCCTCTTATTTTGATTTTTGACAAAGTCAGGGTGTCTTTGCGTAGCAATCCTAAGTTTCTACCGAAGGTGGTGTCTGAGTTTACTTTGAATCAAGCCATCCGCCAGTTTATTTTCATGAGCATGCCCATCTATGGGAAGCATTGCTCCATACTTTAGATATTCATAGAATACTTGGGTACTATGTACATTGTACAAAGGACTGCAGGAAGTCCTTGCAGCTTTTTGTTTCATTCTCCCCTGGGAAAGAGGGTGCGCCTGTATCTAATCAGTACCTGTCCAAATGGCTAAGTGTAATACTTTGTTACAGGAAGTGCGGTAAGGAACTTCCTAGGGTTGTTCGTGGCCATTTAACTAGAAGCATGGCCACTTCTGTTGCCAGTTTCAAGAATGTGCTGCTGAGATTTGTGCAGCTGCCACCTGGAGTACTGTCCACACTTTCACTAAACATTACAGTCTGGACATTGCCTCAAAGAAAAGGGAAGGTTTTGGCCTAGATGTGCTTCAAGGCCTACTTTCTTAGGCCTGTAGGCTCCAGCCACCCAGACTGTTTTTTTGTTAGTACTGCTTGGTACTTGTTCTATAGGTATGGCTTGATGAAAGAGATATCCTCGAAGAAGATAGAACAGATCTTCCTGGACTTAAGTCATCACCATTTATTCATATTGCTGGGTTACAAGCCATAGGTGCTGGGACCCAGGAAAAGCCAAAAATCTTCAGTGGGGCCGGCGCTGAGGAAGGGCTGTGCATGTGCTGCACCACGAGGCTGGCTCATGCTTGTGTAGGCTATCTTGGCATCAGCCCTCCAACTGCCTCAGTTCCTTTTTTCTCGCCATTTATAGCGCTTCAAGGACTATGTCGCTTGCCTGCCGGGAGTCAGATCTTCACGTCTACATGACAACAGCGTTTGGTTTCGTTCACTTTTAATCTGATTTATTGTTTTTTTTTCGTAGTTAAAAAAATTAGTAGTATTTTTTTTCTTCTTCAGCCCTACCAATCGTAGGAGTCGACCATGGATGGGGACGATTATGGTAAGGACTCTCCTTTGGAAGGCTGCTCAGGCAGCTGGACTGTATCCAGTCTGCTGCCGTCTCTGGAGTGGGGGGTCCAGCCATGGGTAGTCCAGTGTTTGGGAGGAAGTATAGTCTTTCTGCAAACACAGAAAGAAGGGAGTCCGTTCCCGATCCAGGTTGGTGACCCGGCACCACTCTGCTTCGAGATCTTACTTTGAGAGGGCTCTTGCAGTAGGTAACTACAGATAGGACGGAAGCTGGCAGGCGTCAGGACCCCACAGAAAAATTTCTAGCTAGCAGTCTCTGGCAGGGGACGGCCCCCACATCAGATGACCAACATCAGGTGATGTCAGTATAAAGGAGTGGTTCCCCACACCTGTTTCCAAGTTCTTTCCCGACCGTTAGCTTGTGCAGCACCTCGTGGTAAAGTTCACTGATTCGCAGTCAATCCTCGGTAGTCTTTTATCATCTAATCTTTATTTTTTTTATTTATTCTCATCAGCCTTACCTACAGCTGCCATTTATTTCGTCCCAGACTCCCTGCGAGCACAAAAACAAGTGCGATTCTTGCAGCACCCAGCTCCCGTACAAGGACGGACATTCCCAGTGCCTTTTTTGTCTAGGCCCCGATCATCCCGTTGAAGTGCCTGCTCTGCCAGCAGTTTAATGCGGCCACCCGAAAACAGAGGCAGCAGTCCCTGGAGGCCCACGTTCTCAAACTCAAAATGACCTCCATGGAAAAGGAGCTGAAAAAACTCAGGCGGGCGTCTACTTCTCCGGAGGGCCACCACAAGAAGAAGCACCAGGACCGGGACTCCTCTTCAATGGTCACTGTGGCCTCAGATGGAGTCGCGGTGCCACCTCCCCTGTGAGGCAGTTCAGGGGCGACTGTCTTGGAGGCTTCCAAGGTGGCGCCAATCCTCCCATTGGGCTCGCACTTGGGCCCTTCGGAAGCCTCCGGGTCTAAAGGAGGTAGCTTCTCCCAGTAATGCCACCACCGTACGGCCTTGTGGTGCGAGCGGCCCAGATAAGTCAGACGTCTGCTCCTCCGACATCCGACCTGGTAAGGCCGTTAAGATGCCTGACCCTCCAGGGCAGCACACGGCCTCCAAAACGTCCACCAAGGCTGCTCCTCCTTTGCACTGGATCTGATAAGTTAGACGCCGGCTCCTCTGACATCTGCCCGGATCCCGCTCGGCGTTAGAGTCGACGCCGGACCCTTTGGGCCTCTCCATTGTCCTGAGCTCGCTGCAATGCTCATTGCATTCCGAGGTGCCAGCGTCTCCTTTGTCGGACCCTTCGGTAATCCTTCCCCGGGTGACACAGAGGAGGTGGGTACTCTGCCATCGGGTCTTCCTCCTGCTGGGCTGGATGACTCGACACCGGATCTTCAGACACCAGCGCCAACCTATCAGACGCCTGACAACATCCCATTACTTGACGCCGCCCCTACGTCTGCCTGCTGGGCTGTTTCCGGGGCCCTCTGCGCCTGCAGACCCCCTGGTACCTGGGTATCCAACCCCATCTTATCTGATGCTGTTCTACCCAAGTCCGCAATATCCGGCACCCCAGTACCTGATTCCAGCCTACCCGACGCTGCAGTACACACCCCAGTATTCGATGCCGGGCTTCCCGCCATCAGAGATATGGATACGCACCATACGGATACCCTCAGTATCTGTACCCCCCTCCTCCACCATCCCCTCAGCCGCCGATGGACCTGAAGGAGACTCTGGCTTCCTGGTGGGCTGAGGCCAAGGCTCAGATCACCAGGGAGGTAGAGAGCCGTCTTCTGATGCCGGTTCTGGATCCCCTACATTGGTGATGAGAGACCCCCTCCCCCCTTCCGGATACCAGAGGTGAGCCTTCCGGTTCCAGGGTAGGGCAGGCAGGATACGCTTCCCTGAGGGCTTCCCAAGGGGTCCGTTCCTACCACATGCCGAGAGGAAGAGGAGTCTTCTTCTTCCTCCTCGGAGACCTCGGATGACTACAATGGTCATTCTGATCTGGATGACGAGCCATGCACTCCGGACAAGCCCAGGCCAAGGACTCCTCTGAAGTCTCCTCCGGAGCATCCTTCCTTTACGGAGTTGCGTAAAATCCAGGCAGTTCATCAGTGGCACTCCTTAGGGCCGGATCCACAGTCTAAGAAACTTGCTGTGCACCTGGATCTGCCCGAGACTGCTCCTACCCTTGTGCCACCCTGGATTGAGCCTCTTGCCAACCTTGTCTCCACTATTTGGAAGCAACCGTCGGCATTAGCCCCCCCCTTCCTAGGAAGTCGGACAGGCTTTATCAGGCTCTGGAGGGTGTTGACTCTCTAAATTCACAGCCTCGAGCTGATTCAGTCATGATTAGCGCTGCTCACGGCCAGACGGCTAACCCTAAACACTTGAGCTCATCACCACCCGACAAGGAATCCTGTCTTCTGGACCAGTACGGGAAGAAGGTCTATGCTTCTTCCACTCTGGGAATAAGGGCCCTGAACTATGTTGCTCACATGGGGGATTACCAGAAGGTGATCCTTAGCAAGGTGGAAACTAAATTGGACTCCCTTCCTGAGTCTCAGACGAAGCAGGAAGTGGCCGATCTAGTACAGTCTGCGCGTTCAGCCAGTCGGCACACGCTTCGTGCTATGTACGACGCAGTGGATGCTGCGGGTCGGCGCTCGGCTTTCGCAGTGGGTTTGTGGCGTCATGCCAGGCTCCAGGTGTCAGGTTTGGTCCCGGAGGTGAAGTCTTCTATCCAGGATGTGCCCTTCAGGGGTTCAATACTGTTCGGTGGCGATATCAAGGACATCATCACCGATCTGCAGGAAAAGGTTACTGCACTTAAGTCTGTTGACTCCTTGTACAGACTCCCTCAGGCTCGGTGTCGTTCCTTTCGCAGACGTTCTCGGCCCAAGACGAAACCTCAGAGAAAGCGGGCCAACAAATGTTGGCCCCTCTGGCTGCCAAGCCCCCCAAAAAAGTGGCAGGAGCTTCAGCCGCGACCCTGCCCCACACCTCCTGACTCCTTTCCTCTCCCACAGCCTCTGGGCCTTCCAGAGGAACCGGTAGGAGGGAGATTCTCCTTCCATCTACCGGGTTGGGAGAGGATCACTTCAGACACTTGGGTGCTCCAGCTGATTGCAGAAGGACACTCAATAGAACTTCTTCAGAAACCTCCTTGAAAGCCCACTCCCCCGGTCATCTTACTCCCCAAAACATCATCTTCTGGTCCGGAAAGAAATATCCTCTCTTCTTCTGAAGGAGGCGATAGAGCCCGTCCCATCTTCGGGGGATGGGTTACTACTCCCATTTCTTCCTGGTCCTGAAGAAGTCAGGAGACGTGAGGCCAATTCTCGACCTCAGCTCTCTGAACTTGTTCGTGGAGTACAAAAGGTTCAGGATGCTCTCTCTGCAGAATCATCTGCCCCTTCTCCAGCTGGGACAGTTTCTGTGCGCTCTGGATATGCAGGATGCTTACCTGCATATCCCTATTCGTCCTTCCCTCTGCAAATACCTGCGCTGTTCGTTCCAGGGGGACACTACCAGTTCAAGGCCCTCCCATTTGATCTTTCCTCGGCGCCCTGAGTGTTCACCAAATGCCTTTCAGTGGTAGAGGCCTACCTGCATACCTAGGGGGTTCAGGTTTTCCTGTACCTGGATGATTGGCTCCTGGCGGCCTCATCCAGGGAGGAGCTCCTGCACTTCCTTTGCCTTACCCTGCGGGTTTTCACCAGCCTGGGTATCACCGTCAGCCAGGCCAAGTCCCATCTGATCCCGTCCCAGAGGCTTCAGTTTATTGGGGCGATCCTGTACACAACCTCCGGCATGGCATTCCTGCCACTGGACAGGGCAGCCACACTCCAGGTTCAGGTCAGCCTGTTGTCCAGCCGCAGGCAGGTCAGCACCAGGTCGGTCCTCCTCGGGCTCATGGCAGCTGCTATTCTGACAGTCCCTCACTCTCGGCTCCACATGAGAATCTCTCAATGGATGCTTCGGTCTCAGTGGGATCAGTTGGTGGACGACCTAGATCAACTAGTTCTGGTCTCCAGTCCCATGGTTTGGGACTTGCAGTGGTGGATGGTTCAGGAGAACCTTTGCCGGGGAGTTCCCTTCTGCCTTGCTCCCCCCTTCCCAGACACTGACTACGGATGTCTCAAGTGAGGATTGGGGAGCCCATTTGGGGTCTCACAGGACCCAGGGCTCCAGGTCTAGGCTTGAGAAAACATGCCACATCAATGTGCTCGAGCTTCGGGCTGTGCTGTATGCTCTTCAGGCTCTGCATCTGTATCTGCTCCCAGGGCATCTGGCCGTCCAGACAGACAATGTGTGTGGTCTGGTACATCAACAAACAGGGAGGAACTTGTTCCCACCCTCTCTGCAGGGAGGCAATGCGAGTTTGGGATTGGACAGTGCAGCACAACCTTCACCTCACAGCAATTCACGTCCTGGGGGTTGAGAACACATTGGCAGATCACCTCAGTCGGTTTGTCTGCTCATGCTTACGAGTGGGAACTGGATCAGAGGGTAGCAGACAATATTTTCCTACATTGGGAAACACCACAGGTAGACCTGTTCGCGTCTCCTCACAACACAAAACTTCCAGACTTCTGCTCGCTCGATCCAGGGTGCAGCATTTTTTGGAATGACACTCTGTCTATAGACTGGAAGGGCAGATTCGTCTATGCCTTCCCCCCGATCCCCAGTGTCTTACAGAAACTCAGCTCAGAAGGAGCTTGCATAATCCTAATCACTTTTTTCTGGCCCAGGCAAGTTTGGTTCTCTCTTCTGCAACAGTATTCAGAGGAACCTCCGCTTCCTCTTCCTCTGTCGCATCTTTTGCTGACCCAGGATCAGGAGAACCTGGTCAATCCAGGCCTCAAGTCTCTTCAGTTGCACTCATGGCTCCTGCAGACATTGCTCAAGCCCGATTCAGGGTTTCCCCGCTGGTGGCTGAGATTCTGGTGGAGGCCAGAAAGCCCTCCACTAGATCTACCTATGCCATGAAATGAAAGTGGTTCTCTATTTGGGCTGCTTCCAAAGATTTCGAGCCATTCTCTTGCTCTTTTGGGTGGCTTTTGGACTACTTGTGACACCTCTTTGATCTGGGTCTCAGTCATTCCTCTCTGAAGGTTCACATAGCGGCCATCTCAGCTTACCATGTTCCTTTTGGGGACAGGACTTTTGCACAGCTGGAAGTCTCCAAGACCTTACTTAGAGGGGTCCTCCACTTGAGACCCCCAATTTGGGTTCTTGCCCCTCCCTGGGATTTGAATTTTATCCTTGAGAAGCTTGCTCTGCCTTCTTTCGAGTGGCAGCCTCAGCAGACCTAAAGTTCCTTTCATGGAAGACTCTCTTCCTTGTGGCCATTACTTCTGCTCGAAGGATTTCCAAGCTCCAGGCCCTCATGTGCAAAATCCCATATTTGATGTTTCACGAGGAACGTGTGGCTCTGTTTACCAATCCTAAGTTTCTCCCCAGGGTGGTAGCAGAATCTATGCTGAATCAATCCATGGAGCTACCTGCTTTCTTTATGTAGCACTCCAATCAAGGGGAGTACCTCTTGCATACTTTGGATGTTCACCGAATTCTGAGATACTACACCACTAGAACGAAGGATCTCAGAAAGACTGATCAACTGTTTTGTCTCTTTTGCTCGTAAAAGAGAAGGCAATGCTGTTTCTAAGCAGTGCCTATCTCAATAGTTGGCTCATTGTTTCACTTTCTGTTACAACAAGTACAACCGGGTCAAGTCAGAGGCCACTCCACCAGAGGGGTCGCTGCCTCCGCTGCTTGTTTCAAGAATGTGTCAGCGGCAGACATCTGTGCAGCCATAACTTGGACTTCTGTCCATACCTTTGTGAAACATTACAGCTTGGACATTGCCTCTCGACGTAGAGCTGGCTTCAGGTTTGCTGTTCAGCAAGCTTTTCTTTCCTAAGAACTTCACAGCCAGAGGGGCTACTTTTGGGTAGTTTCCTCCTCCTCCCATTTGCCGCTTCTTGTTCCAGACTGCTTGGGACTCAGTCCTATCTATAATTACCTACTGCAAGAGCCCTCTCAAAGTAAGATAGTACAGTTACATAAGAACTTACCACAACAGTAGATCTTCGAGAGAGGATCTTGCAGTAGGTAATCCCCCCCGCCCTCCATCCACCTAAGCTTTTTCAGCTCCTTTTTCAGGGAAGGAAACATCCGCTTCTCCCTCATCTTGCCTTTTTGGCATTTGGCGGGAAAGAACTGGAAGGCGGGTGTGGGGGACCGCCCCTTTATACTGAGGTTGGTCACCTGACCTGGGGGCGGTCCCCCACCAGAGACTGCTAGCTAGAAATTTTTCCGTTGGGTCCAGACACCTGCTGGCTTCAGTCCTATCTGTAATTACCTACTGCAAGAGCCTCTCTCGAAGATCTACTGTTACAGTAAGTTCTTATGTAACTGTACTTTCTTCCTCTTCCCGTTGAAAGGGGAAGAAACGATACCACTTGAGGTCTCCCTCTGGTATGTCGACCAAGAGGTTTTCGGCATTTGGGAGTGGCAGGCCTTCATTGGCTCAGTCCAGTTCCCTGACAGCCTCCACTCGTGATCACTCTGAATTTCAACATCGGAGCCCCTCGCTGTGCTCTTGTGGGTTTTCCAGTGGGCAGTTCTATCACTGGGCTGCTGTTATGGGGCAATGGGTACAGCATCTGTCTCATTTGCTCTTCCTGTGGATATGGTACCAGTGCCCTTGGGCCGAGATGCCTCAGAGCTGCGGTTGGGACCTTCGGGTCAGGTTGAGCATTCCAAGCCAGCAACGGATTTTCTTCCCTTGCCAGTTCCACATGCCTGCCTCCCTCCCTCATTCTGTCTCTTTGCAGGGACCAGCACAGGTACCATCCCCTATGCTTTCTTTTTCTTCCAGGTCCGGGTTGGGTATTCAGGTGGGACCGTCTCGGCTGGCACCAGCCTCTGTGCCATGTTCGGTGGTGACTTCCCTTGGGTCGGTGCTGCGTCCAGCGCCGGGCTGTTTGGTGCCAGCGCCGATGTGGTGCCGGTTCTGGCACAGGGCTCAGTGCCTGTTCCAGTGTCTCCTGTTTTTCCTCTTCCTAGACCAGGTCACAGCCTTTTGGGAGCTGCTCCCACCCCCTCTGAGGGGGAGAGTCTGACCCCGACCTCATCATTTCTGAAGAGGGGAATGAAGATTCCTTCTGCAGCCTAGAAGGTAAGCCAATAGTCCCAGCTGAAGCTCCTGTTATGGACCTCTCATTTCAATCCTTACTTAAGAATAGAAGGGCAACTTTGGCTCTTCATACATTTTCTGTAGATCAGGAAGGCTTATGTGCCTTGAGTGACTTCATGACTCTATATTCCAGTGAACCTTACCCCAGCTGTTCCTCCACCCTTCAAGACACTGAGGCTGTGTGGGCAAGGCCTGCCCTTATTGCTTCTATTTGCAAGTCCATAGATCTGAAATATGTCTCTCCTAAAGAGAGACCTATTTTAGCTTCGCAACCCATCAAAGATGCACTGGTTGTCCTTGCTGAGAATGACAATACTGTTTTACATCAAGAAGTATCAGCACGTCCTAGCAATAAAGAATCTCGCAAGATCGATACAATGGGAAAAAGGGCTTTTGCAGCCACTACTCAGGGCATGCATACTGCTAGCTATCAAGGGCGTTTCTCCCAATACGAGTATGTCCTCTGGACCTCTCTTAAAGCTCCAGTGGAAGATCTCCCCGAATCTGACTCCAAACTTAAGATTCTACAGACTGTTACCCAGGGAATATAATGCAATTGCCATCAGCTGAAAGCTTCTATGGACGCATATGACACAGCTTCCAGCACAGCTGCTGTTGGGATCTGTATTAGAAGACATTCCTGGCTCCAGACATTGGGGTTTTCCTCTGATGCTCAACAGCAAGTAATGAATGTCCCTCTTTTGATGGTACATATCTGTTCGGCCTACAGATGGAACAAACCCTGGAGGTCTTTCATAAAACCAGGACTGCATTAAAATGGCCAAACCAGCTCCTCAGAGAAGCAGGAACCATCAGTTTTTTTTTTCGTAAAACAGGCAGCCCTTTCAAGGAAGAGGCAGAGTAGTCCCAAACAAACACCAGTCTCCTCAGCCACAGAAGGCACAAAGACCAAAAGAACCCAGTGCCACCCTCTGAAAGCTTGGCCCTGGCTCCCACCTCAACTGCCCAAGGTGGACCTTTCCTCAGCAGTGGGAGGTCATCTGACTCAGTTCTATGACCAGTGGAAGTCTATCTCCATGGACAAGTGGGTCCTCAGGATTGTTCGGTAGGGGTACTCTTGCAACTTTGCAGAGACTCCCACAGACCTCTCAACTTTGCAGAGACTCACCCAGACCATGTGACAGCACACTCAATCACTCAGTCAGATTTCTCACTTTAGAGATTATGTGCCTTCTCAAAATCAGGGCAGTGGAAGTAGTTTCCTGGGCAGAGTGAAACATAGGTTTCTACTTACATTACTTTCTGGTTTCAAAAAAGACAGGGGGGAATGCACCCCATTCTTGATCTCAGAAAGCTGAACATGTTCTTGTACTGAGAGAAGTTCAAGATGATCTGCTTGGGAACACTCCTACCACTTCTCAAACAACACGACTAGCGTGCATCCTTGGACATGCAAGATGCCTACCAGTACATTCCAATGCACCCAAACCACCACGTTCCTTCTTTTGTGGCCTTGGGTCAACACAACCAATTCAGAGTCCTGCCCTTTGGGCTGTCCTGAGTGCCTTGAGTCTTTACCAAGTGCCTCGCAGTCCTTATGGCACACCTTCCAAAGCTCAGCATTCCAGTCTTTCCCTACCTAGACGACTGGCTCTTGGCAAGCCCGTCAAGGCAGGATACAGAGAAAGCGGTATCCACAGCATCTCAGTTCCTCACCTCCATGGGGGTCCTGATGAATCTAGAGAAGTCACAGCTTTAACCCTCTTGGCAGCTCCTCTTCATAGGGTCTCTCTCTTAGATACTACAAGAGCGAGGGCATTTCTCCCTGAGGACAGGAGGAGTGACATTCTCCAGATGGCTCGCTTCATCAGAGAGAACAATTCTGTACAAGCTCACTCCATACAGTGGACTCTGCCATTTTTACTGTTCCTCTGACTCGACTGCACATTAGGACCACTCAGTGGATGTTCAACACACAGTGGTCTCCAACAATCTGTCCTCTGATCTCCTGGACTTAAAGTCTCCACCACTTATTCACACTAATGGGACTACACTGGAGGCACTAGGACCCCTCGGGAGTCAAAAATCTTCGGGAGGGCAGGCGCTAGGATAGGACCATGCATGTGTGGTGCCGTGAGACTAGCTTGTGTCATATTAGCTATCTCGGAGTCAACCCTCCAACTGCCTCAGTTCCTTTTCTCCTGCTGTCGAGTGCGCTTTGATCACGACATTGCTCGCCTGCCGGGAGTCAAGTCTTCGTCTATACAGCAGCAGCTATAGTGTTCAGTATTCGATTAACTTACTACTTTTAGTGTTCTTTTCTTATTTAACAAAAAAAAAAAAATGAAGAAGAGGCAGAAATTCTCAGCCTGCCATCAACTGAGTCGACCTTAGGCGGTAGTGGTGACTGTAAGGAGACTTTGTTTGAAAGCTGTGATGGCAGTGAGGCTGTGTCCAGTCCACTGCCCTTTGCAGAGGGGGATCCAACCATGAACAGTCCGGTGCCTCGGGGGGAGTGGACAGTCCGCTCAAAGCACAAAAGTAGCGGCCCCATTCCTGACCTCGATCGGGGACTCTGCTCTGCTCGACCTCGAGCTCTTCTTCCTTCTGTCGATGGAAGAGGAAACAGTACCACTCAAGGTCACCCTCTGGTACGTCTGCTTGTGGATCATCAGTGGTTGAGAGTGGTAGGTCTGATCCGACTCCAGTGGGGTCCTCTGTGGCTCCATTCTTAATGGCCACGATCGACACCGGATCCCGTCTCTATCCTCATTGGGGCTCCGGTGAGCAGTTTCACCCCTGGATCACTCATTTAGAGCAGGGGGTGTGGTGTCTGCCCAGTTGACGTGGCCAGTGGACCCAGTTCCAGGATGTGCGCAGTGCCCTCTTGGGTGACATCGACGCCAACCACATGTGCCTACCCCCTCACCTTTTTCCCTACAGGGAACCGGCATGGGTAGCACTTTCCTTTCCCCTTTTCTTCAGGCCTAGGGCCAGCAGCGGTACTAGCACTCTGTGTGGTGCCCGCATCGCGGATGGCGCTGAACACCAATCCAGGTGGCAGCATCTCCCATGTTCCAGGCCAAGACCTGCCTTTTGGAGGTTATTCTGGGGTAGAAGTGGATCTGGATGAGTCTCTCCCTGTCCTGCTTCATTGAAAACGCAGCGAATGACTCATTTTGTGGGCTGGAATGCAAACCTTCTGTATCAGTGTGATGGAAGATCTTTCCAGTTTTTCCTCAGGGATATGGAGTCCACCATAACATTTCGGTCTTCATCTGTGGACCAAGGCAGACTTCTGCGTCTTGAGTTCCTACATTCCTCAGTATGAGTACACTCTGTGGAACACACTCAATGCAATGGTCGAGAGCCTCCCAGAATCTAACGCTCCATTACGTGCATATAGCCCAATAATCAGCTGAAAGCTTTTATGGACGCCTATGACTCTGCCTCTAGGGCAGCTGCCACTGGCAGCAGGTGGTTAACATCTCCTTGATGGTGCTTATCTGTTCGACCCTCAGGTAGAGTTCTGGAGGCCGCTTACAATAGGGCTACCATTTAAACAACAGGCGGCGCCTGCTGCCTCTGAGGGATGGGAACCGTCGACATTCTTGTAACGGGCAGTCCTTTCAAGGTAGAGGCCTGGGTGCCTTTATCAGGAACCAACTCCTCAGCTGTAAAGAGAATGCAGTAGAGGGCACAGGGCCTGAAAGCGCCCTGTACCAACTCTATGGATCCAGCCCAGGTCCTACCTCAGCTGTCTGAGGTGGATGCCTCTCGGTGGTAGGAGAGGCATCTGATTTGGTTTTTCAACCAGTGGAAGTCCATTACACCAGACATTTGGGTCATCAGGATTGTCCAAGACGGATACTCTCCCAATTTCTCAGAGATTTCCCCAGACGGCAGCCCAGTCTGTTCACCTCTCAGTCACACTCTCCTGCTTCTGATATACGGGGCCTCTGTGGGATCTGGGCAGTAAAAGTTAATCTTGCTTCGAGAGGGCTCTTGCAGTAGGTAATTACATATAGGACTGATGCCGGCTGGCGTCAGCAGCCAACGGAAGAATTTCTAGCTAGCCATCTCTGTCGGGGGACCGCCCCCACATCAGGTGACCGGCGTCAATATAAAGGGGCGGTCCCCCATGCCCGCCTTCCAGTTCTTTCCTGCCGTTAGCTCGTGTCAGTGCCTCTTGGTAAAGTTCAGCGCTCATCAGATCTCTCGTCAGTAGTTTTACCATCTTTTTTTCGATTCTTTGACTAAATCATCAGGCATTCATCGGTGTATGTTGGCCCCTACACCTTCCGAGCACAAAAATAAGTGCGACTCGTGCGGCGCCCAACTCCCGCACAAGGACAGCCATTCCCAGTGCCTCTCCTGTCTAGGCCCGGATCATCAGGTGGAGAAGTGCTAGCACTGCCTTAAATTCAACGCCGCCACCCACAGACAGAGGCAGCAGTCCCTGGAGGCCCACATACTAAAAAAGAAAATGTCCTTCATGGAGGAGTTAAAAAAGCTCCGGCAGGCGACCACTTCCCCAAAGGTCATCGTAAGAAGAAAGACAAGAAGAAGAACCGGGATAAGGGCTCCTCATCCACCGTGTCTTTTTGGGAGTCGCTGTGCTACAGGTAACGTCCCCTCTGTGGGACCGCTCCACAACGGCTGCCTTAGAAACTTCCAAGGTGTCATCGGCCCGCCCATCTGGCTCGCGCTTGGGCCCTTCAGGCGCCTCCAGGCTATTGGAGGCCTCCACTCCCAGTAAAGCCGCCACTGTGTGGCTTACTGGTTCGAGCAGCTCTGGTAAGCTGGACATCAGCTCCTCTGACGCCCGCACGGAGACGGTCAATAAGTTGCCCGACTCTTTGGGGCGGCGCACGGCCCCTCTTCCACCTGACCAGGCCGCTCCTCCTTCGCGACCTGCCTCGGGCGATGGGTCCGATAAGTTGGACGTCGGCTCCTCCGGCGTCTGCTGATAAGTCAGATGTCGGCCTGCCCGACGCCTGCATGGTGGCTGAGCCAACACCGGACCCTCTCACGTCCACCGTTCCCGGCTCCTTCATTGCCCTCCGAGGATCCTGAGTCTCCTTAGCCTTACCCCAGGAATTTTTCCCCTCCATCCCCAGGCAATGTTAAGGTTCCTGCTGCATCCCTGTCAGGCAGTCTGCCCTCTGGGCCAACTGACCTGACACTGGTTCCCCGGATGCCGGCTCCGATGCCGGTCTTGCCGATGCCGGGTGACATCCCGCTCCCAGATGCTGCTCCAATGCCGGGCCTTCTGCTCCAGGCCCGCCCATAGGCCCTCCGGCCGGGCCCTCTCCAGCAGACCCCCCAGTTCCTGGGTATCCAATGCCGTCGTGTCCGATGCTGTCTTACCTGATGCCGGCCTATCTGATGCCTCAATACCCGACGCCAGGTTTCCCACCGTCTGGTTATGGATACGCACGTTACGGGTACAATCAATACCTATATCCCCCTCCTCCTCCTCCTCCACCGCCCCCTCAGCCGCTGGTGGACTTGAAGGAGACTCTGGCCTCCTGGTGGGCTGAGGCCAAGGCCGAGCTCACCAGAGAGGTTGAGAGTCGTCTCACGATGACGGCACTGATTCCAGCTCCCGTCTGTCCGCGATAACAGACTCCCTCCCCACCTCCGGACACCAGGGGTGAGCCCTCTGGTTCCAGGGCAGGGCAGGATACGCTTCACCGAGGACCTTCCAAGGGGTCCATTCCTCCCCCACACCAGAAGAGGGAGTCTTCCTCTTCTTCATCTTCCACCTCAGACACCTCGGATGACTCCGACGGTTGCTCCAAGCCGGATGACGAGACACGCTCTCTGTCTAAGCCCAGGCCTAGGACTCCTCCGAAGTCTCCGGAGGATCCTTCCTTTGCGGAGTTGCTGCACAAAATCCAGGAGGTTCACAAGTGGCATTCTTTGGAGCCAGATCCACAGCGTAAGAAACTCACTGAGCATCTGGACCTGCCCGAGACAGCGCCTACCTTGGTGCCACACTGGATTGAGCCTCATACCGATCTTGTTTCCATTATTTGAAAGCAACCGTCGGCATTTGCCCCACCTCCTCTGAAGTCAAACAGGCTATATCAGGCTCCAGAGAGTGTTGACTTTCTATATTCTCACCCTCAAGCTGATTCAGTTGTGATTAGCACCACTCATGGACGGACAGCTAACCCGAAACATCTGAGCTCGTCTCCACCTGACAAAGAATCCCGTCTTCTGGACCAGTATGAGAAGAAGATCTTTGCTTCTTCCACTCTGGGAATTAGGGCCCTAAATTATGTTGGTCACATGGGGGATTACCAGAAGGCAATTCTTAGTGAGGTGAAATCCAAATTGGACTCCCTTCCTGACTCTCAAGTCAAACAGGAAGTGGCTGACCTTGTCAGCTCTGCACATTCGGCCAGTCGGCACATGTTTCGTGCTACATACAATGCAGTGGACACTGCTGGTAGGAGCTCCGCTTTTGCTGAAGGCTTACGGCATCATGCCTTGGCTCCATGTGACATGGTTGGTCCCAGAAGTGCAGCCCGCTATTCGGAAAGCGCCCTTCCAGGGCTTGGTGCTGTTCGGTGGTGATGTCAAGGACATTATCACTGATCTGCAGGAGAAGGGGACTGCACTGAAATCTGTAGACTCCATGTACCACCCCCATCAAATGCAACGCTGTCCCTTTCGCAGGCAGAATCCACAAAAGGCGAAACCTCAGGGAAAGCGGGCCAATAAACGCCGGGCCCCTCTGGCTGCCAAGCCCCCTCCACCCAAAAAAGCAGCAGGTGCTTCAGCCACAATGCTGCCCCACACCACCTGACTCCTTTCTTCTTCCACAGCCTCTGGGCCTTCCAGAGGAACCAGCAAGAGGGAGGTTTTCCCTCCACCTCCCAGGTTGGGAGAGGATAACTTCAGATTTCTCTGTGCTCCAGCTGATCACAGAAGGACACTCAATAGAGTTTCCTCAGAAATCCCCTCAACACCCTCCTTCAAGGTCGTCGTAGTCTCGGGAACATCATCTTCTGGTCCAGGAAGAGATTTCAGCATTTTTGCTGAAGGAGGCGATAGAACCCATCCCCATTCCTCTTCAGGGAATGGGGTACTATTCCCATTTCTTCCTGGTCCCGAATAAAACAGGGGGCGTGAGGCCGATTCTCTACCTCAGCTCCCTGAACTTGTTCGTGGAGTACAAAAGGTTCAGAATGCTCTCACTGCAGAGCCTCCTGCCCCTTCTCCTGCTGGGACAGTGGCTGTGCGCTTTGGATATGCAGGATGCCTACCTGCATATCCCTATCCGTCCTTCCCACCGCAAATACCTGCGTTTTGCGTTCCAGGGGGACCACTACCAGTTCAAGGCCCTCCCATTTGGTCTTTCCTCAGCACCCCAGGTGTTCACCAAATGTCTTTCGGTGGTAGCGGCCTACCTGCATATCCAGGGGGTGCAGGTTTTCCCTTACCTGGATGATTGGCTCCTGGCAGCCTCATCCAGGGAGGAACTCCTGCACTTCCTTTCCCTTACCCAGCAGGTCTTTGCCTGCCTGGGTATTACCATCAACCAGGCCAAGTCCCATCTGTTCCCGTCCCAGAGGCTCCAGTTTATTGGGGCGATCCTGGACATGACCTCTGGCATCGCCTTCCTGCAACCGGACAGGGCAGCCACTCTCCAGGTCCAGGTCAGTCTGTTGTCCAGCCACAGGCAGACAGCACCAGGTCAGTCCTTTGCCTCCTTGGGCTAATGGCAGCTGCGATTCTGACAGTCCCTCGTGCTCGGCTCCACATGAGAATCTCTCAGTGGACGCTTAGGTCTCAGTGGGATCAGCTGGTGGATGACCTAGATCAACTTGTCCTGGTCTCCACTCCCATGGCTCGGGACTTGCAGTGGTGGATGGTTCAGGAGAACCTCTGCCGGAGAGTTCCCTTCCGTCTCCCTCCCCCCTCACAGACGTTGACTGCGGACACCTCTGGCGAGGGTTGGGGAGCCCATCTCAGTCCCCACAGGACCCAGGGCTCCTGGTCCAAGCTCAAGAAGTCTCTTCACATCAATGTGCTCGAACTAAGGGCAGTACTGTATGCTCTTCAGACTCTGCATCTGTATCTGTCTCCCAGTCACCTAGCGGGACAGAAGGACAATATATGTGTGTGGTCTGGTACATCAACAAACAGGAAGGAACTCGTTCCTACCCCCTTTGCAGAGAGGTGATGCGAGTCTGGGATTGGGCAGTGCAGCACAACCTTCAGCTCACGGCATCTCATGCCCTGGGGGTCGAGAACACGCTGGCAGACAGGCTAAGTCGGTTATCTGCTCTAGCTCACGAATGGGAACTGGATCAGGGGGTCGTAGATGACATCTTCCTGTGCTGGGGAACTCCACAGGTAGATCTGTTTGCTTCCCCTCAAAACACAAAACTTCCCGTCTTCTGCTTGCTTGCTCCAGGGCATGGCCTTTTCTGGAACGACGCTCTGTCTCTAGACTAGAAGGGCAGATTCGTTTATGCCTTCCCCACCCCCCGATTCCACTGATTATGAGGGTCTTGCAGAAACTTGGTTCGGAAGGAGCTCGAATGATTCTGATCGCTCCTTTCTGGCCCAGGCAAGTTTGGTTCTCTCTTCTGCAACAGTACTCAGAGGAACCTCCTCTTCCTCTGTCGCTATGTTTGCTGACCCAGGATCAGGTGACCCTGGTCCATCCAGGCCTCAAGTCCCTTCAGTTGCACACGTGGCTCCTGCATACGTAGCTCAAGCCCGATTCGGGGCTCTCCCCCTGAGTAGCTGAGATTCTGGTGGAGGCCAGGAAACCCTCAACCAGATCTACTTATGCCCTGAAATGGAAGCGGTTCTCTATTTGGGCTGCCTCCAATGATGTCGAGCCCTTCTCGTGCTCTGTCGGTCGACTTCTGGATTACTTGTGACACTTCTTCGATCTGGGTCTCAGCCATTCATCCTTAAAGGTTCACATGGTGGCCATTTCGGCCTATCATGTCCCCTTGGCAGACAGAACGTTTGCTCAGCTGGGGGTCTCGAAGACATTTTTGAGAGGGGTCCTTCACTTACGACACCTTATCTGGGTTCCTGACCCTCCTTGGGATCTGAATTTCATTTTAGAGAAGCTTCCTCTGCCTCCTTTGGAGCCGGCAGCCTCAGTGGACCTAAAGTTCCTTTCTCGGAAGACTCTCTTCCTAGTGGTCGTTACTTCTGTTCGATGGATTTCCAAGCTTCAGGCCCTGATGTGTAAAATTCCGTATTTGATTTTTCACAAGGAACGTGTGGCTCTACATACCAACCCTAAGTTTCTCCCTAAGGTGGTAGCGGAATCAACACTGAATCAATCCATAGAGTTGCCTGCCTTTTTTACGCAGCACTCCAATCAAGGGGAGTACCTCCTGCATACTTTGGATGTTCACTGAATTCTGAGATACTACACCAACAGGACGAAGGGTCTCAGAAAGACTGATCAACTGTTCTTCTCTTTTGCTCTTAAAAGAGAAGGCAATGCTGTTTCTAAGCAATGCCTATTGAAATGGTTGGCTCATTGTATCACTTTCTGTTATGACAAGTACAGCAAGACAAGATAGAGGCCACTCCACCAGAGGGGTCGCTGCCTCTGTGGCTTGTTTCAAGAATGTGTCAGCAGCTGACATTTGTGCAGCTACCACTTGGACTTCTGTCCATAACTTTATGAAACATTACAGTTTGGACATTGCCTCTCACCATAAAGCACGCTTTGGGCTGGCTATTTTGCAAGGCCTCCTTTCCTAAGGCCTTCACAACCAGAGGGTCTACTTCTGAGTAGCTTTCCTCCTCCCGTTTGCTTCTCCTTGTTCCAGGCTGCTTGGGACTCAGTCCTATATATAATTACCTACTGCAAGAGCCCTCTGGAAGTAAGATAGTACAGTTACGTAAGAACTTACCGTAACAGTAGATCTTCTAGAGAGGCTCTTGCAGTAGGTGGTAATACCTTCCCGCCCTCCATCCCCCTAAGCTTTTTCAGCTCCTTTTCCAGGAAGGGAAATATCTGCTTCTCTCTCATCTTGCGTTTTGGCCTTTGGCGCAAAAGAACTGGAAGGCGGGCGTGGGGGACCGCCCCTTTATACTGACGCCACATGACATCAGTCACCTGATGTGGGGGCGGTCCCCCGCCAAAGACTGCTAGCTATAACTTTTTCCGTTGGGTCCTGATGCCGGCCGGCATCAGTCCTATATGTAATTACCTACTGGAAGAGCCCTCTCTCAAAGATCTACTGTTACAGTAAGTTCTTAAGTAACTACTTTCCACAGCGGAACGGAGCACAGATTCCTATTTCCATTGCTTCTGGTTCCAAGATAACAGGTGGCATGTGCCCATTTGTCGACCTTGAAAGGTTAAACTCTTCACTCCCAGCTAGCCCATCCAGGCAAGAGACACAGGAAACAGTTGCCAGAGCTTCTCCGTTGTTCTCTTCCAGGAGGGGTTTTCTGATTCAGAGAAGGTGCCAGTTTCATCTTCCCAGCAGTTCCTCTTCTTAGGAGCCCTCCTCGATACTTCCAGGGCGACGGTTTTCCTCCTAGAGGACAGGAGAAATGACATCTTCAGATGATTCGTTACCGCACAGAAAACAACTCTATTCGAGCCTCTTTCGATGCAGTGGATCCTGGGGACCATGGCATCGTCTGCAGCAAGCAGTGGTCTCCAACCACACATCTGTAATCCTCCATACAAAGTGACAGAGCCTCAGGCAAAATCACTCACATGATAGATGCAATTGGGCAAGCTTCTGCAAGGTCTACCCTTTACCCTCTGAAATCTCAGATTACCATCACCACGGTTGCACTCCTGATCGGTTGGAGAGCTCACTGTCAAGACCTCCACACTCAGGATGCCCTCTGCTGTGAAGTGATCCTACTTTGGATGGACGACAAAGCTGTGATGTATTATATCTGCAAGCAGGGTAGAGCACCCTCCTACCCTCTGTACAGGAAGGCCTTGAGAATATGAGAGTGGTACCTCGAGCATGTTGCATCAGTTCAGATGTGGGGCAGTCTGGACCTGGTCCTTTTTGCGTCTCCTCTCAACACAAAACTGCCTCTGTCGTGCTTCAGAAATCCAGACCCTGGTGTTTTCTGTCAGAATGTATTCCCTGCAGTAGACAAGATGCTTCCTGTATGCTTTCCTCTTCCCTTAGTTCAGAGGGTGCTGCTCAAGTTCTAGACATGGGGTAGGATGATTCTCATTGTCCCAGACTGGCGTCGGCAGATATTATTTGCATTGATTAACAGTCTGTCAGAAGTTCCCCACAAGGTGTCTCCCTCTACAAGCAGACCCTCTGACACAGGACTTTGGGCCATCCTAACCTGAGCTCCCTTCATCTCCATGCCAAGCCCCTGAGGAGATGGAAGTGGGCAAGTTTTAGGTTTCCCCATTGTAGAAATCTTCTTAGCTGTGCATAGGCCTTCCACCAGGAGGGCTTACGCGGCTAAGCGGAAACACTTCTCCATCTGGTGTGCAAAGTCCTGTCTGGACCCTTTCAGTTGGCCTCCAAGTAAGGTGTTGGGGTGTCTCTTGGACCTGTCAAATGCAGGTCTGCAATATTCAGCAGTGAAGGTACACCTCTGCGTGTTTTTGGTCTATTTTGAGCCAGTAAAGAACGTCATTGGCTCAGTTACTGTTAGTCAAGTTTTGCTTCTCCCTACTTACTTCGTTAAATCCAGAATGAGAGAGAGCACTCCCTTCATTCTCTGAATGTTGAGGGTTCTGTGGTTCTTCATTGACAGAATGAAAGAGATATGCAATCCTTTCAACTATTGTATCTTTCAGCATGCCTCGGCTGGGTCAACGTGTTGCCATGAGATGTATTTCTGCATGGTTAGTAGCTTGTCTTTGACACTACTAATCCATGGCACAGATCAAGTTGGAAGGCTGGATTCACACTACTGTACCGGAGCGGTTGCAGCTTAAGTGGCGGAGATTCATAATGTACCCATTGCAGACATCTGCAAGGTGGCGACTTGGAGCTCAGTGCATACCTTTGTAAAGCACTACGTTCTGGATGTCCATGCCAGACGGTTCATTTTCTCCTGCAGAACAGTCGTGGACTTCTGTCCTGGGTGAGCTCTGTCTCCTACTGCCCTACTCGGCTGCCCACCATCCCCTGCGCTCACTTGTTCTGCTTTGGTCTTCACTTCCTTGTTCAGGCTGTGAAATTGTTTAATTGTTTAATCTTACATGGGTCATCCGGGCCATCTTATGCCCGGAAGTTAGAGTTAGGTTTTCTTAAGTTTGTTTATGCTGCACCTCCTTGGTTGAAAACGTACTGAGGCGGTTGGAAGGTCGACGCCAAGATTGCCTGTATGGCGTGAGCTAGTCTCTCAGTACCATGCATGCGCAGTCCCATCCCGGCGCAGGCTCTCCTGAAGATTTTTGGCTCCCGTGGGGTCCTAGCGCCTCCGGCGTAGTCCCATTAGTGTGAATGAGAGTTGGTGACTTTGTCCAAGAAGATCAAGAATTACAGTAGGTACGTAATTTCCATTTTTATCCCATCAAAGTGACAGAGACCCTGCGTCAGTCACTTACATGGTGGATACAAGAGGACAACCTTCTTCGAGGTCTTCCCTTTGCCCGCCAGAATCTCAGATCACAGTCACTACAGATGCATCTCTTCTCAGCTGGGGGGCTCACTGCCAGAGCCATCACACTCAGAGTTTGGATCCAGGCAGAGTCTTGTCTTCACATCAATGTTCTGGAGATGAGGGCAGTCCTGTACACCCTCTGAATCCTAGAAGATGTCAGTCTCAAAGTAATCCTCCTTCAGATGGACAACAAGGCTGTGATATATTACATCAACAAGCAAGGCAGGGCACACTCCTACCCTCTCTGCAGAGAAGCCATGAGGGTATGGGAGTGGTGCCTCGACCACGATGTTCTGATTCCCTGCCAGGGGCTTAGAACGTTCTGGCAGACCACCTCAGCAGGACAGAAACAGATCCTCATGAATGGTCACTAGCACCAGAGGTCGAGCAGTCACTATTCGACGAGTGGGGCAATCCAGACCTGGACATTTTTGCGGACCCACTCAATGTAAAACTGCCTCTATATTGCTCCAAAAATCCAGAACCTGGTGTTTTCTGTCAGGATGCATTCAGACTGTGGTGGACAAGATGCTTTTTGTATGAATTTCCTCTTCTTCCATTAGTTCAGAGGGTGCTGCCCAGACTGGAGGTGCATGGGGGCAAGATGATTCTCATTGCACCTTACTGGCCTCAACAGATTTAGTTTCCTTTGATCAAGTTGTCAAAGGTTCCTCCAAGGCATGTGCCTCTGCAAAAGGCCCTTTTGGCACAAGGAATTCTGGTCATCCTAATCTGTGCTCCCTTCATCTCCATGCCTGGTTCCTGAAGAGATAGAAGTGAGCGGGTTTAAAGTTTCTCAGAGAATCTCGAAGATCCTCCTAGCCACTCGTAAGCCTTCCACCAGGAAGACTTGCACAGCTAAATGGAAGCGTTTCTCAGAATGGTGTTCTAAGGTCTACTTAGACCCATTTCAGTGTGCTCCAGACAGGGCTCGAAATGATTTGCTGTCCACCCGTCCCGGACAGCTGGTTTTCATGTGGGACAGCCATTTTGTGAAGTCCGCCTGTCCCTTGGACAGGCGGTTTTGCATTGCAGTGCCAGTATTGTTTTGGGCACTAGGACCCAGCAAAATCAATGTGGCAAACGGGAGGAATCCTGATGACATCATGTCGATATGAAGCGTAGCTCCACCCACTGAAAAGTGCAGCTCCACCCACCCATTCTTCCCACTGAGGGTCAAGTGATTGCAGCTACTAGTGTCACCTGACCTCTCAGAGCAACACTTGTGGTGTCAGCAGGCGGGAAGACTCCTGCACTAACGGGCGCCAAACATGCGCAGTTGGGTATCCTGACTCGCTCTCCTCACTTTCACTCTAGCCTTTGCATCGTGAGGAGCTCGGCAAGTAGGAGAGCGAGTGCTGTGCTGCCTTGTATATTGGGGGCTCAGCGCAGAGCAAATACTTTCTTTGTGCAGCAGCAATCTATACCAAAAACAGCCCTTTTCAGGGCTCAGACCTTTTTTCTAATTTTGAATCAATGAAAAAAAATTGAACTAATCTAGACTTGCTGTCTGGGTCAGGGGACAGACGGGACCTAAGGAGGAGGAGGACAGGAGAGAGGAGTGGGAGGGGAGTGGGGACTTATAATTTTGTTTTGGAAGCCACAACTGGAAATAAATAAATTTAAAAGGCTTTCAGTGCTTCTCTGGTGACTGTTTAAAAAATTTAAAATAGGATAATCAGTCACACAGGGCTCAGGGCTGCATTGAGGGCTCTGTAGTGCAGTCTGCTGCAGAATCTCATAGTGGTGGAAAACAAACCATCCATACTCCACTGTATGTGCTGATTTGCAGAAAAAAAGCCTAGCCCTGCTAGAAAGAAGCCACAAGTCAGAGAGAAATAAAAATAAAATGTTTTAATCAGGGCTTCTGGTAGTGAATAACTTAAGTAAAAGACAGTGCCCCTATTACCATGAAAGTTGAGCATTAACCACAGTGCCTCTGTTCAAATTCATTTGTGAACAGCTCACTTCAGTCCACTTCTTTTATTCCACTGAGGTCAGTGCTCTCAAGGTGGGATTAAAAAAAGGCTTCTGGACTGGTTTAACTTTGAAGAAAAAAAGAGACTTCTGCCTTGAGGGGTCTGTGCTGTGTTGCAGTACACGTGATTGCTTTTGTTGATCACTCAGTCATCAAATAAGACCTCCACTGTATTTCTGTGCACTGCAATCTGCAAAAAGTATAAGGAGGGAGGAAAATATTGGGGGGAACAACCAGAAAAACAAAAGCAAACAATTTAAAAAATACTAAGAGTAAAAATAGGGAGGCTATCCCAGGGGTATTGTGGTGAGGTGAGAACTAAACGCTCACCTAGAGTCTGTGTGTTGACTGAACTTTTGGTGGTGTGGGTAGGTGAGTTCAGGGAAGGGGAGAGAGAGTGAAAAAAAGAAAGCAGTCAGGCACTGTCAGAAGGAGACAGGAGTCAGTACTACTCTGTCTACTGTTGTACACCTGAATAAATTCTCTGTTCTGTCCAACCCACTCTGTCAAAGCCAAGAGACCTTGTGATCTGCAAGTGGTGGGGTCTCATCTCTGAATAAAAAAAAATATATTTTGACTGTGCGGAGAGGTGAAGGCAAGGCTCTATTAAGTTTATTGTTCACTCAGCCTGTGTAAAGCCCTCCAGAGCTGTCAGCTACAGCTTGAACCTTGAAGATAGATACTGACGGACTGACTGTACTAACTTAAACTAGCCCCTGTCAGCCTGCTGTTGTGCTCTGCCAGTGGACTAACTGAATAAAAGTAAAATTGAGTGACTGTGACAAGAAGGCACTGTCAAAGGGAGAGGAGAAGGGTTGAATTGAGCAACTCAGACAAAGTAAACAAGGAGTGAAAAAAAAAAAAACTTGTTTCTGGGGTTTTGTTTTGTGGATAAAAAAGAAATACTAAATCAAAACAAGTATAAGGAGTGCCTGCAGTGCTTCTACTTGAGAGATAAAGCTCTCTGTGGATGTGGAGGAGTGGAGAAGAGGAGGAGGAGGACTAATAAAAAATACAGTGTGACAACAAGGAGGAGAGGAGGGGGGTTGAATTGAGTCACCGTGACCCAGATTAAAAAATATTAAACCAAACCCAAGAAGTAACAACTATATCATAGCAGGCTGCTTGTGTGTGGAAAAAAAAGGATTGCAGGTGGGGAGGTTAAAAAAAAATAGTGAGTGTGAGTGACATCAAGGCACTGTCAAAGGGAGAGGAGGGGATTAAATTATAAAACAGGTTGACAGCAGGATAGCCCTCCGGCTTTAGTTGTGAAATCTGAACGGGAGGAAAATATAAATATTAAACTCCTTTGTCCGGGGTTTTACAGGAAGGGAAGGAAAACTAAAGCGTTGGTTCTTCTGATATCTCTCTGATCATCACTTCACTGTAGTGTCCACTGTCTTCCAGAGTGCCTCACTGCCTACTGTGCTTTAAATTCATACTACTAACTTAAGTATTCTTAACTAAGTAAACCAAAAGGGGAAAAAATGTCTTTGTTAAAGTTTGGCTTTAAAAAAATTACAGGAAAGCCTTCAGTTTCAAGCCATGAGGGAGAAGAAAGCTCAGGTTCCTCTATGTGTACTGCTTCTCTATTACTGATAGACTCAGTAGCACCAACTACTCACCCTGACCCCACCATTGTGTCCACAGATGTGACAACTTGTAGTGCCACTGCTGATATGCCAGCAACTCTCACTACTGTTGAAAGTGGGACAAAAAGAAAAAAGAGAGTTCCAGGAGACCTTGAAGAAAAATAGGGAGTGGCTACTATATGAGCCTGATGTGGGTATGACCTGCTCACATTGCAAAAAATATTAAGGAAGACAAACACTTTCATGAGTGGCTGTAAGAGCATGAGACTTGAAAATGTACGTGCTCATGAACTCTCTAAACCTCATAAATTAGCCAATGGAAAAAAGATTGTTTCTAACACTGAACCTTCCAACTTAGCAATAGAACGAGGAATAAAACAAATGGAAAAAAATGAGGCGACACAAGTAGAACATTTGTTTAGAACAACTCTTTATTTGATTAATTCAGAACGCCCATTCACAGATTTCCCTGGCATCTTAGAATTACAATATGTAAATGGTACAAATGTTGGAGTCAGTTATAGAAGTGACAAACAGGCAGCAACGTTCACACATTTTATTTCAGAATCAATAAGGATAAAAGATGCAAAACTGGTTAATAGTAACACTTTTATCTCTGTCTTATGTGACTCGAGCACTGATGCCTCAGTAATAGAAGAGGAGGCAGTCTGTATTAGGACAATGGAAAATTTCCGTCCAGTTAACAAATTTGTTTCCCTTCAGCCAGTCTCAATTCCAAATGGCGAAAGCATTTATAACTCACTAGGTGATGCCTTAGAATTCACCTTGGACTGTAAAGACTGGAAAGAAATAAATTGTTGCTTTTGGATCTGACGGGGCACCTGTCATGTTGGGTAAAGTGACTGGGGTGTTTGGCAGGATTTTGAAAGACGTACCTCATTTGTTAGGGATTCAGTGCAGTGCCCACAAGTTGGAGCTTGCTATAAAGCAATCAGCAACATCTATTCCATACATGAAAACAACAGATGAAGTCTTAATGGGTATCTATAAAATATACCATAAGTCTCCCAAAACTGGGCGGTCTCAAAGAGTTAGCCAGTAATATGAGCTACACCATTCACAAACCAGTTAACGTGTCCAGGGACCGGTGGTTTGCACACAGAAAGGAGCTCTGTCTGTTATTCTGTCCAGCTACAAGGCCTTAGTTGTACATTTACAGCACATTGCTTCCACACCAGGGCAAACAAAAGATCAGGCCAGTGGGTTGTTCAAAACAATAAGTACTGTGAGATTTGTCCTCTTTTCTCAGTTTCTGGCTGAATACCTTTCTGTCATGATGGCCTTCAGTCTAACTCTACAGAGAGAGAGCTCAACAGTAGAAACAATAGTCAGTAAGGTTGAAAGCACAGTGCTCTGGCTAGAGAACTACCCCATGCAGGATAAACTTGACAAAGTCTGTAACAAATTGTTCTTGCTCCCTGACTCTGGCACAGCTGACAGTGACACTAGCACATGTTGACTGACAGGCTCAGCCAGTACTCAGGTTCAGTACCGTGAATCTGATATCTTCCTTAAGTTAGAAAGGGGATATTCTATAGATAGAATCAAACAGGCAATGTTGCGTGATGTTACAAGCCTCCTTTCATCGACAATTGAAAGTATTAACTCACGATTTTCCAATTTTAAAACAAAGTCCTACGGTCATTCAGTATATTTAACCCATTACAGTTACCAGATAGTGACCACCAACTAGCCATTTATGGCAATGAGGAAGTCAGAACCCTCACAGAGCACTACAGTGACATACTCAAGAAGCATAATCATAATGTAAACTTGATTGAAGTGCAATGGTTAGAGCTTAAACCACTTATGAAAAAAATCACTGAATGATCTGTCTCCGAAATTTCACTATTTGGATTTCTGGCAAAAAATTCTCCATAATGATGCACATGAACAGAGATTTCCTGATATTCTGGTCTTAGTCACAATAGCTCTACTGATCCCAACCCAAACTGCAGTAGTTGAGAGAGCATTCAGTTTGATGGGCAGAGTGAAGTCTGACTGGTGGTCCTGTCTGTCTCCTATGACTACATCTGAACTAATGCATGTCAAGCTGTCAGATGCTAGCGTTGCTACATTTGACCTGCAGGATGCCATAACACTATGGTTCAAATCTGGAAAACAAAAGAGAAGACCTCATGTGAGACCACATGGCTGCAGACTAGATTCAAGTTCTGATTCAGAAATAGACTAGTCTCAATCAGTGTTTTACCTTGAAAAATAACCTCCCAAAAGCAACAGTTTTCTCTATTTCCACTTTACTGTCCATTTTATGTTGTAAGTTTAAAATTCACCTCACAACAATGTGGACAGGTAAAACTTTGTCCGGACAGGTAACATTTACATTCCACCTGTCCTTCGGACAGGCATCTCAAAAAAATTATTTCTAGCCCTGCTTCCAGATAAAGTACTAGAGTACCTACTTGACCTTTCAGATGCAGGACTGTAATTCTCATCTGTAAAGGTACACCTCTGTGCATTTTCTGCCTACCATGAGTTAGTCAAAAAAATGTCCCTGGCTCAATTACCCCTGTTCAAAAGAGTCCTCAAAGGCATTCTACATACTAGGGCCCCTGGGATATTAACCTTGTGCTGGACTTGCTCACTCGTAAACCTTTTCAGCTTCTAGTCATGTGTTCTAAAGTTTCTGACCTGGAAGACCGCCTTTCTGGCAGCCATCACTTCTGCTCGTAGAGTCTTTGAAATACATGCTTTGGGCACAGACCCTCTGTATACTGTCTTTCATAAAGACATGGTATTCCTCTGTACTCACCCAAAGTTCCTTCCCAAAGTGATTTCAGAGTTCCACCTCAACCAGCCTTTGGTTCTACCCACTTATTTCTCCAACTTCCAAAATGAAGGGGAGCACACCCTTCATTCCCAGGATGTTAAAAGAGCTCTTTGGTTCTACATCGATAGAACCAAGGCCATATGGCAGGCCAAGCAGCTCTTTGTGTCCTTGAATGCCACCTGGCTGAGCCAACCAGTATACATTAAATGCATCTCTACTTGGATAGTAGCATGCTTCTGCCACTGTTACTCTATGGTGCAGGTCAAGGTGGAGGGTCAGGTGCGTGCCCACTCTACCAGAGCAGTTGCTGCATCTCTGGCAGAGATCTGCTCTGTTCCCATCTCTGACATTTGTAAAACGGCTACTTGGAGCTCAGTGCACACTTTCATAAAGCACTTTGCTCTGGATGTCCATGCCAGACAGCATGCTTCCTTTGGCAAGACAGTCGTTAATGGACTTCTTTCCTGAGTGAGCTCCATCTTCTACCACCCTGCTCGAGGGGATTGTGTTCAGCTTGGTATTCTAACTCAGAAGTATGAATAAATGGTGGAGACTTCAATCCAGGAAGATATGGAAATTACATACTCACTGTAATTCTTGATATTCTTGGACAAGTCTTCACTATTTATTCATACTCCCACACACCATCCCAGGTCTTCGCTCCCTTGTTTGGTTTGGGCTGTGAAGAAATTGTTTAAATTGACCCTTCTTATATGGGTCAAAAAGGCTATCTTATGCCCCTGTTAGGTGTTTCTTTAGTTAGAATATGCTGCACCTCTTTGGTAAAAAAAAAAGGTACTGAGGCGGTTGGGGACCAACACGAATTAGCCTCAAGGTGCCATACACACATGCGGGTCCTACCGGCATTGGCCTCCTGAAGATTTTGGCCCCTGCAGGGGTCTCACTACCTCCCGACTTGTAACCCAGCAAAATGAATAAATGGTGAAGACTTGTTCAAGAAGTTCAAGAATTACGGTGAGTACGTAATTTCTGTTTACATACTTAATGTAACAGTAGATCTTCTTTGGGGATATCTGTGTTTCAGGTCACACTTATGGAACTTAGCCATCAGGCACAAGGATCCCACGGAAGCTTTTCTACAGCAGTCTAGTAGGGGCCACCCATGCCGACGTCAGGTTCCGAGGTCACAGCCCTATATAAGCATGGGTGGCCCCGCTCCCTCCACAGTTCTTTCCCGTCGACCATTTGCGCATGGACTCCATGGAATCTTCGTCACTCAGTTCGACTGCCAAAACCTCTACTTACCTTTTTGTTTGTATTTAACCTATGAATCACTTTATTTTAAAGTGATTTCTGTTATTTTTGTATGTTGAACTACTTCTTTGGGTCTTTTCCATTGCTGCCACTGCGGAAAGAAGAATTCTTTGACCAACGAACATGAACTGTCTGCTGTCTCGGGTCTACTCACAACGCTCTTGACTGCAAGCTTTGCTTGAAGTTCAACCTCACCACCTGGTGACAACACAAGAAAGCCCTGCAGAAATTCCTCATGGAGCAACAGGCAGCCAGCGGAGAGTAGGGACCCCCCCAGGGCCCCCCCTCCTAGTTGCCGGCATCATCTTTGGACTCTCAGGCCACCAAAGCCTGGGACAAGTCCTCAGAGAAACACTGTCATCGGGATAAGGACCGGCCCAAGGTCCACCCCCCCCCATGGTGATCCTGATCCCCATTGTATTCCTTCTCTTCTTCAGCAGGGATCGCACCATCAAACTCCTCACAGGCTTTGGTTCCTATCATGACAACCACAGAGGAGAGTTCTCCCAGCCTTCTCAGGCCTATGGAGGGGTCTGGTCTCTGGGTCATTGGCTCCAGCCCCACCATTGAGACCTCTTGAATCATGAGGTCCATAGGTACTGGGACCCACTACCTCTACTACTGCTAGTCATGGTTCATCAGAGTTGGGTTCCTCACCCTCTCAGTCAATACCTGTGTCCAGGAGGAGCATTACCAATTCATGGTGTTGCCCTTTAGCTTATCCTCTGCACTATGGGTATTTATTTGTAGCAGCTGTAGCAGCAGCCCTCCAGTGAGAATATACATCCAGTGTTAGTACTCCCAGCAAATAAGGTAATGACTCGATGTAATTCAGATCAATGAAATATTTATTCATGACTTTGAGAACAGGCACTTGTTCGATGCTTTGCACAAAGTCACAAATATTTATTTGATTTCAATTACATCGAGTCGTAACTTTATTTGCTAGGAGTGCTGACTTTCTAGATATTGATTTAAAGTCTGGGCTGGCTACCCTGTCAGCACCCACCTCTATTGGTAGTTTGCAGTGGCTTTTCCTGGATTTTGTTTACTATCTCCAGTGAGAATGCCTTTATGTGTTCCCATATCTGGATGACTGGTTATTGAAAGCCCAGTCCAGGGAACTTCTGTTGCTGAATCTAGAATGCACACTGTAGTTGTTCCTTGGGCATCACTGTCAATTCGCCAAAATCTATCATGACCCCATCCCAGCAGTTGCAGTACATAGGGGTGTTTCTGGACTCGACTCAGGGCAAGGCCTTCCTACTACAGTACAGGGCGGACTGCCTCATAGCTCAGCAGGTCCAGGCAGTGGCTCAGTGCCAGTATGTCCTAGCCAGGGAGTTCTTGAGGCTGCTAGGCGTAATGGCCATGGCCATTGTGATGGTCGCTTTGGCCATGTTACACATGAGGATCCCGCAGTGGACCACCAAGGTCTAGTGGGATCAATGCTCAGATGATCTGGATCAGCTGGTCCTTGTCTCCTCCCCAGTCCATAATGTGCTTCAATGGTGGATGGACTCAGACAGTCTCTTAAAAAGGGGTCCCCTTTCTTATTCCCACCCCTCACCACCAATGCCTCCAGCCTGGATTGGGGAGCACACCTAGGCTGTTATCAGACCTAGAGGATATAGTCCCACTCGAAGACCCACCTCCACATAAACGTTCTAGAGAAGTGGACAGTTCTGTATGCCTTCCAGACCGTCTCTCTCCAGGCCTACAGTTGGACAACCTCAGTGTGGTTTATTACATCAACAAGCAAGGGGGGAACCCATTCCTATCCCCTGTGTCAGGAGGCGATGAGGGTCTCTGGTACTGGGTTCTAGATCACGGTCTAGAACTGTCAACTGTCCATGTGCCAGGCACCCAAAACGCCTTAGTGGACAGCCTCAGCCAGTCACAGTCTAGGATGCACATGTGGGAACTGCTGACCTCAGCTGTAGACCTGCTCGACGGGGGGGTCATCCAGAGTTGGAGCTTTTTGCACCCCCACTCAACACAAAATTGCCATGTTTCTGCTCACTAGATCCAGGGCCTGGAGTTTTCTGGTGAGATGCATTTTCCCTCTCCTGGAAAGTGAGATCTTCGGGGGTATCTCAGTCATCTGGTCTCACCATAGGAACTTCACTGTCAGTGAAGCAGGATCCACATGGAAGAGTTTTAGCAGTATAACTGGGGCCGCCCACACCATCAATGTCACTGACCCTATAAAGGCATGAGCGGCCCCGCTTCCTCCTCAGTTCTTTTCCGCCATCGACTTGTTCGCATGGGTCTCCACGGAAGCTCTGATACATTTTCACACCAATTTTCACCTACCAACTTTTTCAACCTAATACTTTAGAATCTCTCTTTTAAAGAGATACCTTTATTTCGTTTATGTCGAGAATTAATCCTTTGACTTCTCTCTTCCGCCTCTGCTGCTGCATAAAGAAGATTGCCTCCACAGACGAACACTCTCTCTGTGTCTGCTGTCTTGGGCCTGACCACAAAGTCTTCGACTGTGATCTCTGCCAGAAGTTTAATCAAACAACCCTCAGGTGACACAAGAAAGCTCTTAAAAATTTTCTGATGGAACAACAGGTAGCCAGTTCCAGGCAGGGGGTCTCAGCCTCCAAGGCCTCTAAGGCCCGAGACAAGTCCTTGCGGGGGAATCATAAAGACAGCGATCAGGACTGCTCCCCAATGGCCTCTCCTTCTTCTTCTTCTTCTGGAGTTAGCTGCAGCTGCGCCAACCCATATAACCGCTGACCAGGTCTCTGTGCCCACCAGACCCATACTGACAGCGCCTCCGCCCAACTCTCAGGGCGGTGGATCGTCAACCTTCAGGTTGTCGGCCCCTTCAGCTGTCATCGACAGCCCTCCTGTCTAAGTCTGATTCCCTCTGCAGGCCTGTGGCCTTCAGGCTCTTTGGGGTCCCAGGGTCCTTCTGATGGGTCGTCGCTCCCTGCGCCATCAACCCTGCCTCCGTCGATGCAGTCTTCAACACTCGTTGACCTCAATGAGATCTTAACTAAATTTACCTTGGTGATTGTTCATCAGCTAGGCGCATACAGGCCTACATCGCCTGCGCCAATGGTAGCTTTGTCATCGACTCCCCTTTGATGGCTGCAGGCCGCTCCCAGTGGGCCATCATCAGTGGCCTCAGACATTGGATCTTGACTTGGAAAAGGTTGACGTCGAGGAGGAGTACCACCCACATCTCATTCTTCCTAATGAGGAAGAGGAGGAGGAGGAGAAACCCAGTACTTCAGACAGGTCCACAGCTTTCTCAGTCAGTGAGGACTCTGTTAAACACACTCCTAGGACTCCTCCAGGGACCCCACCTTCTTCAATGTGATGAAGTAGTTGTCCTCAGCCATGGGGTTCCATACTGAGGAGGAAGATGTCACCAGAAGAGATTTGGTGGATTTCCTGGAGATCCCAGAGTCTCCTCCTATGATCATCCCTCCTATCCTGCCTGCCTTGAGGAATGCTACCACTACGGCCTGGCACAGACCTGACATGGTGCCAGCCATGCCCTGTAGGGTGGACAAACTTTACCATGCCCTCATTGGTTTCCTCACTATGCTGCCCAGCCTGAAACAGATTCAGTGGTCATTAAGGCAGCCCATGACAGGTCTAAGGTGCCCAAGCGCCTTAGCTCCCTCCCCCAAAGAGTCACGCAAAATTGATCTTTGGGGCAAGAGGGTTTATGCCTCATCCATAGAAACATAGAAACATAGAAGTTGACGGCAGATAAGGACCGCAAGGCCCATCCAGTCTGCCCATTTCTTTTTCTACCTTATAAATGTGCCATCGGCCTTTGCTCTGTCAGTGGCCTATCTATTCATAGTCATTTGTATTGCTCCCTTATGCCTATCCCATGCCTGTTTGAAGCCCTGCACTGTATTCATAGCCACCACTTCTTGTGGTAGCCATTCCATGCATCCACCACCCTTTCTGTGAAAAAGAATTTCTCACATTCCCCTTAATCGGCCTCCCTCTAATCTCATGCTGTGTCCTCTTGTCCTGCTATTTTTCTTATATTTAAACATGTTAGACTCTTTCACCTTGTTTATGCCCTTAAGGTGTTTGAATGCCTCGATCATATCACCTCTCTCCCTCCTTTGCTCAAGGGTATACATATGAGCTCCGTTAATCTGTCCTCATATGTCTTCTGATGCAGTCCATCACCATTTTGGTTGCCCTTCTCTGGCCTGCCTCAATTTGGTTAATGTCCTTGTGAAGGTGTGGCCTCCAATACTGCTGCAGTACTCCAGATGGGGCCTAACCAGTGTCTTGTACAGAGGATTATTACCTCCCTCTTACGACTTGTGATACCCTACTAATACCCTAACACCCCCTAGCCTTACCTACTGCTTTAGAGGTCTGCTTGGATGATTTTAGGTCATCAGTGATGATGATGCCCAAGTCTCTTTCTTCCTTTGTGACTGCTAGCAACTCCCTCCCAGCCTGTAGGTGACTTCAGGGTTTCTCTTCCTATGTGCATCATTTTGCACTTCTTTGCATTAAATCCCAGTTGCCACTCTTCTGACCATTCTGCCAGTTTATCAGATCTCTTCTCATTCTGCCCACCCATCTGGATCATCTACTCTGTTGCAGATCTTGGTGTCATCTGCAAACAGACAAACCTTACCCTCTAGTCCATCTACAAGGTCACTAATGAAGATGTTGAAGGACTGGCCCCAGGACTGATCCTGAGGTACCCCACTTGTGACTTGCATCTCTTCTGACTGTATACCATTTACCACCACTCTCTGTTTTCTGCCAGTCAACCAGTTTGCCACCCAGTTGACCAACTTCTGACCACCGAGCCTACCCAGCTTATTATCAATCTTCTATGTGGAACAGTGTCAAAAGCTTTGCTGAAGTCAAGGTAGGCGACATCAACTGCTCCCCTTGGTCCACCACTCTGGTTACCCAGGCAAAGAAATCTATGAGATTAGTTTGACAGGACCTTCCTTTGAAAACCCATGCTGTCTTGGATCCTGTGCCTATCCTTTCCTTAAGGGTGCCTCCATAATCTTGCCCACTACTGAGTAAGACTGACGGTCTGTAGTTCCCCACCTCCTCCTGCTACCACTCTTGTGGGCGGGATCACATAACCCTTCTCCAGTCTTCTGTGACCTCTCCTGTGCTCAGAGACTCACTAAACAATTCTGCTAATGGCTCTGCTAGTTCCTCCTTTAGCTCCTTAAGTACCTGGGATGTATGCCATCAGGTCCCATTGCCTTATCCACCTGAGCTTAGCAAGCTCTTGTGGGACCCTTTCTTTTTGTGAGGTAGTAGGCTCACCTCCCTCCCCCTGTGTCCATGATGCTGAGCTGTGGGCCCTGCCCTACCTTCTCTTCAGTAAATACTGAGCAAAGTATCTATTTAGGATAGATGCCTTTACAGGGTGCTCCTCCTCCATGCTCCCTTTCTCCATTAAGCAGCAATACCCCTCTGGACTTTCTCCTTTCACTAATGTATCTATAGAAAGTCTTGTCACCTTCTTTACTGTTCGTGCTAGTGTTTCCTCAGTTTGGGACTTTGCCTGCCTTACTGCCTTACCTGCTTCCCTTAGGGCAGTTTGGTATGCCTCCCTATCTTCATCCGCTGTGTTCCCTTATATTTCCTGAAGGCCAGCCTTTTGGCTCTGACCTTTTCTGCTACTGTATTTGAGAACCAAAGTGGTTTCCTTCTTCTTTTGCACTTCCTTTTCTGTCTAACACAATGGGATGTTGCTTCAAGTATTGCATCCATAATGCTTGCCCAATTGCCTGTACCCCTCACCTGTGTTTCTTTTTGCCAGGGCTAGCTTAACTCTGTTGGCCATCTTATGAAAGTCAGCTCCTCTGAAGTCCCATATTTTTGCCTTGGAATGGGATGATTTAGATGTAGTAGCCAAATTGAACCATACCATGTGATGGTCACTGGCCCCCAGGTGACCTTCTACGTGGAGATCTGTGATCCCTTCTTTGTTAGTCAGTACTAGATCTAGGATAGCCCTGTCTCTTGTGGGTTGCTGTACCAGTTGTTTGAGGCCCTCCCCCTGCAGGGAATCCACTATGAGTCTAGTTCTGGCAGATGTTCCTGCTGGTATTAACCAATCTGTATCCGGCATGTTGAAGTCTCCCATTATCAGAACCTCCCCTTTAGCTGTCATGTTTTGTATATCTTCTAACAGTAATGTGTCTATGTCCTCCCTCTGGTCTGAGGGCCTGTAGACAACCCCAGTTCTTATGGCTGTCCCATTTCCTGTTTCCAGGGTGACCCACAGTTCTTCTGGCTCCTTATGTGTATTCTGAATTTCTGTAGCTTTGATATTTTCATTAACATACAGGGCCACTCCTCCCCCCCTTTTTGCACCTCGGTGTCTTCTGAACAATACATAGCCAGGTACATAGCCTTGGTCTGAGGATTGCCAGTTACCTGTCCCACATCGTAAAGTGCAAGAATACCAACTGGAAGGGCAAGGCTGCTGCTCAGGCCCTCCCAGAAGCTACGAGGGAGCAGAAGGTGCTTCAATGTTTGCAGACTGCGGAAGATGTCAGCAAACACCTCCTGCAGGCCCTGTATGATATTTCGGATGCTACTGCCAGGGCTGCTGCCACTGGCATTTGCCCGCAGGTACTGTAGTCTAGCTGTCCTTGAGGAATCTTTACTGGGAGTGCAGCCGGGTCGTGAGAGGGCACAGGGATCTGCAGAACCGGTGTTAAAATCATGCATTCCCACAGACAATCTGTCCCTCAGATTATGTGTATTACGGAAGGTGAACTGGTTAATTTGTCTTTTTGGAACTCCCAGCTGTGAGAGGGCTGTAAAGTGACTGAACAGTCGGATTATTTGTTGCAACCCCAGGAGGGTGAGAGGCCCTTGTTTGGCGATAAAGTCAGAGACTGCTTTTGTGTACTGTAATAATGACTCCGTGAGCTCCCTGCTAAATTTATCTTGTGCTGCCACTTTTATCTGGACCCTTTATAATTTTAACTTTAAATTTTAATTTGTTTAATTTTGGGATGGAGGAGGATTGGGGTGTGTGCGGAATTTGGTATTTTATTTGTTAAGCTAAAGTGTTGAGATATTAGTGACTTGTTAGGTTAGCTACTATTGGGAGCTAGTTTAGTTAGATAGTATGTGTTGGTTGACAGCTCCCTTAAGAAGATGCTACTCCCCCTCTAGGCTTCGCGACCTTCATCCCTTCGACTGTGCCCCATTACCAGCAGATGCCTACAGATGGTGTAGGGCACTGGGGATTAGTCGTAAGGGAAGAAAACGAGGGTCAGCGGGGCCTATTGTGGGGAATAAAGCTGGGGGGCAGATTGGGGTGGTGGGATTGAGGAGGCACCCTGGGGTGAAATTAGTTCAGGAGAGGGGTTCTCCCTGTCTTGTGCCCATACTGAAGGGCTCCACTATTAGAGGGCAGGTATCTGGACCAGCCTCATCTGCCTGTCCTTCTCGGGTGGTGCTATGCAATGCCAGATTAATCAAGAACAAGATGGCTATTATTGCCAATCTTGTCTTAACATCTGATCTGGCTTACATCACCGAGAGTTGGCTGGATGAAAATACTGATCCAGTACTGGAATGGGTGATTCCAGCTGGGTACTCTGTGGTGCACTGCCTGAGAGAGGATCATAGGGGTGGGGGGTGGCAATTTGTTTTAAATGTGACCTGAACCTCACAGCCCTCCCGGTGGGAACAACAAGGTCTTTTGAATGTGTGGCCGTTCCAGGGATTGCAGGTGCAGGTTGCAGGATTTTTCTCATCTGCCGTCCTCTGAGGGATGGGAAGAAATTCCTGCAGGAAGTCGTGGACTTCATTGTTGAACTGGTGTTGGAGTCTCCCTGATGGATTATTCAGGGCAACTTCACTGCCTGGGTCGACAACAAACTCTCGCAGTTTGGGCAAGACTTCCTCCAATTGATGTATTCATTTGGCCAGACACGGGTCATTACCTCTGCAACCCATGTACATGGCTACTCACTGGACTTAGTCTTCTCACTGGGATTTGAGGTCACGGACCTCATGGTGGAACCAGTTGCTTGGTCAGACCACCAAACTGTGAGGTTCTTGTTTGACGCCCCCCACCCAATAGACCCTCCCCTATGGAGATGGTCCAGTACTGCCCTTTGAGGGGTTTGACCCCACAGGGTCTGATGGCAGTGCTTGACCTATCAGGTATGATGAGTGCTTGCCATTAGTTGGGGGGTTGGTTTTGACCAATAACAGGATTGTGATTGAAGCCCTCAACTCTATCGCACCTGTCTGTGTTCAACCCCTCACTTCACACCAGGAATCTCCTTGGCTTAATGGGACTCTCAGGGAGTTAAGATGAGGGGTCGAAGGTTGGAGCGACACTGACGGTGGTCCCAATCTAGGGAAGGCAACCTCATATCGATGTCTTATTATAGAGACACTCCATCAATCAAAGAAATCAGTCAATCAAAATCTTTATTTATCCAGACAAACACCATTGAGCAAGCTCATTTACAAGATGGACCTGTTACACATAGTATACAGAGTAAACACGAAATACAGTCAATCCAATGTACAGTTACAAACAATAGAACAGTGTTGATATACCACAAGCGGTATACCTTAATAGACATATAATAATAAAAAAAAAATAACTATGGATGAGGGACCAGTTCATTAATGTGAAGTTTATGACCTTCGTGTAAGAGGCGAGATGAGATATAGCAGTTAGAAAATGTTCGGGTAACTAACATTTACAATGGGGGCTGGGTGAAACAAATGAGCGGGAGAGGAAGAAAATCAGGAGGGGGCATCAAAAGTGGGGTTAGGACTTAAGACGAGAATGGCATAGGCAGAGTAGAAGGGTGGTGGTCTCAGGGCAGGGGGGCCACCAAACGGGCTCGTAGCCGGCGGACATAGAGCACAAGCATAGGTAGAAGACAAAGGCAGTAAGGGCCACACAATCCAAGATGTAAAAAAGGGCCCATGGTAACGAAGACAGCCATCGTGTGGAGGATTTTAGCATTGGGAGAAACAATTACAGATTTATTTGACCGAGTGGCCATATCGGGTCTTTAATGATGAAATGCTGATGAGAGAGCTAAGCTTCAGTGTTTTTTGTATTGTATTCCACAAGGATGGTAGTGCAAAGCTTATAACCATTCTCCCAAGGTGAGATTTTAGCTTAGGAACCTTTAAGTAAATAAAGGAGTAGCTTCTTAGTGCATATGTTCCAGGTTTGCATAGAGGGAGACAATCTGAGATGTACGGGGGGAGTTTCTTACAGATGTCTCTGAATGTGAAAAAGAATTAAGGGAACCCTAGACTCTTCTGGGCCCACATAAATGGGCTACTAAAGGGTACCGGCAAGGCCGAACACGGCCCCATGAAGGTAAATGGCCAGCTAACTAGCGATGATTCCATCATCGCTATGGCACTCAACCATCAGTTCACCAACCTGGAACAGATCAAAGCTGGTCTTCCCACCCACCCCCGCCCCTATTGACCCTCCCCCATCTTACATGACATATCCCCTTCCACCTTAGGCTATTAGACCTAAGGAAGTCCTCCTCTACTAAAAGCCCTTAAAGCAACGGGGACCCTGGACCTGACGGTATTCCCTCCCGAATTCTCAAGGAAGGCCCCAGCACCGGATAGGCCCCTAACCTGGCTCCTCAACCGCCCATCATGAAGGCCATCCCAGTCCTTGGAAGATGGCTCACATAGTCCCTGTCCATAAGGGAGGTACGAGGGAATCAACCAATAATTACAGGCCTATCTCCCTACTTTGTAGCCTCGGTAAGATACAAGAGAGGTTGATTTACGGTCAACTCCATGACTACCTAGAAACCCACCAACTTCTAGCCCCCTCACAGCATGGCTTCAGAACCAATCATGGGACTGACACTGCTCTCATCAAGTTCTCAACAGATGTACTCAGAGAGCTTGACAAGGGAACCCCCACAGGGGCAGTCTTTATAGACTTATCTAAAGCATTTGACTTTGTTAACCACAACCTGCTGCTCTCCAAACTGAGGCAGGTTGGACTAGACAGGCACTCCCTATCGTGGTTTTCCAGCTACCTTTCTGGCAGGTCACAGAGGGTAAAATGGAAAGACTCACTGTCTGAACCTCTTCCCCTAACTGAAGGGGTGCCCCAAGGGTCAATACTTGGCCCACTTCTTTTCTCGCTATTTACCAATGACCTCAGCAACCACTGTGGAGGGAGTTCAGTGGTACAATATGCTGACGACACAGTCCTCTATCGTTCCTCCACCAACATGGGAGAACTCTGCTCTGGGCTCCAAGATGACTTGGAGTCCCTAGAGGAGTGGCTAGTCACTAATAGAATGGTCATCAATCCGAACAAGACTAAGGCCATGCTGTTTGGCCCCAGATCTGGCTATCAGGATAGAAGTAAACTCCTCAAACTGATGACCACCTCAGGTAAGACTATCAAGGTGGTCCCCTCCATAAAATACCTGGGACTCACCCTGGATCAGGGCTTCACCCTCAAGGGGCACGTTGAACAGGTAACCAAAAATATCCACTCTAAACTTGGGACCCTGTACAGGCTGAAAGACCATTTGATACCAGCAGCCCGGGTCTCCATTGCTACAAGTGTTCTGCTCCCCACACTCACCTATGCGGCCCCTGTTATCCAGGGGCAGCTAGACAAGAAGCTAAATAAATTACAGGTTCTGTACCACAAAGTGGCCGCTTTGCCTCACCATTGTTAAGGACCCACCACTGGAGCTGCTGTCCCACCTAGACTGGCCCCCTGGGAGGACAGGCTTCAGTACCCTCCTTTGCCTCACCTACAAACTTCTCTCCCTCCCCACCCAGCCTAGCTGGACTCATCTCCACAAAGAGGAACCCCAGGCAACTCCGTTCTACCAACAGGACACTCCTCTCTCGGTGCCAAGGTCAGAACAAAAGGCGGGTGGGAAGTCATTTGCCTTTATTGCCCCCACTTTATGGAACTCCCTCCCCAAAGGCATTCAGGAAACCACCTCCGCCTATACCTTCCGCACCAGGCTTAAGACTCACCTGGCCATCCCCACAAAGTGTATGTGTTAGGATAAGGTACTCCAAAGCGCTTTTACCCTTTATACGCTCCTACTTATTACACTGATACTACTGTCTGCCCTTCTATGTATCTATGTGATGTAATTAATGTATCTAGTTGTATACTATCCCATGTAATAATGTATGACATTTGTTATGTATCCTGTCGAAACAATCCCATGTAATGTATTTTGTAACCCTCGGGTCGCCCCTGGAAAAGGGACCTTCGGGGCCCAGTGGGCTCACCCGATTATCAAAATTTAATAAATAAATAAATAAATAATGTCCAGAGTAACGCATTTCTATTTCGCCTGGAGTGAAGGGAGGTCCACCCCATCACTGTATAAACGGTACAGTGGTGCATAGCATGAGGTAGACCAAAATTCTCAAGGCTCTATGGTACAACGTGTCCAATTTAGCTAGCTGCTAGGAGGGGCAGTGACTATAAAGAAAGTCAGCATAGTCAACCAGGGAGAGAAATTTGGTTTGTACAAGCCATTTTTTGGCATTGCTGGTAAGGTATTTTTTAATCCTGAATAATAAGCCAAGCCTCTGTCTTAATTTCTTTAGCAGGTCTTCAATGTGATCCATAAAAGAGAGTTTGTAGTCCAGCCACACTCCTAGATACTTAAATTTCTAACAAATTCTAGATTTTCACCCAGAATTGTGGTAATCTGAGGTATGGTACCAACAATGGATGAGTTTGCTTAATGGGGAAAGGGAGAAAATAGCATAGCCTTGGTTTTCTTTGCATTTAGTAACTGTTTTTTGTTTCGGAGTTGGCTCTGAAGAAGACTGAATTCAGTTTGAAGGTCTTTACAGTCTGTATCTGGCGAAGAGCGGCTTAGATAGAGGACCGTGTCGTCTGCAAATAGATAAATGTTAGCCTTAGATATATTATTGTCAATATTGTTTACATAAATTGCAAACAGTAAAGGACCCAGAATTGATCCCTGAGGGACCCCTCTTTGTAGAGGTTTAAGGGGAGAAAGTTCACCATCTGCTTTTATTTGCTGCCACCAATCGGAAAAGTAATCATCAAACCAATGTAAGGATAGAGAATCCAGACCTATTGACTTAAGGGAGGAGAGGAGCAAGACGAGGTCAACAGTGTTGAAGGCCTTGGACAAGTCTAGAAATACAGCACAGACATATTTCCTATCATCCAGGTCTCACTGCCAATCGTTGGTCACTTTAGCTAGGGCCGTGATGGTGCTGTGGTGTTCTCTAAAGCCGGATTGCATAGGCTTTAGAAGATTCATATATTCCACATGTTTTTAGCTGCCTGCTTATGATTTTTTCCAGTAATTTAGACAGAATAGGTAGTAGTGAAATTGGCCTATAATTGTTTAGGTCACCAGGATCCCCAGATTTGAACAAAGGGATGACGTGAGCTGTTTTCCATACTGGTGGGAGAATTCCTTGGGATACTGAAAAATTGAATAAATGGATAATTGATGCAGACAAGATGTGGTAGGCAACCTTTAGAAAGTAAGGATCCAGGGAGTCTGCGCCCGCACTTTTCTTGGTGTCTTTTAAGAGGAGTTCTTCGACCTCCTTCAGGGAAGTGTGCTGAAGGGAGAAGACTGAATTGGTTGGAAGAGGCTCTGAGCTTTGCACATCCAATTGAGAGTGCAGGGAACAAGCCAGGGAGTTGTCGAAAGCAAGGCCTGCGGTGGCAAAGTGGTTATTAAAGGCGTCCATGATTTCCATTTTATCACAGATGGTGGTGCTGCCAGAGATAATCGTTGCAGGCAATTTAAGTTCCTGGGGCATTTCCAGACATATCCTTAATGGATTTCCAAAAATTGGAGGAGCTCTTAGAAGCAGAATCCAGCTCCAGGCAGTAGAAGGATGCCTTTGCATCTCTTATCTTCTTGGTGCATGCATTCCTGGCTTTCCTAAAGTTACACCAATCCAGAGATGCCTTGGTAGTTCGTGCTTTTTTCCAAAGCTTATCCCTGTTCAGTAATACAGCTTTTAGTTCAGATGTGAACCAGCGACAGGTTCTTCCCCTTACCCTAACTTTTACGAAAGGGGCGTACTTGTTTAAGGTCTCAGACATAATTTAGGAAAAGATCTCCTGAGCCAAGTGGACCGAGCTAGCTAGGTAAAAGTCCTGCCAATGCATTGAATATTTTAATTCATCAAGGTAGGCAGCCAGATCAAAATTACGTCTAGACCTTTTGATGGAGAACCTTGACATAGTTGGTGGGTTCTGAACCGACCTTATACTAGCTACAATGCTATGATCACTAACGTCGGAGAAGAATACTCCTGCATGGGAGAATAGGTGTGGTTTGCTAGTTAGGATAACATCCAGCAATGTGCTATTGGCAGGGGTCTTTTTGTTAGGGCGTGTGGGTTCATCAATAAGTTGTGTTAAGCCAAGGGCATCACAAAACTCCTTGAGCGGTGCAGCAACTTGGGACAACCAATTGAATTTAAGGTTCCCAAGGATAACTGTTTCTAGTGAATCTTGCTCCATAACCTTCGTTAGATGGGTAAGGATTTGAGGACCAGCAGAGGGGGGTCTATAGCAGTCTATAACATGTATTGTCAAAGTTGAGGATATCTCCAATTTTAGAGCTAGACATTTGAATTGGTTGGTGACAGATGATGAATCCAAACATGTAATTGTGTATTTGTTCTTGACATAGATGGCCACACCTCCCCCCCAGTTGGCCTGTCAGCTCTGAGTAATAATTATTCCGGGATGTTAATTTCCCTGTCAGGTGTGGAAGGTCTAAGCCAAGATTCCGAGATCACTAAGACATCAGGTTTAGTGTGACTGACCCATGCTTGAATCAGTGTGAACTTTTTTTAATAGGCTGCATACGTTCATATGCATGAATTGCATGCCTTTCAGGTTTACTAAGTCCGAGGGTGAAGTAATAGAATTTACTGGGCTGGGGTTAGTCTCAATGTCACCAGAACACAACAGAAGGAGCAGGAGAAGTTTTCTTAAGGAGTCAAGGGACATTATAAACTTCCTTGTACGTAAATGACTGCAGTAGGAGTCAGGCCGAGAAAGCAGGAACCCATGCTTGGACCTGGATCGCCCCAGTGCCACAATTACCAATATTCTGGCTGGGAGATATATCGGGAGGTAACTACATGGGAAACTGAGAGTATGCTCTGTGGTGGCAGTTCAGCAACAGTCCCACCGCTGTAGGTGGTACTAATAGGAGGATGTAAGTAAGGAAGTCTGACGGCACAGAGGTAATTATAGGCAGAGAAGCGATATACCTGGCAGCCCACCGGGGGACTATAGTCTTCCCTGCTGGTAGAACGGAGGAACTCCAGTACTGTGCAAGACGCAAGGAAAAGAAGAAGCAAAATGCAGAGCCAGAGGGGCACCCACATGGTAAGGCCTTATTAGTAGCGGATGTGATTGAGCTGTCTTGCCCTTACAGCCAGACTTGATTAGCAGCCTGTACCGTTGCCTCTAATATCATCAAGGAAAAGATAAGAAGCTCTTTTCTTTGCTGATAAGATTGCCTCGATCAGGTCGGGGATCCGATCAGCGTCTTCTATTTGGCCATGCAGTGGTGGACTGGAGGTCATGGTCATTCAGCCTGTCTGGTTTGACTTTGCCCAGTTGGCAGTTGCAGATGTTGTGAAGGTCATCCAGGAGTTGAGGCCAGCCAGCTGTAGTCTAGACCCAGGTCCAACACACCTTTTAGTAAGTTGTGTTGATGTCATCGGCCTGGTCCTGACTAGTATAATTAGTGTTCTCTAGTGACAGAGGTCTTTCCTGAACCCCTGAAGGAGAAAGTCATAAGATCACTCCTAAAGAAAGCTGCACTAGAGCTGAACTGCTTGGCTAACTACAGACTGGTCTTTAACCTTCCCTTTGTGGGAAAGGTTATTGAGAAGGCAGTTGCCCTTCAACTGGAGACCCATCAGTCAACTCATAACATCTATGACCCTCTCCAGTCAGGTTTCAGGAAAAGGCACAGCACTGAGACTGCCCTTGTTCATGTGCTTAATGATCTCCTGGTGGTGATGGATAGAAGAAGGCATTCCATCCTCATCCTCCTCGATCTCTTAGCTGCATTTGACATCGTAGACCATGGGGTACTGCTGGAGCACCTGCAGGTTTGCTGTGGACTGGCTGGTAAAGTCCTCAACTGATTTCAATAATTCCTCACTGGTAGGTTGCAGCAGGTGGTGTCGGGGATTTTTTTCTCGGCATCCCTGCCCCTGCCATGTGGGGCCCTGCAGGACTCCATTTTGTCCCCCATGTTGTTCGTGGCATACATGCTACCACTACGGGACAGTATAAGACAGTATGGGCTGAGCTTTCACTGCTATGCAGATGATACTCGGCTATACCGGTCTTTTGCGCCCAAGCAGCATAAGGCAGTCTCGGTGTTTAATTGGTGCCTTGCTGAGATCCAGGACTGGGTGAGGGCCAGTTGGTTGGGGCTGAATCTGGATACGGCTGAAGTACTAGTGGTGGAACCTGGTTTACCGGAGGTGAGTGTTCAGTCTGTTCGTGTCTCGGGCTTAGGCTCGGGGACTCCCAGTTGCTCACTTCTGCCAGGGTGAGAAATCTTGTCATTGTTCTGGACAGCAGACTGATACTTTAATCCTGGCGATGTTTCTCAGATGGTAAAAAGCACTGAATCGTGGCCGACACCTGAGATTTAACACCTGATACCCCTGGGTGATCTGCCATCACTGGTTCATGCCTTTGTGACGTCATGGCTCGACTACTGCAGTGCCCTTTACCTGAGATTATTCGAGGTTGATCTTCACTGCCTGCAGCTAGTGCAGAATGTGGCAGCCAGGCTGTTGAGATCATGTCACATTACACCTGTACTGTGCTTTCT